>JAHLSL010000037.1:12978004-13002443 GCA_025920805.1 Petroica traversi
TGCAGCTCCCGTTCTGCTCCTGGTGTGCGCGGCCGCAGGAGGAGCAGGCGCCGAGGAGCTGCAGCCTCCCTTCCCCGCCGTTCCCATGGCACTCGGCTGTCACACACACATCCCATGCGCTCCCTGCCCACAGCGGGATCAGAGCCTTCTGGGAGAGGAATAAGAGGATGCAGGGAACCGAGACAGGGAAGAAGCCGGGGAAAGGAATGGAGGGCTAGGGATGAATCCAGGAGCCGGCCCTGTCGGAGCAGCGAGGAGCCCTGTAGGATTTGTGGCAGGGAGAAGCCACAGCCTCTGCCTTGCAGCCCCGGTGCAGCTGGGATGACTGGGAGCAGAGGCCATTCCTGAGGGCTGGAGGCGCCGGTGCGTGCACAGGGAATGTCCTGTCCTGTCTCCCAAAGCCACCCTTGGCTCGAGGGTGCAGGTTTTCCTCTGGGTGATTCCAGCTGTGTGTTTTTTCCCCCTGCAGACCCTGACAGCCAGCTGTATGATATGGGATATACCCCCGAGGAGGAAGCCCCGGCCTGTCCCGATGAGTTTGATGACTTCGTCACGTTTGAGGCAAGTATGAGCTCTGTTCATTCCTGTAAGTGTTGGCTGCACGTGGAGTGAGGTTTGGGCACAGAGGATCTGTCCTGCGACAGGGCTCAGGGGTGCTTAACATGCAAAGGCAAATTCAGTTTCTGGGTGATGGGCCCAGAGAACCTGCACCAAGCATTTGGTGCTGTTGAAGTTAAAATTGGTGTTGATGAGACTGAAAGAGCAGAGCACGGTGCCCTGGGTGGGAAAGGAGCCCCTTTCTGTGGTGAAACACTGTGACATGGGGACCTGCTGCCCTTGGGTTTGTCTTCCTGCTGGAGTTTCTGAGCCTGGAGAGCCTCAGCTTGGTTTTGAGGTGTACCAGCCAGGAGCCTACCTGAGAGGCACAGCAGAGCAGTGGCATGTTGACATTTGGTGCTGTTTGGCCAGTAAAAAGCAGAGCAGAGGACAAAAATCTACATTTTCTTTCAATTCTTGAGCTTGATGAAGGCTGTTTCTCTGCTGTGGGTTGTTTTCCTCCATGCCTTGGTTAGAGGCTCCATGCCTTGGTTCCCTCCTGCATTCCTTACCACTGGAGCACGTTGCAGCAGTGATGCTGCTGTTCCCAGCTGGAAAGGAGGGACCTGTTGTCTGTGTCTGGGGACTTTGGGCTTGGCTTGGAAAGCTGCACCCATTCCTGCTCTGTGCCTTCCAGCCTGGAGCAGGAGGTGCTGCAGGTGCCTTGGGAGCAAAGGGCTGGCTGGGTCCCTGTCCCACGTGGGGACTGAATAACTTCCCTCTGCTTTTCCTTTTCCAAGCTTCCTCTTCAGGCTTGTGACACCTGCATTTTGGTAGTCTGGATGGTTTTGGGGTTGTCCTGTGCAGAACCAGGAGCTGGGCTCTGATCCCTGTGGACACCTTCCCACTCAGGATATTTGTGATTCTCTGTGATCTTTATCACACAACTTGTTGCTGGCAGTGAGACTCCCAACTTGTTTTGTATTTGCATGCAAATATATATATTTTTATATGTGTATTTGTGCTTGGTATAGTCTGTAGTACATCGTTGTGATTTCTTGATAAAAGGTTAATGATAGACTGGGCTGCTGGTCATAAAATCATGGAATGGTTTGGGTTGAAGAGACCTTAAAGCTCATCCACTGCCAGCCCCTGCAATGTCCACGGAAACCTCCCACTGTCCCAAGCTGCTCCAGCCTGGTCTTGGACACTGCCAGGGATCCAGGGGCAGCCACAGCTTCCCTGGGCAAGGTTGAATATTGGTTTATTTTTTCCTTTTTGAAAGGTAGTTGCAAGCCCCAGGAACAGCTGGGGAGAAGTGGGACAGGAAGACAGGCAGGGAGGTGGATTTCCATATTTTTTAGGTGCTGCAGGGTCACAAATGTGCATTTAACACCTGACTGAGCAGTGTGGAGGCTGTGGCAGGCAAAGGCTTTCACTTTTTGCTCCTCAGATGAGTGTCAAGGGACCATCTTGCCTGAGATTCCGAGCGGGGATGTTTTCCAAGGGCTAATTTAACATAGATGAGCTCTGTCAGCTCTGGAGCTATTCTGGGCAGCAAAACCAACAAGGCAGGTGTGTGCCCCACTGGGATGAAATACTTCTGCTGCTGGGCCAGCCTTTCCTTGAAAAGACAAGGTGACCCAAAGGAAAAAGGTGATGAGTCCTAAAATCTCCTTTTCCAGAAGATCTAAGTGGATTTTTGTACTGAATTCAGTGTAGTCATCTGAAGAACAGCTCTACGTTTAACATGCTGGGGAAGAATTATCCTTGTTGTCTTGGATACATGATTCGAAATAATTTCCAGCCTGCCAGGATTTCGTAGAGGTTCAGCAAATGAGAACATGCTCGAGAAATACCACTCAGCCATGGGAGTGTAAAAATAAACTGGATCTTGGGGCGAGGGGGTTTTTGTTCTCTTCTGAGCCGTGAGCTCCCAACGTGCCTTTTATCCCACACGCCCTGGAGTGCTGTGCCTTGGAAAGCTGGAGCTGGCTCAGGGAGGGAGAAGCCATGCTACAAAGCATCCTGCTGGGAGCAGCAAAGGCATTTTCCTCATGGGAGCACCAGGAAAAGAGCTGGAGAAGGCTGCAACAAACGCTTCTTCCTCAGCAGCAGGACATCATCAAGGCAGAGAGCAGAACAGACAGCCTTTCCCAATATCTGTGTTCCATCTTGCTTGGATTCTGCAGAAGAGATGATGGGGGAAAAAATCACCTTTTAAAGTGAAGACATGGCCTTTCCTCAGAGTAAACTTCTCACTGCACCAAGCAGCAGTTTGGGCTCTGGGATGTCCCCGTGTCAGTCCTGGGAAGATGTTGCACAGGGAACACACAGCTAAACACACCCCAGAACACCCAAAACACAACTGGGACACCTCAGGCACTGGGTGAGCCCCTCTGGCTGTGGGATGAAGGGGCACAGCTGAGTTTTCTCCTCCTCTGTCACATCAGAGCTGAAGGAGTTGCTGCATTTGCAGCAGTGCTGGGAGCAGTTGTGGTCACTGGACTGGAGCACTGGCTGTGGTCCCTCTTCAATAGCCCCAAATCCCAGTGGCTGGAGCACTCAGCTCTTCCAAGTGCTGGGCTCTGACAGGGAGCTTTTCTCCTCAGTGTTTGTTCAAACAAGTGTAAACAAGTGCTTTAAGCAGTCTCCAGGAAAATGTCTCCTCTTGGTTAATAAGGTTGCTCTGCTTGATGACTCATGTCCTCCTCTGGTGACTGTCACCAGGAGAGCTCAGCATCGATGGAAAACCCTGAGAGCCCAGAACTGGGGACTTTCACCCAGTGCTTGCTCTCCAGAGAGAGCCACCAACACCTCCTTCATCCAGGAAAAGGCTTTTGAAGGGAACAAGGTGTGAACTTGGGAATTTGTGATGATGGATCCTCCCCCAGCTCAGCCACTGGTGTGGCCCTGGATGTGACAGGGAGCTCCTGGCTCCTGTTGCACCATTCCAGGTGTGTCCAGCAGACAGGGCTGTCTGTTAAAGCTTCCAAAGAGGATTTCTGCTCCCATGGCTGCACTGAGACAGCAGCTCCTGCAGCCACGTGGCTTCTTGTGCTTCCAGCTGGGCTTGCAGGGGGCTCATCCCAATCCCTCCAGCTCTTCTGTCACACATCCAAGAGGAACCTCATCCCTGTGCCCCCTCTGGGAGCAGGGAGAGCATCACCTGGCTGGGATCACCTCCAGTTTGTTCCTCTCCACAAGGTGGAAGCCTGCTGCTTGCTGGGTGAGAAACCACCAAAAACTAATGACAGCCTTCCTGCTGTGTCAAAGCTGAAGGGAGCTTGGAGCTTTTCCATCCTGACACCTGAGCCCTGTTTTCCCCCAGGCTGGGCTGGCACAGCTTGGCTGCTGATTGCCTGGAATTGGGAGTTCTGGGGAGCTCCTGACTCAGTGCTGAGGCACAGGACTCGTTTGCAATGCTCTGGGGAACATGGAGGTGAATTTAAAGTTGGCTTTCTTGGGGTCACAGAGGCATTAAGGCTGGAAAAGACCTCCAAGCTGAGCCATCAGCCCTGCAGCACAGGGATATGGCTGTGCCTTGCCCTCTGCTCCTGGGGCAGGTGAGGCCCCTCAGGCAATGCAGAGTGGGAAGGATGACTCTCCAAAAAGGAAAACAAGCCATGGAAATGTGGGATTAGGCTGGGATGGGCATGGGGATGTGTAACTTTAGGTGGGGTGGGGGAGAGGCGGAGCCAGTGCTCTGCAAAGGCTGCCTGGAGCACCATAAATACCCCAAATAGGGATTTTTAGCTCTGGGAACTCGTGTTTTGGGCCAGCAAGGTCAGAGGAAGGCTCAGGGTGAGCTCTGCAGGACAGAGCAGCCATAAATCCTGCAGATGCAGTGCCTTGTGCGGGGCTGTTGCCATCTGCTGGGCACTGCGTGGCTCCTCCTGGAAGCAGCCAGGAAAACACACTCTGCACAGCCACCAGAGGGGAATTTGCCTTTCCCTGGGAGCCTTCACCTGCCCAGGCACGTTCCCTCTGGCTGTTTGACCGGCAGGGAGTTGTACAGGGCTGCGGGAGTGGATCTGGGCAGGAAAATGGGAGTGAGGTCCCAGGTTTTGTGTATTTTGGGAGCAGGAGCTGCTGACTCCCAGCCTGCCTGCCCACAGGTGCAGCTGGAAGAACTCCAGCTCAGAATATTCTGTGACATTCTGTGCAACAGTGAGCAGCAGCTTTAAGGCCAACACATCAACCCTGTGAAACTTTAACTCTGGTAAAGCCAGGATTTCTTTTTGTGTTGAGCAATTTAATGCTTCTTTGGGGGTAAAAATCAGAGCAAGGCCATTGAAATGCACATTCCTTGGTTCCTCCAGCTGCTCAGAGCTGCTGCAAGGGGAACCAGGGCTTTGCAGGGCCCAGCAGGGTGTTTTACCACAGAGGCTGCTGTGGGGACCTGAGCTTGGCTGTGCCAGACCTTTCCCAGAGGTGTCACTGCCATTCCTCGTGCCCTGTGTTTTGCAGGGAGCCCACGAGGGGTGGCTGTAGGAGTTTACTGCAGGATCTTTGTGTCCCCTCCTAGCAGCCCTGTGGACCTTCTGAGCCCTTCTTTCCTGGTGCAGAATTCCCAGGAATATACTTGCCTTCTCCAAGGCAGAGCTGGGCCTGCTGAGCCCACAGCATTTGGGAAGGCTCTGCTTTGCAATCTCTGGCATTTTGGGTGAGGTTTGTCCTCCCCTGCCTCTCCACAGCCCTGTTACCACAGAATGCATGTCTGGCACAGGCCAGCCAGGCCTTAAAGATGGGGTTGAGCTTTGCAACCTCGTCTGAGCTGTCCAAGGGGCTCAAAGCACCAGGACAGACCTGGGTTCAGCTGTTCCCTGCTGTCCTAACCCAGGTGAGAGGGTCTGGTGGTGGGGATGGGCCCAAGGAGGTGAGAGCTCAGGTTTTCTGTACCAGTGCCATTCCTATCTTCTGCAATGGCCTCAGTAGGCCTCTGATCACAGGGCTGGCCCAAAAGCACCATGAGTGAAATGGTCACAAACCCCTCCCCAGGGGCTGGCTGCTGGAATTGGTGATCATTTTGTCCTGAGCAGATGGTGGACTTGAAATCTTGCAGGTGGCTGGAACTGCAGGGCTGTGGAATGTGATGGATGCAGTGCAGTGTCTGTTCACCTGTCCTTGGGGAAGCATGTGGAGCCCTGAGCAATGTCCCCATTGTCCCCAAAGCCTTTCTGCTCCCCTGCACTGAGAGACAAGGACCAGGAGCTCTCTGTGAGAGCATGTGAACAGTCCATATTATCCTTGTATTCACAGAATCCTGCAATGGTTTGGGTTGGAAGGGACCTTAAAGCCCATCCCATCCCAATCTCTGCCATGCCCAGGGACACCTCCCACTGTCCCAGGCTGCTCCCAGCCCTGTCCAGCCTGGCCTTGGGCACTGCCAGGGATCCAGGGGCAGCCCCAGCTGCTCTGGGCACCCTGTGCCAGGGCCTGCCCACCCTCCCAGGGAACAATTCCTGCCCAATATCCCATCCAGCCCTGCCCTCTGGCAGTGGGAAGCCATTCCCTGTGTGCTGTCCCTCCATCCCTTGTCCCCAGTCCCTCTCCAGCTCTCCTGGAGCCCCTTTAGGCCCTGCAAGGGGCTCTGAGCTCTCCCTGGAGCCTTCTGTTCTCCAGGTGAGCACCCCCAGCTCTCCCAGCCTGGCTCCAGAGCAGAGAGGCTCCAGCTCTGCCAAATCAGTCCTCGGTGATAATTTGATATCTTAAAGCCTGAAAATTAGGTTATTGTGCAGACTCAGTACTGTGCAGAGGGAAGGATGGGGATGTAAATCAGACAGGGATGTCCCCAAAGGCAGGACCTGAGTGCAGGGCTATGGTGAGAAATTTCTCTGCTGCTCAGAAAAGATCTGAGTTGAAGTGTTTGCCCAGTTGGAAATAGGCTGGGAGAAGTTTGGAAAACAAAGTCCTTGGAGCCTTATCTTGAACCACGAGCAGATTGTGTGGGACTGGGAACGTGGGAACTTTGCTGTGGGACACCGGGAAGCAGCGGGAGGTGAGCAGGGACAGCACTGGAAGCAAAGGTGTCTCTCTGAGAGTTTGAGAAGTGAAACGGGCAGGGATTGGAGTTTCTCATTAGCTCTAGTGTTGGATTTTGGGGCTTTCATGGGGGTTCAGGATGTTCTCTGAGGCAGGAGCAGAGGAGCAGAGGGCTGTGCCTGCTCTGTGGAGCAGCAGATCCAGGCAGAGCTCGGGTTAAAGCACAACTCCTTCCTGCCGTGCTCCGAGCAGGAATCTGGGCTGGCCTGGACTCAGCTCAGGAGGTCAACTGCTTATCGAGGTACAGGACACTTCCAGTGTTGCTGAGCAGTGGCTTCTGCTCAGAGCTCTGCATGGCAGGAAGGATGTGGCCCAGAGGACGGCAAGGATAACCCGGAGAAAACGTGCTTTGGGAAGGTAATGGAAGGAAATCAGCGTGTTTATGCTGGGTAGGCAGGACTGAGGGAGCTTGAAATATGTGAGGTTTCTGCAGAGAGGAAACAGAAAACCAGACAAAACCCTCAAAACTTGTGGGTGTGAGCAGCACCGAGGCCTCTCTGTGCCGAGGGCTGCCGTGGGGAAGGGAAAACCCCATGGATCAGCTCTGCCACAGTGCTGGCCCTGCTGGCAGGGAGCAGCTGCTGGGCTGAGAGCTGGCCAGGGCGGCATTGGGATGTTGGTAAACTCGGCTGGCACCCGTGACCAACCCTTCTTTGGGGTCAATATTGTCATTGCCTGCCTGAGATCACCCTCTGAGTCACCAAATTGCTGCTGAACTGCCCCAGGTGAGCAATCCAAGCTTTATTCACCCCTCTATTTGCGACTAGAAGGAAGGAATTTGTCATTTGACGCTTAATTATTCACCAGAAACACCAGGAAGGCCGAGATAAACGTCGACAGGTCGACTTCCATTCAACCTCTTTATTTGGGGCTGGCTTCCCGGGAAGCGTGAGCACCTGGAGCGGGGCTTCCAGGCCGAGCTTTTATTTTGGAATTCGGGGGAGCGGGAGGAGGCTGCGGTCACACGGCAGGGAAGTGTGCCTGGGCTCCCTCCTTATCGCCCCGGGGAACAAAAGCAGCTCTGTTGGGACTCTCAGCTCTCTCCATAAGCCTCCCGGCTCTCCTGGACTTTGCTTCCCTCCTGCCTCGCAGCAGCTCCCGGAGCTGGGGCTGCTCTGGAGAGGAGGCCATGTCTCCACAGGTGGGTTTTTGGGAGCTGGCACAGAATGAGGAGGGATTGGGTTTCCAGAGGGAACAGGAAGGGGCAGGCTGGGAATCCACCTGGCCTTTTACATGAGCAGATCCACCTGATTTTTTTTACATGGAAATAGTTTAGATTAAAAGATGAGAGATTCAGATGGGATATTGGGAGGGAATTGTTTCCTGGGAGGGTGGGCAGGCCCTGGCACAGGGTGCCCAGAGAAGCTGGGGCTGCCCCTGGATCCCTGGAAGCCCAGGCTGGACAGGGCTTGGAGCTTGAATGGGGTTTGGAACTGAGTAGAGCTTTAAGGTCCCTTCTTACCCAAACTGTTTCATGATTCTGTGATTTATGGCCTAACTTCACACTCCTCTCTGCCTGGGTCTCCTTGGGGGGGGAGTTGGACCAGCAGGGATGGTGCCTGGTGGTTTTGGGGTGCTGGGGACATTGTGCCAGATGTGCTGTTTGGTGAGTTGATTTTGGGGTTGTTTTTTGGGCTGGGTGAGTGTTTCCAGTTTGCCTCAAGAGGTGCAGCATGTTTCTTTTGCCCAGCCTTGAGGGGGGGTGATGGAGTGCAACAGCCCCAATGCAGAGGCCGAGTTGTGGAAGTTGCCCTCACCCAGGGCTGAGCACAGGCTCCCTGGCTTCCCTGAAAAGCTGGCATTGCCTGGAGATGTGGGAAGAGGGCAATACTGGGAGCCAGAGTGGCAGTCCCCAAAGTGGCATTCTGGAGGCTGAGCTGCCCTGGGGTGTTCCAGGGTTTCGGGGTGGCTGCACTAATGTGGGACTATAAACACAACCGTGTCCCTTCTCCCTGGCTCCCAGCCTGGCACTGTCACTGCTGTCCAGGCCACAGGGTGTCCTTGGAGGGGGGGTTTTTGTTGCTGATCTGTCTCCTCTCCATCCTGTGTGCAGTCAGGGCTGGATTCTTCAGAAACAGGCTCACACTGCTGGGAAAACAGAGTTGTTTTTCCTCTTCCTTGTCACTCATCTCCCCTCCCAACCTTCCGAGTGTTTGTGGCCAAGGACAGCAGAGCTTTGGGATGCCAGGACAGCTCCAGGGACAGCCCTGCCTGCAAGGAACCTCCCTGGGAGCCAGACTTTGCCCTCCTTTCTAAGGCAGTGCCTTGGCAGAGCTTGTGCTGAAGCTGCTGTCCATGGCAGATCAAAGCTGAGCCTGTCCCTGCCTGGCCCTTGCAGGTGATTCCCAAGGGTCCCTCTCTTTGTACTGCAGCAGCTATTTTAAAAGCCATGTGGTTTTATAGCACTTTACATCATCTAATCAAATAACCTTTACTCCCCTATGTCAGCAGATATATGTCAGCTGGGCTGGGTCAGCTGCTGCTGCAGAAAGCTCCTAAAGGCTCCTCAGCACCTCTCCTGTCTCACCCCACATCATCCCAGTGCTGATTTCATCATTTATTTCCCTTTAGAAGCAGGAGTGCTCACCTGAGCTCTCAGATCCCTGGAGTTCCCCTGAGCAGGCAGAGATGCTTTTGGGTGGCCGTGTCCTGTCAGCCAGGTGTGGCTCTGGGGAAATACCTGCTGGAGAGGCTGGATTTGGGATGGGGAACCTCAGTCAAACCCTGATCCTGTTCCAGCTCAGAACTCTGTGTGTGCCTGAGTCCCGGCTTTAATGTCTGAGGTTTGCCTGAAGCACTTCAGGGTGTGTTTTATTTGATAAAAATTTAAAATACCCTGCTCTTGGTGACACCAACCCCGTTCTGAACGTGGCAGGGATGTTCCTCACAAGTCCCCTGGGGTGGCTGTAGCCCAGCTTGGCTGTCCTGAGCCCATGGATGTTTTTAAGTGTATTTGGCTTTTTTAAGCTGGAGAAAATGTTGACTTTCTGCTCACAGGAAGCAAAACTGGCCGAAGGAGAGCTGTGGCAGGGGGGTTGGAAGGGTCAGTGCACAAACCAGCTGCTCATGAGGCCATGAATAAGAACTTTCTGTACCCACACATTTGCCCAGGGACAGAAATTTGGCTCTGTCAGGCATTTGGCAATACCTGAACCCCCTTGGTTTGCCTATCTCCTCCTGGCATCTCTTCTTGAGGTTTAGTTACTGATTCTCTGATGAAATGTGTAGCAAAGTTCTCCACGCTCATGCTCAGGAGAAGGACTTTGTTTACAGTTTCAGCAGCTCATTAACTCGTTGTCCACACAGGTTTAATTTTAATAGGGCACTCTTGTTTTTGAAACCTCATCCTGGCTGGTATCACAGAGGAAAAATACAATTTTAAAATAATAAATTGATGCACATCTGTGGTGTGGCTGAAGGACAGTGGTTGATGTGCTATGCTGGTGGCTTCCCCTACTCCAAAAGGGTTGCTCCCAAATCCAGCTCTCCATGCACGTGTTTCCCGTCAATAAGGTGTTTTGGAGCAATTTCATATAAAAATCACAGAATCTTGGAATGGTTTGGGTTGAAAGAGACCTTAAAGGTCTTCTTGTTCCAACATCTGACTAAGGGCACTGTTCAGCTCCTGGTTTGCTTCATGTTGAAAGGGTCAGCAGTAACCACAGCAGGATTTTTAATCAAATTACTTGTGGATTGGAGTGTTTGGAGGTTTTTTGGCTTCTTTCAATAGTTGTCTTTACTCTGTGCTCATTATAATACTTCAATTTGCTCATTATAATACTTTAATGTATACTTAAATTTAAGCTTTTCCAGCAAGAAGGAGGGAGGGTGGTATTTAAAAAGCAGCCTTCATTTTGTGGCGTGCAAGCAAAATTCTTCCCAGTTTGGCATGAAATCTCTTCCAAAGAGGCAAAAGGGAGGGCAATGTGCATTGGGGTGGCTGCTGTCACCTCTCAGTCTCTCTCTGTCCCTGACCAAGCCAAGGCAGGTCAAGCCTCTGCTTCCCCATGTCCCTCCTGCTGGAGCATTAATGGTGTTTCTAGACAGCGCTGCATAAATCCAGTAAAGCACTTAAGCAAGTCCCAGCTTTAGGTGTGTAAGTGCTTGTGGTGGATTTATGCTTTTTTAAGTGGGTGGGGGCTTTAGAGGCTTTTGTTCCTCTCTGCAAGACTGGCACGGGCTCTGCCCTGGTGGAGTTCACTGCAGCAGCCCCTTCTCCTCACACTGGCTTCAGGCCCCAGCTCTGGGCAGGTTTCTGTGGTGTTGAACCTCAGGGTGGTGTCCTGGCTGTGCTGGTGTCCACAAGCCAGGTGGGAGCTGAGCCAGGTTTCCAAGAGGAGCTCCTGGCTGTCTCCATGCTGCTGAGTGTGGTGGGCACAGGGGCTGGGAGAGCAGAGCAGGGCTGGGCTGGGTCACTTGGCTGCTCCCAGTGTCCCTGTGGAATGGGAATTGCTGTTCTCTCTCCATCCTTTCGAGGTTTTTTATCACTTTTTACCCCTGGAAGTGTTCAAGGCCAGGCTGAGCAGGGCTTGGAGCAATCTGAGATAGTGGAAGGTGTCCCATGGCAGGGGTGGAATGAGATGGGCTTGAAAGTCCCTTCCAGCCCAAACCACTCCATGGTTTTATGAATACAGTGCTTTGAGAAACCTCATTTTCTCCCAAATCCTTGGGAAAAGCCCTGCAAGCTGCTCTGTGCGCCCTGGCAGAGGAAAAGGGCTTTGCTTCAGTCATGCCTGCATTCAGACTGCTGCTCTTCTGCTCTGCTCCTGCTCTGGAGGAGCAGCTGAGCACGTCACGTGAAGTTCAGGGGGAGCAGATGCTTTCCATGAGCAGCTCTTCACCTGGAGGCCAGGCAGGAGGGCTCCCACCCCTCTGCCTGACCCCTCTGGTGGCAGGGGATCAGCTGCAGCTCAGCACCAGCACTGGAGATCCCAAAATTCCTGGATTTGCTCTGGGGCATGCAGGGGAAATCCCCAAATCTTAGGAAAGGGGCTGGCACTGTGAGGGGTAATGAGAGCTTTGGCCTTCATGGGGGGTTCTGCTGCTGCTCCCACACTTCTCCACACATCAGGACCAGAAGGGCTCGTCCCTGCCCGTGTGTAGGGGCAAACAGGCAGGACTGAAGCTGAACACCTGCCTGGGGTGCAGATTTGGGAGGAAAACCCAGTTCTCCATGCTCATATCACAGTCTCTTGAAACCCAAACCCTGCTGCTTTCCCAGAGCCTCCTCAGTGATGGATTTGAGGTGCTGCTCCTGCTGAAGTGCAGAGCTTTGAGTCCCTGCAAATCAGAAGCTGTAATGGAGATTTAGAAACAATTTCTTTGCTGTTGAGGGATGGAAGATTTTACCAGACAGGGCAAAAACCCCCCAGTGCTCTAAGGGCTAACTGGGGGTTTTGAATGGTGGTTTTTGCAGGGAATTCTGATTAATAATGTGTCCTTTTGGAATGGGGTGGGAGAAAGCAGCGCTGATGGGAACTGCTGAGTCAGCAGTGGGTAATCCCTCCTGCCCTGGCCAAATCCATCCTGGCTCGCAGCAAAACCTCCCTCCAACTCTTATTTAGTCCCTGTTTTTGTGATCTGCTTCCCAAACCTGCAAAGGCTGAGGTGCACCCCGTGGTGCCCACAGAGCAGCACCTGGGCCTGGGTTGATTCCAGAGGTTGGATTTCTGTGCTCAAAGTGCAACACAGCCAAGCTCCACTGCCTCATCCGTCTTTTGTCCTGCCCTGCCACGAACCCACACGGCTGTAGGATCTCACTGTTCTGCTTCTTGTGTTTTGTTTGTTGTTTACCCAGGCAAATGAGGTGACTGACAGTGCCTACATGGGCTCGGAGAGCACCTACAGCGAGTGTGAGACCTTCACAGATGAGGACACCAGCACCCTGGTCCAGCACGAGATGCACGACGAGGTGGAGACCGACAGCGCCATCGACTCCACCGTGCACTCGGAATTCACGGATCCCATCGAGGAGCCAGAGCATGGGTGAGTGGGAACAGCCAGGAGCAAACCCCCCATGCAGGGCAGGGAGTGAGGGCTGGGGGAGACACAGCCTGAGGGCTTCACAGCGAGTGGGCCGAGTCTGTCTTGCTGGAACTTGGTTTGCTCTTTGTGTTCATAACTGTGTGCGAGACCAAAATAGCTCTTCTGGAGGAATAACGAGAATAATTAGGCTGGTTTGTGTAGGCTGGTTTGGAGCCCGGCCTGGCAATCTCTTTGAGTTAATCGTTGCTTGCCTTGGGAGATCTTCTGTACCCTCATTAGCATCTTTACCCTCTAAAATAACTTCTCAGGTGATCCAAACACCTGAAAGACTTGCAGTTTTTAATCTATCGTTTAAGCCAGAAACACAACATATAATTTTCCAGTCAGGAGGGGAACTCGTTCTATTTTTGTTTTCCCTAAAAACATGCGTGTGCCCTTTGATGTGCAACCACCTCCTGTAATAACTGGTTTGAAACCTCTGCCTGGAGCACAGAAATGTGAGCCAAGAGCTCCTTCCCCGGGTCTGAGCCGCTGCTGGCAAAACCGCTCCTGGGCCCACCCCGTTTTTGGAGGAAAAGTGGGATTTGGGGTGAAACTGGGATGCTGGCAGGCAGTAGGGCAGGGAAGAACTCCTTTAGGGTTAGAATCACAGAATGGTTTGGGTTGGAAGGAGCCTTAAAGCTCATCTCATTCTACTTTCTGCCACGGGCAGAGACACCTTACACTAGACCAGGTTTCCCCAAGCACCATCCTGAACATGTCCAGGACTGGGGCAGCCACAGCTTCCCTGGAAAGTCTGTGCCAGTGCCAGGTCAGTGCCCCAAGAACAACAAACTGCACCAAAACCTCTGGAATGACCTTTGCTTCAGGTCTGTAGCACACAGGATGTGTTTTGTGCCAAAACACAAGCCCCGGGGTTGGTTCTCCAGGGAGTGCTTCCAGCTCCCTCTGCTTTTTGGAAGCCCCAAGCTTCCCTCCCAGCCCAAAATCCCATCTGGGGGGGGTGTCAGGGAGGCAGCGAGCAGCGCTGAGCCCCGGGGCTGAAAGGGTGCTGTGGATTAGAGCAGGAATGGGATTATCCAGCTGGGCTCAGTGACAGTTAAATTGGGATATAATCAGCTGTGAGCTCCCTGTCCCAGCCCAGGGTCCCTGCGGGGTCATGGCCGCCTGCGTGCGCTCCCGGCCCCTGCGGAGCCCCTGCTTCGGATTCGCCCGCCTGTAGGTACAGAGCTGCGCCTGGGGATGGGCTCTGCGGGATGGGGGTGTTCCTGGGGCTGCCCAGGCTGGGGGGGGCAGCACGACAGGAGGGACAGCCTTGTTGGAAAGAGTCCAGAGGAGCCCATGGAGATTCCCCAAGGGCTGGAGCCTCTCTGCTCTGGAGCCAGGCTGGGAGAGCTGGGGGTGCTCACCTGGAGAGGAGAAGCTCCAGGGAGAGCTCAGAGCCCCTGCCAGGGCCTAAAGGGGCTCCAGGAGAGCTGGAGAGGGACTGGGGACAAGGGATGGAGGGACAGCACACAGGGAATGGCTTCCCACTGCCAGAGGGCAGGGATGGATGGGATATTGGGAAGGAATTGTTCCCTGGGAGGGTGGGCAGGCCCTGGCACAGGGTGCCCAGAGAAGCTGTGGCTGCCCCTGGATCCCTGGCAGTGCCGAAGGCCAGGCTGGACGGGGCTTGGAGCAGCCTGGGATAGTGGAAGGTGTCCCTGGACATGGCAGAGCATGGGATGGGGTGGGATGGGCTTTAATGACCCTCCCAACCCAAACCATTGTGGTGCCCTGGTACCCCAGCTGTGGCAGCATCAGGTGTCCTGTGGGTGCTCTGTCCAAGCACAGGGGGCCTGTTCCCAGATTGTTAAATGTGTGCAAATTCCAGGGAGCCAAACACTTAATTTGATTTGTAGATTTGAAAGGTTTGAAATGGAAACCTTGGGAGAGCTGAGGGCTGGTTTTGGTACCATCAGACCCCACCCAGGAGGTGCCCAGGGACAGCCAGTGAGTACAGTCCCCCCCGATGCAACTGCTGGGCTGAATCAGAGCTTCAACAGCACTTCTCAGGAGCTCTCAAAGCTCAACATGCCTGAAATGGTTTGAGCTTAAAGGTTGTTTAGGCTGTGTGTAGTAGAGATTAGTTGGACTCTGGATCCTGAAACTGCCTGAGCCCCAAGAGGGGAATAGGAAATAAAATGTACTGCCTGAAGCATCCAGGCTGAGGGTTTCCAGGTGCCTGATCAGATCTGCTTCTGTATGGTGCTTATCAAACCACAGCCCCAAATTTAGAGTTCTGGGCTTGGGTTTTGCTTCTGAATTAGCAATTCCACCCCCTGGCTTCTATTCCTGGAGAGATTTCCGCTGCTTTTGGTGAGGGTCTGAGTCACCACAGGGATGGATGGGTCCTGGTGGATCCCACTGTGGGGTGTTGGTGCTTCTCAAGGGCACGAGGAGGATGTGCAGATGCCCACAAGCTGGGCCGGATTTATTTGTGGTTAAATAGAGATCTGGAGGGTTGACATGTTTTTATTAGCAGGATAAGGGTAAATCCTTCAGATGGAGCAGGTTTTTGTCATAAATGGCTTATCTGTAATCTTTTTTTCTTTCTGGTTTAGTCCAACAATCTGCTCATTCCCCATTTCCTTCTCCTAGCAAGTGCATGGAGATGAGGGCATAGCCAATACCAATTTCTGTAATTGTGCAATATTATTATGCTTTTTAGCATAGAATTTTGGAGAGGGGAATGTTGTTAAACCCCCCAAAACACAGACCTGTGGCTCACAGCCCCGTGGCTGCTTTCACAGCCTGTTTGTTGCAAACCCCCCCTGCCTTTTCTCCAGCTGAATTTGAAAACTTCCATAGTCCTGGGCAGGAAAGGTGGCTTGACTTGGTGGAGAGGTCCTGGCACAGGGTGCCCAGAGAAGCTGTGGCTGCCCCTGGATCCCTGGCAGTGCCCAAGGCCAGGCTGGACAGGGCTTGGAGCAGCCTGGGACAGTGGGAGGTGTCCCTGCCTACAGCAGGGGTGAAATGAGATGAGCTTTAAGGTCCTTCCAGCCCAAACCATTCCAGGATTCTGTGGCTCCATGCAATGGAAAGGCTCTTTCAGGGACAATGGCTGTGCTGAGCTGAGTCCCCTCAGGAGCAAGGGGCATCCCAGGAGCTGTGCTGGGTGTGTTTGGGGTTTGCCCTGAGGCTGCAGCCTCTGGATGCAGTGCTAAAAGCACAGGGAGCAGCATTCCCCACTCCAGGGTTTCCCCAGCAGGAGCAGGGAAAGGCTCCTTTGTGCTGCTGGGGGTGTCCCAGCTGCTGAACCCACCCCTCCCTGACACCAGTCCTGCCAGGGTTATGGGGCTACAGCCCAGCCCTCTGAGAGGATTAGGCAGCTACAGAAAAGTGTGAGCCTGGCATGGGCTGCCTGGAACCCACGACATTTAGGATGTGTCTGGCACATGCCCAGCTCTTTCTCTGCCATGCCAGTTACAGAAATTGATATTTTAGTTGAGCAAGGGCTTGTCCTGCAAGTCTGAGTGCCCCCAAATCCTGTGTTGTAGCTGACAATGGAAAAACTTGGTTTATTGGGGGAAAAAAATCACCATAAACTTCCCAGTGGTGCCTGGGCTGTTTCTGTCCTGTCCTGCTCTGTCAGAATGGGACACATCACTCACTTGGTGGGGTTGTCCCTGGCTGGACACCAGGAACCCACCAAAGAAACCCACAGACAGACAGCAAAAGAAAATAAAACAAAGGCTTCATGAGCTGAGACAAGAACAGTGAGAAATCACTCATCACATACTATCATTGGCAAAACAGACTTGAATTGGAGATATTAATTGAATTTATTGCTAACAAAATCAGAGCAGGATAATGAGGAGTAAAATAAGACCTTTAAAACACCTTCACCCATCACCCCTCCTTCCCAGTTCTCCCTCCTTCCCCCAGTGGCACAGGGAGATGGGAGAGGGGGTTATGGTCAGTTCATCAGAGCCACTGCTCAGGGAGAGGAGTCAGAGTCCTTCCCCTGCCCCTCTGTGGTGTCCCTTCCACAGGGGACAGCTCTCCATGAACCTCTCCCACCTGAGCCCATCCCATGGGCAGCAGTTCTCCAGGAGCTGCTGCACTGTGGGTCACTCTTCCACGGGGTCAGTCCTTCAGGCACAGCCTGCTCCAGCCTGGGTCCCCACAGGGTCACAAATCCCACCAGGAAATCTGCTCCAGCATGGCCTCCTCTCTCCATGGATCCACAGGGCCCTGCCAGAACCCTGCCCCAGCACAGCTTCCCCCAGGCTCACAGCCCCTCTCAGGCACCCCCTGCTCCAGGCTGGGCTCCTGCAGGGGCTGCAGGTGCAATCTCTGCACCTTCCTGCCCTCCATGGGCTGCTGGGGCACAGCTGCCTCCCCATGGGCTTCCCCAGGGAACCTCAGGGCAATCCCAGGAATCTCAGGACAATCCCAGGAATCTCAGGACAATCCCAGGAATCTCAGGACAATCTCAGCCCTGGTGCCCAGAGCAGCTCCTGCCCTGCCCTGCCCTTCCCTGCAGAGCTGTTCCTCTCCCATGTTCTCAGCCCACTCCTCTCTGCACCCAATTCAGCTGTCCCATCACTTTTTTTGGTGTTTTCTCTCTCAAATCTGCTATCCCAGAAGTGCCACCACCATTCCTGGTGGGCCCAGCCTCATGCAGCAGCGGGTTTGTCATGGAGCCCCCAGGGATGGGCTCTGCTGGCCATGGGGGAAGCTGTCCACACCATCCCAAATCCTGCCCCACAAACCCCATTCTCCTGGAAGGGGGACGTCCTGACTGTGATGGAAAGGCTGCTGTGGCACCCCCTCTCACATGTCCCTTTCTGCTCCCACAGATCCCATGCCCACGAGCTGGCCCTGGGCTCGGAGCTCAGCCCCTCCATCGTCACCGTCATCAGCGGGGAGGAGCATTTCGAGGATTACGGGGAAGGCAACGAGGCCGATCTGTTCCCAGACCCTCTGTGTAATGGGGAAAGCAGCTTTGGCAGCTCCTCCTTCCTCTCTCCCAGGTAATGCCCAGCCCTGCTGCTGCTCCACAGGGGCAGCCACTCAGTGCCTTCACTCTGCTCCGTGGGACAGGGGTTTCCTTGGGATTTGTCACACCAGGGGCCTGGAAACTTTGGATACAGTGTGATAATGCTTGGAAGGGGAAGAGGAATTCCCTCCCTGAGTGTTTCCTTTCCCTGGTCAGTGCCTGTCCTGCTGACACCCAGCAGGAGGTGGAAGAGCTGTCTGTATTTTGGCACATCCCCACTCCTGTGAGGGATATGGCTCCTCACAGAAGCTTCCAGGAGAGCAAACCACCTGTAGCTTCACCCCTGATCCTGTGGGATAACTCTTATTTTTTTTCCTCCTTTGTTATTTTGGGCTTTGCTGCAATGTTTGGTGGGATTTGCACAAGCTGCAGCAGCATTCCTTCTCTAAGGATATGTAGAGCAGGAAGCAGGCTGTAGCATTTCCTTCTTGCTTTAGGGTCTGAAACCAGGAAAAAGTCCATTTTCCAGCTCAAGCAGGGTGGGGTGAGGAGCTGGTATGGTGGTACAAACCCCATCAATACTTTCTAAGGAAAATAAGAAAAAGCTGGAATATCATCCAGTGCTGCAGGCCACAAAGTGTCTGGGATGACAGTAACACCAGGAATGTGTTCTTCCATTGGAAGCTCATCTCTGCACAGGGCAGGAGTGATCCCTGCCAGCCACACACCCATGCTAAAGACAAAAATATACTTTTTTCTCTTTGGAATGACACAATTGTGCCTTTCTGTGGCCGTGTGAACTTCTCAAAACTTCTTTTTTTTTTTTTTTCCTGTCTTCCTGTTTTCTCCCAGTTTCCCAAACCCCTTCACAGAGTTTGGACAATTCTGGTTGCACAGGGCTGGCAGGGAAGAGCAGGTCAGGGCTCATTTCTTTGTGGCTGGTGCAGCAGCAGTGTTGAAAGTGTTCATCACAAATAGGGGAGTTGCTGTAGAGAATTCCCAACCTTTTCCTTTAGGAAGCCAGTGCTCCATCCTGGGCTGCCCTGCAGTGGGAAGGGCACAGGCTCTGATCTGTGCAGGAATGTAGGGCTGGCTGTGCTGCTGCTGTGGCAGAGGAACAACTCTCTGATTAAACCCAGCCTTGGTGTTCATTTCTCCTTGAGGATGAGCTGCCAGCCTCATCCAGAAGGCTCCTGGCAACAAAATACCCAGCTAAAGGAGCTTTGCAATCACTTTTCTTTAACATCAGGCTCCCAGTTTGCCCACGCTCCCAGTGTTCAGCCCTGCTCTGCCAGGGCACTCTCTCTGCTCTGCTGTGTCTCTGGATCTGATCCACTCCTGATCCCATCTCCCCTGTGCTGGGAGGGGCTCCCTGGGCTCGTGGCCACGCAGTCTGTGGTGGTTTGTGCTGGAGACTCTCTGCTGGGGCTTGCTGGGGAGGCAGGCTGGAGATAAACCCTGCAAAACCTCTGGAGTCAGGAATGTGGGGCTGTTTGAGGCAGAGGATTTCCTTGTGCCTCTCAGGTCTGGCCTCCCCTGGGATTATTGCTGAGTGTGTGAAGTCCTTCCCTAAACATTCCCTGAGTCTGTGCAGCTCTTGTGACTTTGGATGGGGAGGGACAGCACACAGGGAATGGCTTCCCACTGCCAGAGGGCAGAGCTGGATGGGATATTGGGCAGGAATTGTTCCCTGGGAGGGTGGGCAGGCCCTGGCACAGGGTGCCCAGAGAAGCTGTGGCTGCCCCTGGATCCCTGGCAGGGCCCAAGGCCAGGCTGGACAGGGCTGGGAGCAGCCTGGGACAGTGGGAGGTGTCCTGCTCATGGCAGGGGTGGGATGGGATGGGCTTTAATGTCCCTTCCCACCCAACCCATTCCATGGCTGAGCAGCCCCGGGGTGTTTAAACACTCCTGAAGGAACCACAGGCTTGGTTCAGGGTGAATGGGGATTTTTGGCTGTATTTTGAATATAAAGAATCACTGTAAGGGGCCACATCAGCATGGACCCTTCCCATACTATAGAAGTCTCTAAATGGGAATAATACCTCAGAATTCTCCTGCCACATCTCCAGAAGGAAAACACAAACTCCAGGAGCCTTCAGGGAACACTGTGGGGTGCAGGGCTTCCCTGCCCAGTCCTTGTGTGCTTGTTTGTGATCTCTCTCTTGGGTCTTCCCTTGCATATCCATCCAGTAGGAAAAGCCTCTTTGCAATTCTTGATGGGAAATAAAGGGAGGTGCTCCTTGTGCCCATCCCAGCCACCAGGAAGCACCAGGGACCTGTGGAAGACAAACGTGGCTCCAGGAGATGGAGGGAGGCACAGGAAGGCTCTGAACTGTAGAAGCTCAGAATCTGCTTGGCTGGAAGGGACCCATCAGGATCCTGGAGTGGGTGGGGACAGCCCGGGGCTGAGCTCTCACCCACTCCACAGGCAGGGAGCCAGGGCAGCCAGAGGCTGCAGGATCTGCACACACCCCAGGAGCTGCCAGGCTGCCCTGGGGCTTCTCCTCCACACTTCTCTTCTCATTGTGATTAGTGCTGGTTAAATTTGGGTTCCCACCTGGCCCAGTCTGCACCACCTGGGAAGGGAATGCACCCAAGAGCACCCAGAAAAGGGACATCCCTTCCTCCAGGTGCCACAGAGCTGCTGTCACCTCTTCCCTGCACCAGCCCTGAGCCACCGACCTGCCTGCTGGGAGAGGGTTATCCTGGGGCCAGACCTGCCCTGAGGGGCAGGGGGAACAGTTTCCAATTGAATTCTTTTTTTGCAGGAATGGGAAGAGACCATAATTAGGCATTTGCTGGTGTCCAGCCTGTCTGAGGGGCTGGGAAATACTGTACAGACAGCACAGACTCCAGGCTGGCCCTGGGTGGGGGCTGAGCCAGGGGACCTTCGGGGTGTCCCAGCTCTGCACATCCCCCAGGCCACGTTGCTGGTGTGTTTCTGTGTCCTGGGATTCACTGCCCTTTCCAGATGCCTGTGGGGTTTATCTTGCTTGTGTTTGCTCACACCTTTACCTGTCTCTCTTACTGAACTGCTTGGGTTTTTCACTATTTAACCTTTCTTTGACTCACGTCCGTGGCTTCCAGAAGCACATTTTCCTACAGGAAGGATTTGTGGAGGCTGTTTGGCCCCAAATTAACTCAAACCATTTGCTGTTCAGCATCCCCTCTGTCCTGCCCAAATCATGAGGAAGTGTCTCCCAGCTCCCAAGCTGTGAAAGTCCCACAGACCCTGTGCCTCTTCCCAAATGGGATTCTGTGCTGGAACACAGCCCTGCTGCTTGGCTCCTCTGGGCTTTGCTTTGGAGGAGAGAGGGGTTAAACTGCACCTGCCCCTTTCATCCTGCCTTAAAAGCTGTTTGCAGGGAAAATCTCACTCTGTGCATTACTAATGGTGGGTCTGCAGCAGCACAGCTGCTCTGCTTTTAAAGCATCCATTGGAAAATGGGACACTGACCAAAGATCACAGAATCCCACAATATCCTGGGTGGGAATAGACCCACAGGATAAGCCAGCCCAGCTCCTGGCCCTGCACAGACACCCCAACAACCCCACCCTAGGCATCCCTGGCACTGCTGCCCAAAGGCTCCTGGAGCTCTCTGGGGAAGAACCTTTTCCTAAAATCCAGCCTAAACCCCCTTAGATTCAGGTTTGGCTCAGGACACCCAGTCCTGCAGTGTGCAAGTTCCTTCTGCACTTACTGAGGCAAACCAGGACCCTCCTGAGAAAAACTGCCTGGAAAATCCATTGGAAAATAAACTTTGCAGTGGTGTAGGTTTGTGGAAGCACTTACCTCACCTGCCCTGGGCTCCTAGGGATTGAGATTGGCTCAGGGGTTTGGAAATGGAGGCCAAGCTCGGCTGCTGGGAGTCTCTGGGAAGAGGGTGATGAAGTGTTGCTAATTATCAACTATACAAATTATACTGAGCAATTACAAATTATCAATTCACTACGTATTGTTATAAACTATTCTAAATGCTAAATTCTAAATTATGTATTATTATAAGCAACCCCACATCGGCTCTAATTTGCCTTCAACAATCATGGCGGGAGGCAACCCAGCCTGCCATGACTTTTTAATTCAGATTTCAAATCTCCCACCAAAAATTTGCCCCACCTTGAGGGCCCCTGAGCTTGTGGAAGCCACGGCCACTCGCTGTGCCCGTTCTGTGCTGCTGACATGACCCTTGTGATCTCTCTAGCACCAATCCGCTCGCTGCGAAACTGCACAGCATTCTCGCAGATGAAGCTTTTGAGTTTTACTGTAGCCAGTGCCACAAACAAATCAACCGCCTCGAGGATCTTTCTGCTCGCCTGAATGATCTTGAAATGAATAGGTAACTGTGTGTGTGGCCATCCCAGCCTTGGGAATGGTGTTCTGGCTGGGAAGGCTCTCCCTGTACGGCACAGCTTTCCCCTCGCTCTGTGCTGGTGGATGGTGGGAGGGGAGAGGGGATGAGTTTCACCACAGGAGCTCCAGGTGCTGGTGAGCTCGTGGCAGATGAGCAGGCGGTGCCTTTAATGCAGTCCCTGGGGGCTGGCAGACAAGGAGAGCATTCCCTGCCCTTTGCATGCCTGTGTGTGTGGGTTCGTGGCCGTGGTTCCGTACAGTATTTCTGTCACCAAGGAAAGACTGGGAGTGCTGTGGAAGGGCAGCCTGGAAGGGCAGGACAGCCTATCCTCCTGTGCAGGAACAACCTGAAGGCATCAGCCCTGCCCCACGTGGCTTGAGAGCAGTGAAATCTTGTCTCACCCAGCTTCACCCACTGCCTGCCCACCCCAGTGTCACCATGGGCCGGGGAGATGTGACAGGCACCAGGAACATCAGGAGATCCTGAATGGCATTTTGGAGCTCCCCCAGCCAGCAGCTGGGTGTGCTGTCTGACAAGTGGGGAGTGATTTCTGACTGTTGATTTGTTCATTCAGAGCTGGTTGTAGCTCACTGGGTGGAAAGATGGTGGCATTGGTGATAATCTTCCTTCTCATGGCTGATCTGTCTCTTCAGACCTGGCTTTTTGTTGTGTTCTTGGTCTCTGTCTGTCCTTTGCAGGAACAGTATGTTCTGGGATCTTTCCTGGTCTGTGGAAGGAGAACTGGAAAACAAATAGGAGCTTGAATTTAGTTCTTTTTAACGAAAAGATTGTCTCTCCTTTTTTTTTTTTTTTTTCTTGGATAAATAGTTATCTTTGCTGTTAGAAGCCTTGAGGGTCAGTGATAGCTGTCAGGTTATGCAGGTGTTAAGGAGAACCCTGGTTTTCCCTTGAAGCCCCACTCCATTTCAAGTTTTCTCCACCAAATTTACCTGCAAAGCTGAGCTCACACCTCAGAGCCTCCTGTGATGGGTGGGATTTCCTGTGGAGCTTCTCTGTCCTGTGGTCATGGTGGGAATTTGATTTGTCCTGTGAGCAGGTGCAGTTCCTCCATCTGTGTTCGGGGTTTCCCAAGTACAAATTTACTGGGAATGTGTTCCAAGGGCCTGTCTGGAAGGGGCAATGCCCTCTGTGAGTGTGTGGTGTGGATGGGAGGTGCCCCATGCAGTGGGTGGGGCACACAGGACCTGCTGCTCCTCCCTGCACCACCACTGACATGAGGCCCTTGGAGCAGGGCACAAGTCCCAGAGCAGCAGCAGCTGGACCAGCACCTGGGACAAGCCTGAAGACACCTCCTCCAGGGGATTCTGGCAGCTGGGATGAAGCCCAAACCACTCCAGAACAGCCTCATTTATAAAAACTGAGGGCAAATAGACAGTGTTTTATCCTTGGAATACATTGGGGAGCTTAGTCCCAATATTGGGGCGCAGCTTCCTGAGTCCACAGCACAGAAAAGCAGGGAAAGACCCTCCAGGAGCTTGGGATGAAGTGGTTTGTGCCTCTGTTTTGTTCCAGTGCCCTTGCTGATGTCTCAGCCTTTGGACACTGCAGGTGCCATTGCTTCCCCAGGAGCTTTTTCCAGAGGAAAATATTTTTCCCCCCTCCAGTGCTGGGGCCGTTCCTTACAATTCCTGGCAAACACTGGGGTCTGACCTCCTCCCCTTGAGCGCTGAGCAGCCTTGAAGCCCAGCCAGCAACAGCTCTTGTGCTCCCTGGAAATCTGGGATTTGAGGATGCACTTTGACCCGAGGGCTGGTCACCCTGACAACACCCCCCAGTCAGCTTTGGGGGTTGCTTTACAAAGCAAATTGGCCTGGGCTATTTTTAATCCTTCCTTCGAAGAACTCATGTAGCAGCTCCAGGCAGGAGTGGACTCCCAGATGATTTTATTTGCTGTTTTTTCCTAAAACTGAGCTAAGCACCAGGGAATGCAGTTGCTGCTTCTTGGGTTGGAGCTGTTCCTGCTGCCATTGCTGAGTGAGGATTTGGTGTGGCCTGGTGGCACCTATGTGACACCAGCACAGGTGGAAGAGGAGGAGTGAGATCCAAGTCCTGCCCACTTCCCCAGCACCAGTCAGGACCAGAAACCTGGAAGGAGCATCTTAGCAAGGAGCTAGTTCTGGAAAAGGCTGGTTTTTCTCAGCAGGGAGAGCCTGCAGCCTGTCCCCAGGGGCTGGGACACAGTGACACAGCCCTTGGCTGCTCGTCCTGTGGTGACACTGAGCCCTGACCGCTGTGGTATGGTGGCAGCTGGCCCAGACACGGATGGAGGAGTGATCTCTGTTGGTTATCCATGAAAAGGAGAGAGAGCTCGTCCTCTCCCCAGCCACTGCAACAGTGCTGTGCTCAAAATCCGGACAGGGGCACCACCAGCAGCTCCTGAAGCCTCTGAGCTACGAGCAGGCAGCACTTCCCTGGTGATCTGGAGCCCAACAGAGGCATGGTGGCTGTGCAAGGGCAGAAGCATGGATGGATCAGTGGGATCAGTGGGATGGTGGCTGTGGAAGGGCAGAAGGAT
>JAHLSL010000037.1:13007379-13018941 GCA_025920805.1 Petroica traversi
CCCTTCCTGCAGCTGGTGCACAGGTAGGAGCCTCACCTGGGGAGCCTGGCTCCTCCCGAGCTCCAGCTCCCTTCCCAAATCCAAACCACAGCCCTCACCAGGAGTGCTGGCTCCATCCCAGCTGAGAACAGGACACAGTGACACGTAGATTTTATATTTTATGTGCTTAAGTTCTCTGAGCTGCAGGACTTGGCTTTTGGTGGTTTTTACATATGGCTTTTAATTGTTGGAGCTGTGTCAGGGGGTTCAGGCTGGAGATCAGGGAAAGGCTCTTCCCCCAGAGGGTGCTGGGCACTGCCCAGGCTCCCCAGGGAATGGGCACGGCCCCGAGGCTGCCAGAGCTCCAGGAGCGTTTGGACCCCGTTCCCAGGCCCAGGGTGGGATTGCTGGGGGGTCTGTGCAGGGCTGGGAGTTGGAATCAATGATCCTTGTGGCTCCCTTCCCATTCAGGATGTTTTATTTTAGTTTTTTTTTAATGTGCTTCCCTGCTCCATGTGTCTCACCCAAAAAGTCTTGGCTTTTATATATATATATATATATATATATATATATATGTATTTGTATTTATATTTACTATATTTTCCTGCCCCATGTGTCCCTTCCAAACAGTCTCTGGAGCTCCAAGGCTTGCCTCCTGCTGGATCCTGGCCAGGGTGCAGCCCTTTGGATCCCACATGATCTAATCCCTGTGTTGCTAATCTGCCAGGCTCCTCTCCCCAGCATGTCTTTACCCTGGGCAGATAAACCCGGCAGAGTTTATCTATAGGGCTGTAATTCTGTTAAGTAACAGTCGTGTCAGGGACCTGAGCCACTCAAACAAAGGTTTCCTAAGCCCTGATAAACTTGGGGTGAGGGAAATGTTTTCACTTCAGCAGTTGGGCCCAGAAGTGTCAGCTGGGTGAGCTCAGTGCTGGGATCAGCTGGGAAACGCCTTCATCTGGGCAAAGCCATTGCAGAAATTCCAGCTCCCAGCTCCATCCCTGGAAGTGCTCACGGCCAGGTTGGACAGGGCTTGGAGCAACCTGGGACAGTGGAGCCAGCCTGGGAGAGCTGGGGGTGCTCACCTGGAGAGGAGAAGGCTCCAGGGAGAGCTCAGAGCCCCTGCCAGTGCCTAAAGGAGAGCTGAGAGGGACTGGGGACAAGGGATGGAGGGACAGCACACAGGGAATGGCTTCCCACTGCCAGAGGGCAGGGATGGATGGGATATTGGGAAGGAATTGTTCCCTGGGAGGGTGGGCAGGCCCTGGCACAGGGTGCCCAGAGAAGCTGGGGCTGCCCCTGGATCCCTGGCAGTGCCCAAGGCCAGGCTGGACAGGCTGGGAGCAGCCTGGGACAGTGGAATGGGGCAGGATGGTTTTTAAAGTCCTTCCAGCCCAAACCATTGTGGGATTCTGTGATTGGCAGTTCTGCTGACACACAGGGAAGGGTGACCTGCAGATCCCTGGTTTTTTGTTGGGAGTGAAAAGAAGGATTTGGGCTGTTGCCTTTTCTCTGAGCTATGAGGCCACTTCATGCTGGAGAAAGATTTCTCTGCCATGGCCACTGCAGGTGGAGCCACAACCCTGGGATTTATGTTTGCTTAAGATGTTCTTAAAGGTCTTTTCCAACCTCAGTGACTCTGAGATTCCCATTAAGGGCTGTGTATGTGTGTGGCTGCACTTGGAAATAATTCTAATGCATAGAAGACATTTAAAAATCACTTAAAATGAACTATTTTTTCCCAGGCTGGAAGTTGAATAAAATGCTTGTGTTCCTTAAGGCATCTGACTTGGGAAACCTGTGATGGAGAAGGTGCTGCTTCTCCTGCTGCATCTGCAGAGATGCAGTGAAGCTGTTTGAGATGGTCATTGGTGTGTTTTCCCTGGAAGTTGTTCTGTTTCACCATCTGCTTCTCCCAGCCCACCTGAGGGGTGGGAAAAGGACTGGGAAGAGAGTGTGGCCCCTCCCTTGGGATGGCAGGCTGCTCCAGGGGCTAAGGAAGCTTTAACCCCCTCTCTCTTGGCAGAGCAAATGCGCTCGAGGAGCAGCTGAAGGAGCAGGAGCTCAGGGCTGACCAGACCCTGCTGGAGGAGATCAAGAAGCAGAGGGAGCTGCTCAGCAAAATGGAGAGGGAGAAGAGCATTGAGATCGAGAACCTGCAGGCCAGGTGGGGCTGGGGGGCAGCTCTGCTGGAGCCTCCCTGGGATCTGTGCCCAGGCAGCCTTGGGGGGACACAGGGAGCCAAACTGGAGTTTAAGCAGGTTCAAGATGGGACTAAAGGCACCACAAACCCTGAGTTTTGGTTTTTTCTACCTGAGTTTTGGTTATTTCCACCTTTGGCCCACAGACCTAATCTTGGATTCTTTATTTGAGTTGCTCTGCTGCATTTTAAGTTTAGCTCCCATCTTTTATCCATGTGCCTGCCCTGCAGGGGATGAGGAGATTTATTAATGCTCTTCCCATAAATGACCCCTTGGGGTACTTCTGATGCCCAGATGTGTTTCTACCTTGATGGAAACAGAAAAACACCCTGGAAAGCAGAATCCTCCCAAAAGGCAGAGGGTCCCAGCCAGGTGCTTCATGCTGCCTGTTGGATTCCAAAGGAGAATGTGGGGTGGGGTGGGAGAGGTGTCATTTATTTAACAGGGTTTTTCCAGCTTTCCCAGAATGTTTTGCTGTTGCTCATCCCTTGCAGTCCATGAAAGATGAGGACAATGGGGTTTTACCTGGGAATGGGAAGCCAAAGCCTTCTCTGACCCTCTGCTCTGATGTCTCTGCTGCTGGGGCTCATCCAGGGCCTGATAAAACCCTTGGAACAAGGAACAGCTCCAGACCTGATGGATGTCAGGATCCTGTGATGCCCCTCTCTTTCCCCTGGCAGCACAAGCAGTGGGGATCCCGGGGGTTGCCTTGAACAGATGAATCCCTGCTGGCTTCCCTTTGGTTTCATATTCCTGGGGGTGTTTTGTCCCCCATGTGGGATACTGGATGAGTCTCACAGCCCTTCCCTTTGCAGGCTGCAGCAGCTGGATGATGAGAACAGTGAGCTGAGGTCCTGTGTGCCCTGCCTGAGAGCCAACATCGAGAGGCTCGAGGAGGTGAGGCCCAGGGGTGCCTGTTTGGGATGAAATTCTGGCTTTGGGATGAACTTCCATGAACATCAGATCCATTTCATGTAACAAACCAGTTGCTTCTACTTTGCAGTCACTGCAGCCCCACTTGGGACAGCACCATCCCACACAGTTATCCTTGCAGTTTCCCACTGGAAGCTGGGATAAACCCCTGAGAAATCTGTGTTTGGCAGTGGCTGCTCGGGAGGGGACTCGTGCCCTCTTGTGGAAACTTGTCCCCATCCCTATCCCCATCCCTGGGGCCAGTCCAGTGCAGGGGAGGAGGAGGAGCAGGGATGCTCCATCTCCATGTCCTGGCATTTGTGAGATGAGTTTTGAAAGATTTGTGTCACCTCCCAGCCCCTCTCCCTGTCCCCCTGCTCAGGATCCAGGGAGGGCTGGAGGCTTCCCAAGGCTCCTTGGGATGGGCAAGAGCCTGTGGGTTACAGGTGGGACAGGGGCTGCATTTTGTCTCTGCCAAGCTTGGGGCAGAAAGGTTAAAATTGAAATGAAATCAAACCTTCTCACCCAGCTGAAGGGCCTGAGGCATTTTGTCCATGTTTAATCCCACGGGACAGTGCTGCAGCTCCATCCCTCCTGACCTGGACTTCATCTGCCAGGACCTTGTGAGCACAGCTGGGGCTGGGGGCAGGAAAACCCCCATGGCTCCGAGGATAAATTCCCTGCTGTGCTGTATTTTAGCCAAGGGAAGTTGATTTTGATCCGTGCAGAGCCATTCTCCTCCACAGGGAATGGGTTGGAGGAGGAGCAAGAGGTGCAGTCTCTGCCCCTCCCTGCCCAAGAGAAGCCTGGCTGATGAGCTGCTCTCTTGTCCAGTGCCCAAAAATCAGGATTTTGTTGTCAGTGTTGCCTTTCCTGCTGGTGTGGTGCCTTTGGCTGTGCTCTGTGGTGCAGGACACCCCTGAGGCAGCAGCTGGAGCTGCTCCTCAGCCCTGTGTGCCACGGGGCCATCCAGCACCAGCACTGGAGGGAGTCTTGTGGCACTTGTGGAGTTCTGGAAGCCAAAACCTTTCCCGTGGGAAAGGGAGCCTGGGGAGGAAGCTGTGAGCTCCTCTGTGAGCTGGTCACAGGCAGAAGGTGCAGCTCTAGGGGCTGTTGGCATCTTCACCTGCATCCCAAACATTCAGCCAAGGCTTTGGGGATGAGGAGGGAACAGAGCTGGGCTCTGTGTGTTTTACATCCTGGCCTGAGCTGGGCTATTCCTCCTTGGATCAGCCCTCAATTAAAACCTTTCATATCTGAAACCAAGAGGGAGGTAAAGATCTCAGATTCAGGACTTTTCAGAAACCCAGACATAAGGAGCTTTATGATTTAATGCCTCTCCTTGGCCTGGAGCCCCGTGCTGGCCCCAGTCCCTCCCAGCCCATCCCACGCCAGCATGGTGCTTCCCAGAAAACAGCACAAGCGTGGATATTCATGTGGATTCACTCTGGAGCCCTCCCTTGCTGCCTCCCTCAGTGCTGCTCTGGTGTGGGGCTGAGCAGATGAGATCCCAGCAGGCAGAGCATCCTCGTGTGCCAGGAGAGGAGCATTCCCTGCAGAGCTTTCCCTGTGGAGCTCAGCCAGGCCAGGCCTCTCACTGGGGCTCCTCGTGTCATTGCAGGAGAAGCAGAAGCTGCTGGATGAGATCGAGGACCTCACTGTGCAGCTCACAGAGGAGCAGGAGAAAAGAGGAAGATGGGGGACAAGCTGAGTCAGGAGAGGCACCAGTTCCAGAAGGAGAAGGAGTCGACGCAGGAGGTGAGTGGAGCCTGGGCCTGCCACAGCCCTGTCCCCAAAATGTGGGAATGTGGCCTTGGCAGCCTCTCAGAAATGGCTGTGATGGAGCAGAGGGTGCTGCCCGGGCAGAGGAAGGTTCAGCAGCTGAGCTGCAGCACCTCAGTCCCTCTGCTGCTCTGAGATTCATCCAGCACCGTCCCTGCAAGGGGCTGTGCCTCGCTGGCCCTTCCTTCCTGCCTGAAGGAGCAGTGGCCCATGGAGGAGCAGGCAGGAGCAGAGGGTGAGGCTGAGGATCACCCCCTCCCCGTGCTCCCAGCATCTGTGCCTGCTGATTCCAGCTGGGGACCAAGCAGGGCTGGCTGTGGTGGCAGCAAAGGAGCTTTGGGCTCAAAGTGGAATTATTGTCACTGTGGTGTCACTGCAGGCTCTGGGGTGAAGAGGGGATCCACAGCAGCAGGAGGGAGCTGGCTGGGGAGGGACCCACATTGCTGGGGGGTCTGTGCTGCTGCAGATCCAAACCCAGCATTTTTGGCCTTCCAGGGCTGTGCTCCTGTGTTTTAGTAGTTCCCATCTCCTGCTTGCTGGAGGTGTGAGGGAGGAACGGGAAACCAAGTGCCCCCAGAAAGGAATTTAATCATGGAATGCTTTGGGTTGGGATGGACCTCAAAGCCCATCCAATGCCACCCCAGGGACACCTTCCACTGTCCCAGGCTGCTCCAAGCTCCATCCAGCCTGGCCCTGGACTCTCCCAGGGATGGGGCCAGCAGTCCTGCTGCAGCAATCCACGGAGCTGCTCCCACAGCAGCCACATCCAGGGGCCCATGGCACTCACTGTGCCCTTGCCTTGCTCTGCAGCTCATCGAGGACCTGAGGAAGCAGCTGGAGCACCTGCAGCTGTTCAAGCTGGAGGCAGAGCAGCGCCGGGGCCGCAGCAGCAGCCTGGGGCTGCAGGAGTACAACAGCAGGACCCGCGAGACAGAGCTGGAGCAGGAGATCAAGCAGCTCAAGCAGGTAGGGAGGGCTGGGCTGGCAGGGGAGCGACTCCCCGGCACCAAGGGAGGAGCAGCAGGGCCCAGGGGCTCTCTCCCAAGGGATGGAGTGGATCCAGGAGCCCACTGCTGTGCTGTCCTGTCCCGGGGAGGGAGGGTGGTGCTTTCTCAGGGACAGCAGGAGCCCTTCTCTGTGCTGTGTCCCCTGGATTCCCCCCGTGTATCTCGTGCTTCCTGAGCTTCTCCAGGCTGTGCTGAGATGCAGCCAGCAGCCCATGTGCTGTTCCCAGCACTGTGTGAGCTGTGTTAGGCTGAAAGCCCCTGCCTTTGCCAGGCAGGATCAGCTCTGAGAGCAGCAGGAGCTCCAGCAGTGTGTGGTTTGTGTGTGAACAGGATAACAGGAACCTGAAGGAGCAGAACGATGAACTGAACGGGCAGATCATCAACCTGAGCATCCAGGGAGCCAAGAACCTGTTCTCAGCCTCCTTCTCCGAGTCCCTGGCAGCTGAGATCAGCTCTGTCTCCAGAGATGAGGTACGAGCTGTGAGGGGCTGCTGGCTCTGACTGCACCTCCCTGGGTGCCTCCCCCTGGGATGGCCTGGGAGGAGCTGATGTGCCCTGTCTGTGGCCCAGCCCATTCCCAAATTCCCCTGAAAGCTGGCAAGAGCAAAGAAATCCCCACACAATTATCTGTAGAGCTCTCAGGACCTACCCTGCCTCCCAGCCCTCCCTTCTGGGAGCAGGGAAGCTGCTCCCTGCCCCTTTGCCGATTCTGTAGCTCTGCTTTGCCTGCCCTGGGACAGCCTTCCCCTCCCCAGGACACAGCAGCCACCACAGGCTGTGTCCATCTGTCTGGAGCTGTCTTAAAACCCCTGGGAGCCAGGACATTCCCCCTGGAGATCCCAGCTCCTCCAGCACATGCTCTCCCTGAACACCAACCACGGGTGGCTGAGCCTGCACAAGCAAGGAATTAAATCTTTAACACCCCAGGAAGTGGGGAAACACCTGGATATTTTGGGGATCCAAGGGGAATGTGATGCTCCCTGCTCTCTCCAGGGCCTCATCAGGCTGAGAGCTTGAGGAAGGACAGGAGTGAGCAGAACCAGTTTTCCCTGGCCACTTAAACAGGGTCAGGAGTGTCCCAGCCCAGAGTGAAGAGCCAGGGATGCCCAGAGCCACGGGAAGCCTGGGCAGGGCCAGGCAGTGACCTCTCTCCCCTCCCTCCCTGTGCTGCAGCTCATGGAAGCCATCCAGAAGCAGGAGGAGATCAACTTCCGCCTGCAGGATTACATTGACAGGATCATCGTGGCCATCATGGAGACCAACCCCTCCATCCTGGAAGTCAAGTAAGGGCGGCCGGGAGCCGCCGGCCGCGCTCGTCGGGCGGATCTGGTGCTCTGAGAGGATGAAGAGGGACTCCAAACGTCTTTGCTCTTGATGAAGGCACAAGGAAGCCTCAGGTCGGGGGTGACTGAGCCACGGACCAGGGAAAAGGAAAGCCAGCAGCCAGGCTTTGCTGTCTGACTCCGTTACTTTGAAGCCCTTCTGGCTGTGGAGAGGGCTGAAAGGGAACCTGGAGAAGGAGCTCAGGCAAGGGACACTGCAGGAAGTGCCTGTGGCGCTGGGGACAGTCCCGAGGGGTGCTCCAAACCACAGGACATCGGGATGGAGATGGAAACGGCAGCGCTGACCTCCCCCTGCTGCCCAGCCCAGCCCCAGCATCTGCTGTGCCAAAGTGTCCCTGACACACTCACCGGGCAGAGCTGGCAGCCAGGGAAGCGCGTCCCGGACTCGCACGGGGTTGGGCTTTGCTTTTGTTTTGGGGTTTTGGTTTTTTTTTTAATTAACTTAATGCAAATGTCCTCATCCAGCTGGCTCAGCCCATCCTTGCCCTGTGCTCCTGCTGGGGCCGGCTGTGTGCAGAGCCCTCGGGGGCTGCTGGGGACAGGGTGTGAGCACACTTGGTCACCTGCCTCCTTATTTATTTTTGCTGTCCGTGGCTCAGTACTGTCGGCACATCTCGGCATCCCGGCTCCTCTCCCTCCTCCTCCCTCCTCCTTCTGCCGGGCTCTGCCGCTGAGGTGGCTCCGGAGGCGGCCGTCACTCGTCCCCAGCTGGGGACAGACGCGGGACAAGGCTGCAGCTCCTCGCCCCGCCTGGAGGCCGGTCCTGGCCGCTCTCCTCGTCCCGGCGTGGGACACGCAGCACTTCGGGAGCTGCAGCGGAGGGGCCCGAGCTCCCCTCGTCGCCTCCCAAGGTCCCTGGCCTGGGGACAGTGGCTGTGCCATCCCAGCCGGAGCGGGGCTCTGCTGGTGAAAGCTGCAGCCCTGGAGGGAGAGCCTGCTCCGGCCGCCTCTCCCCGCTGCTCCCGGCGCTGGGCAGGGCCGGGGGAGCCGCGCTCGCTCCTCATCCCCGGCCCGGCCGGGCTGGAATCTCTGAGCCGGTGGGGAGAGCGCGGCAGCTCCTGGGAAACAAAGCCATGTTTACATCGGACAGCTCTGGGCTTGCTGCTGGCTCAAGGGCCGTGGCACCGCGGGACCCGGGAGGGGACATCCAGCGCAGTCCAGGGATGGGCTCCGGCCAGCGGTTCCTCTCCTGCTCGGCAGGTTTTAGGAATGCCAGAGCAGCCCGCAAGCAGCAGCCACAGCGATCCCGGGGCTGCCTGCTCCTCCCCAAGCCCCTTCCAGCCCTCGGGGTGACCCTGCCCGGGGGGACATGGCCGCTGTCACCGCCTTATCCCGGGGGACCCGGCCGAGCCACGGCCACTCCCCTCTGGGTGCTCATCCCCAGAGCCCCTGCGGGGCAGCGGGGTCGGGGTGAGCCCCAAACCCCGGGGCAGCTCCTGCATCCCGGCCCTCCCTGCCCCCCTCCCTGCCCCGAGGCCGCGGGAAGAAGCCACGTAATGTACATTTCCAGAGAAGCTTTGGGTGTAAATCAGTGTATACTTGGAGAGGGAAAATTTTTCTATCTTGTAGAGTAGGTATTTTTATAGAATGAAGGTTGATCCATTTTTTTAATACTTTAAAAGAAGAGAGAAATGTATCTGTGTATACACAAAAGCATATATATATATATGTATAAATATATAAATATTGGAGATCTGCCTTTCTCGACTTGGGATCCCGGATCCCCAGGTCTCAAACAATCGTTTGTTTTTTCCTGTTGCTCTCACAGAGGTACTGTAACTGTAAATAAGCACCGGGAAAAAAAAAAGTTTTAAGCAAACAAAAAGCACTGACTTGCACATTCACCATGCTTTAAAGTCCCTATGGAGAGAGAAAAACAAAAACAAAACAAAAACTGTACATCCCGAAAATGTTCCTCTTTCCCAACCGGTATGTGAAGGAAGTCCCCCAAAAAAGAGGCAAAAACGGTATTGTCTTAACTGATGTGTCAATTCTTGTTGGATTAAAAGCTGTTACTATTCCTGCCCGGAGCCTTATTTTTTCCACAGGAGCATCCCGAGGATCCCAGTGCTGGATTGCAGCATCCCAAATGTCCCAAAAGTGCTGGATTTCCAGTGGGGCTGGATCGAGAGGAAATTCTCCTGCACCGAGGAGTGCCCTGGTTTTGGGAGGATGAGGATGAGGGAGGCTGGACCCCACTTTTTTCCAGAGGGATCAAGGTCGGAGGGAGCCAAAATCTCCCCAGCCAGCCAAGCTGTGTGGGTGGGAATGGGGAATTCCCCCATCACCTTCCCCGAGGGGCCGGGTGGGGTGAGGGACCCTCGGAGCTGCTGCTGCCCAGCTCGGGGCAGGCTGGGACAGGGACTCGTGGGGCTGCTCCAGGCAGGAACACGGAGCTTTCCCTTCCCTCGGAGCCCTCGGCTGTTCTGAACCGCTCCAAAAATCCCTTAAACGCCCTCACCTCCCTGCTAAGCTGCTCCCCACCCCTCTAAGCCTCCTCCACCCCTCTAAGCCGCCCCAAAGGGCCTGAACGTGCAAAATCCCCTCCCAGCTCCCGCCGAGCCTCCGGATGGCTCCAGCCCGTTCCTCTGAACTGCTCGAGCAGCCCTGGAGCTGCAGCAAAGAGCTGGGGAAAGGCTCTGACACACCCTGAGCTCTCTGAAACCCCCCAGATTGCTTCAAACTGCTCCAAAACAGCCCAGAGCTGCCCCAAAACATCCCTGGCATGGTCCAGAATGTCCTTGACATGCTCAGAAACATCTCTGAGCTGCATAAAACATCCCAGAGCTGCCCAAAAACATCCCAGAGCTCCTCCAAAATATCCCTGGCGTGCTCCAAAACGTCCCTGAGCTGTTCTAAACTGTCCCTGAGCTGCTCTAAACCATCCCTGAGCTGTCCTTAGAATCCCTGAGCACCTCTGAAACATCCTGGGGCTGCCCTAAACCACCCCAGTCTGCCCTAAAACATCCCTGAGCTGCCCTAAATGTCCCTGAGCACCTCCAAAACATCCCTGACCTGCTCCAGAACACCTCTGAGCTGCCCTAAACCACCCCCAATATGCTCTAAACCATCCCTGAGCTGCCCTAAAACATCTCTGAGCACCTCCAAAGCATCCCTGAGCATCTGAAAATCACCTCTGTAGCATTCCCAGCTGCTCTGCACCCCCTACACAGCTCTGGAGTCACCAAAGATTTCCCAAAACAACCTTAAAAAATTCCTCTGGAACCTCTACCTGCAACATCTCGAAGCTGCTCTAGAAACAGGGCGGGTAAGCAGCTCTGGGGGTATTTCTGTGGTGCTGGGTTGCTTCGAGGAGCTGTAAATCACTTTGGAGCAGCTCAGGCTCTGGAAGGACTGAGCTCTGGCCGTTTCTGAACCACTTGAAGTGCTCAAACAGCCCTCGTGCTCCTCCAACCAGCCCTGAAAGGCACCAAGATGCTCAAACTGCCTCCAAGTGGCACTCAAAGCCCTCTAAACTCTTCTAAAACTCCTCTAAATAGCTCAGAACGGATCACAGAAAGGGTCTCGAGGCAGCTCTGAAGCTCTCCAAGCCTCCTCTGTGCAGCTGGGAAACTCCTCGAGTGCCCCAAAAGCCTCCAAAAGGCCCTTGAAACCCCTCTGGACCTTCCTCATGCAACTCTCAACAGCGTTAAAACTTTATAGTAACATCTCTAAACTCAGTTGGAAACCACCCTAAACCCCCTCTGGACAACAGCAGAGGGACACAAGCAACCCTAAAATGGCTCTAAAGCTGCTCCAAAACTCATCAAAAAATAATGAGCGCTCCAGCTCTTCTGCACCTCCTCTGAAAAGGGCTCTGAATGGCTTAAAACCTCTCCAGCACTTTCAAAACTGCTCCAGAAAAGTCCTGAAGCTCTGAAGGTCTCTGCATTCCTTCAGAACAGCTCGAGATGGCCCCAGCCCAGCCCAGCCCCGGCCCTTCCAGCCAGCTCGGGGGGGCTGAGCACTGGGACAAACCTCACATCCTGGGGTCAGGTCTGGGACACTCAGGACAAGAAGGGCTTGAGGGGCTGGAAGGAGTCCAGAGAAGGGAACAGAGCTGGGAAGGGGCTGCAGCACCAGGAGCAGCTGAGGGAGCTGGGAAGGGGCTCAGCCTGGAGAAAAGGAGGCTCAGGGGGGACCTTGTGGCTCTGCACAACTCCCTGACAGGAGGGGACAGCTGGGGGGGGTCGGGCTCTGCTCCCAGGGAACAGGGACAGGACAAGGGGAAACGGCCTCAAGCTGGCCCAGGGGAGGGTCAGGTTGGATATTGGGAAGATTTCTTCACTGAAAGGGTGGTCAGGCACTGGCACAGCTGCCCAGGGCAGTGGTGGAGTC
>JAHLSL010000037.1:13051894-13066247 GCA_025920805.1 Petroica traversi
TTTGGGAGCAGGCAGTGTGGGCAGTGGGATGTTTGGGAGCAGGCAGTATGGGCAGTGGGATGTTTGGGGGCAGGCAGTGTGGGTAAGGGGATGTTTGGGAGCAGGCAGTGTGGGTAATGGGATGTTTGGGAGCAGGCAGTGTGGGTTATGGGATGTTTGGGGGCAGGCAGTGCAGGTAATGGGATGTTTGGGGGCAGGCAGTGTGGGCAGTGTGGTACTTGGAGCTGGATCTGAACCTTCAGTGCCCTTCAGGTGATGGAGAAAAAGAATGATACAAGCTTTTAGGTGCAGATTTCTCCAAGGCAGGGAATTTCTGGGCAGGAGATGTGAGCAGGTCTGGGGCAGAGAGAGGCTTTGAATCTCACTCCACTCCCTCCTATGCCAGCATGCTCCACTCTCCCAGTCTGGAACATGGGCAAGGGAGCTGTGTTGCTGGGAAGAGCAAACAGTGGCTCTAAAAGAATTGCGTTACCCCCAGCAACCATCAAAAAAAGCTGTCACTGGAGCTCTTTCAGCTTTAATTCACCCAGGTTTATTTGTCTTTGCATTTTTCCCTCTCTGTTACTAAGAGTGACAGTTACATCTCCATTTTCCCACAGTCTATCCCTCCTGGAACAGACCTGAGCTTGTTTCAGGAGGGCAGATGTACAGCCTGGTTCTACCACCCCCATTCTCTGTGGGACTGTGGTTCAGGTGCAGGAGCTGGGTGAATTCCAGCCCTTCTCCTGCCTCCCTGCTCCCACTGGCTGCTGCAGAGCTGGGCTGGGCACAAGTGTGTCTGCTGGGCTCTCCTTCCCTGCCATGAATAATGACCCCTTGGCTGCATGGTGCTGCTTGTCCTGTGCCATTTATCTGTCACAAGTGAAGTCCTTCTCACTCCCCAGATACCTTGGGCTGCCTGTAGAGTTCCCCTACAGCTGCTTCATCCTCTCCCCAGGATCCATAACTCTTACTAGCCCAGTTCCTGTAACCAGGATGTGTGGGAGGGAACAGCCTGTCGAGGTGGTCAAACACTGTGTAAACACACAGTCTGATAAACCTGTTCCTTGCAAGTCCCTGGCGTGTGTCAGGGAAGCTGCTCCACACCAGAAATTGAGCTGGGAGCCAAGAGATGCTGTCAGGCAGGTGGGGACCCCCAAAATATGTGGAGAAGGGTTGGTGAGAGTAGCCAGATTCATCCAGCAGCCCTCTTAACCAGGCAAGTCCATAACTGTGAGGCAGGTCTAGGATCCCACCAGGAATTCAGGATCACAGATATGGCTTCCAGAATGCTCAGTCCTCAGTGAAAACAGCTCTTTGAGGGAAGATGGAGACACCCTGCTGGGTCTAATAATCTAACCTGAGGCTTCACAGCTACACAGGATCACAACTGGCCTGGAGCACCAGCAGCTGAACTCTAGGAGGAGAGAATGAGGTTACAAAACCTCTTAATGCATTTAAGACCCTGACAGTGTGTTTTGTGATGCGAGAGGTTAAGGCAGCGGAGAGAGGAAGACTTCCTTGTCCCTTGATTCTCTGCTCCCTCTATTTTTCAGACCAGAATTCAGTACAGTATTTTCCGGGACCGCAGGTCACAGCTCAGTCTGATCAAGGATGGGTTGGGGTCCTCTCCTGTTTCCAAAACTGCTCCCAGTAAGGCTCCGAAGGAAGAGAAAAATTCCACTGCAACGGTAAGGTCTGGGGAGGCACATGGCACTGTGGTTGCTCTGTTTTCTGTGTCACAGGAAGTTGGGACATGCAGGAACCAGGAATGGATACTGTGTTGCCTCAGCCAGCTGAGAGATACTCATTATCCTAATCACAGAATCCCCTCAACACGAAGGGATCTGCAAGGATCATGAGTCCAACTCCTGGCTGTGCACAGACACCCCAGCAATCCCACCCTGTGCCTGACAGTGCCTCCAGTCCAAACACACCTGAAGCTCTGGTAGCCTTGGGGTCGTGACAGTGCCCCACCACCCTCTGGGGGAAGAATCTTTCCATGATATCCAACCTAATTCACCTCTGGCAAACTCCAGCCATTCCCTCAGGTCCTGTCACTGGTCACAGAGAGCAGAGATTGGAGCTGCTCCTAGTGAGGAAGTTGCAGCTTTCCCTTATCCTGAAATCTTAGGACATGCTGCCTGAACAAATGTTCCATCTCACACCCTGAACTTGCAAAGATATGAGATTTATTGGGTCTGAAACAAGAGACATCTTTTCTTTTCCTATTAGTTACTCAACCCATCCAAAATCCAGTTGTCAGATGGCACTGGAGAATCTGAAAATGTCACAAATCTCAGCCTTGAAGGACAGGTAATTATGTCTCTCCAAAGAGAAGGAGAGACTGTAGAGCATCCTTGAGCTGGTGTCTCACACCTTTCACACAATTAAACTCCTCAAGAGTGAGTTGGACAAGGGATGTTTTATGTAGATTCTGTCCCAGAGTTCTTCCAGTGACGTCCAGCTGCAGAGAAGGCTGGCATTGGGCTAGAAGGTCTCTGTAAATTGTCAGGCATTTATTTAAATTATCCCTTCATATTTTGGCTTCTTCCTCTGGAATGCACATTCATTCTGCAGGCAGATTGATTACCTGGGCTCTCTGCTTTTCCCTAGCCTGGCTTCTCGAGCTGGATTTTGCTGCTGTAACTCATTCTGAGGGTGGGTTATAAAACAAGCTGGATCTCTGCAGTTTGGAGATCTGTGGCTGTGTGCTCAGTATTTCACTGTGCCAGCACTGGCTGCAGACAGCACGACAAATGTTTATCTTCACAGGAGTACAGCGAGGCAGGAACATTCATTGTGGTGGAGATAAAGCTGGACAGGCCCTTGGTCCCAAAGAGGCTGCGGGAGGAGCTCATCCGACGGTGCGTAAGGGTGGCTGTGGGGCTGACAGCTCCTCTCTGCCTCGTGGAGAGAGGCTTGTACACCAAGCCCGCCTTGGAATACTCCATAAAGAGGGCCTGAGACAAAGCCCACGGGAATCAGGGGGAGGATTTGGCCAGACTGCTTTAGACGTGGCATCTGGTGTGTTGGGAAAACACTTGTTCATCCCAGCTGGCATCTCCCTGCCATTCCTCTCAAAACAAGAGACACCAGAGCAGCACAGCAATGTCTGTGTTCCTGTCTGGGCTTTGTTTCCCTCTAATCCCCATGTGCTTGCCTCTTGCATGTGACGTTCAGTGGCTTGGTCAGTGCTGGCCACCAGCATGGACCGCCCCGCCCTGGGTAGTGGTGCTGTTGCTTCACCAGAGCATTCTCTCATTTTTAGCTTTCCAGAAGTTTTCTCACAATGTTTTACCCATTCCTCAGCTTTTATGTTAGTTTTCATGTCATTCTGCTGCAGAGCTGCTCTTTCATCTCAGCTGCTTTGAGACTTCAGGTTCCTGTCCAGTGGCAGCCCTGCTGTGCTATGGGTTAGAAAGGCATAACACATCTAATTCATGGGAAAAAATAGAAAATGCAGCAGATTAATAAAGTATAAGAGGTGCAGATTTATGTCTCTCTCAAACAGAAATATCATCCATTCATTGAAGGTATGTGTGTTGTCCTCACTGCTCCCTGCTGTCTTCCAGGAGGAACAGGCTGAGGAAAGTGAACCTCTCTTAGAACAGACCTTTTCCTGGCCTATTTTATGCATTTCTACTCTTGTGCAATGTGTGTGGATTCAGTGTAACTCCTTGTTCACCTGCTTGTGTGCACCTGAACAAGGCCTGTGGCACCTCGACTTGGTGGGCTGGATTGTGTTCTGAGGACTGAGGGTGTTCTTCTGGTGTCCAGCAAGGAGGAAATGTTGAAAAATATTTAAATTAAGTAAGGCTGGTTTGGCACCAGGGATTTTAATTCCAGAATGATTCAGTTTGCAAGGGACCACTGAAGGTCACTTCGTCCAGTGTTCATGCTCAAGCAGGGTTCCCCAGAGCACATTACTCCATGTCCAGATGGGTTTTTGGATACATCCAGGGAAGAAGACTCCACAGGGAATCCTGCTCCAGTGCTCAGCCACCCTCACCTTGATAAAACCTCAGTTAAAAATATGCTAATCCTAATGAAAGGTCATTGTAAGTCCAGCAGAGGCCCAGGCAGGGCTGGTGTGATGTGGGGCCAAGAAATGAGGTGACAATTCCGGGCGATATTGGAACTGATGGATCTGGGCTGTTTAGTGACCAAATTCTCCAGTGCTTTCCTCAGACTGGTTCCTTCCTTACACCTGTTCTGGCAGAACCAGGAGCTCCAAGATCCAGCTCTGCTGCTCCAGGAGAGCAGTTTGTGTTGTGAGCAGCTGTGGGGACCTGTTCACTCTTGGTCTGAGACTGCGGGTTTCCTCCCAGGTCCCTGTGAGGTGTCTCAGGGACACCATGGCAGGTTGGAGCCCTCACACTGCACAAGCCAACCCCCCTGGCAGTGATCTGCTGATCTCTCCTCTGCTCTCACTGACAGGGTCGCTGAGTTGATTCCTCCCCGCCCTGCACTGCCCACCCGGACAGAAGGAGCCAAGAAGGTAAATGTGAGAGCCTTGCCACCACCCTGCCACCTCACCCTGCCCTCAGCCCTCTCACACAACAGAGACTTCATTCTCAGCCCTCAGCAACATGGGGATGAGTTTTAAAGTGGACGAGGGTGCAGGATCACAAAGGTGGTGAAGGGTCTAGAAGGGAATAGGGCAGTATGAGGCGTGGTGAGGTCACTTGGAATGCTCAGCCTGGAGAAGAGAGACTCAGGGCAGAGCTCACTGGGGTCTGCAGCTTCCTCACAAGGGGCAGCTTCAATCTCTGCTCTCTGACCAGCGGCAGGACCCAGGGGAATGGCTGGAGCTGTGTCAGGGGAGGTTTTAACAGATATTAGAAAAACAGTGACCAGGCACTGCCCAGGCACCCCAGGGAATGGGCACGGCCCCGAGGCTGCCAGAGCTCCAGGAGTGTTTGGAGACTGCTGCCAGGGATGCCCAGGGTGAGATTTTTGGGATGTCTGTGCAGGGCCAGGAGCTGAACTTCATCCTTGTGGATCCCTTCCAATTCAACATACTTTATGATTCTATGAAATACACAGAAAAGGAACTTGTGTATGTGTTATCTCCCCAGCAGTGTGCCTTGGGAAGCCATTCATCACTCGTGTTCACATCCCATTCAAAGGGAAGAGATGAAGAGATGGAGCAAAGGGAGGGAATACAGCCATGGAGGGGGGTGTTTGGAAGGAAATGGAATGCTGGGAAAAGAGGCTGCCAGAACCTCATCTTTATCCTGGGTTGTCCCAACAGTTTCTTGTCCCAGGCCAGCCCCTGTGCTTTATCAGACTCAGACAAACCTGAACAGAATCAGCCCTGACCTTTCTCAGGTCACCGAGAATTTTTGAGGATCAAGATTATGGAGATTGCAGATTCTGCTGAAGAGGGCTGGCTGTGGGTTTCAACACTCCAGTAAATGAGATATATTTTACACACAGCCAGTTATATTGCTATAGGAGAGATAGCAGTGACTGGAATACTGCGCTGAGATGGAAAATCCTAGCAGGAAGGAGCTCTTTTATGTTTACCTGTAGATACTTTCTCAGCCCTCAGGCGTGGACAGGAAAGGATGTGTGACAGACTAATTGAGACTTGAGTCAGGTGGAGTTAATGGGAGGCGTGGGCTGTGGCAAATCAAATACATATCAAGGTTGATTGCATAAGTGGCTTGTGAAATTTCTTTCTTTCTTTCCTAGGCTGTGGAAAATTATCATGAACGTATCACCAGTGTTGCTCTTGCCATCCTGAGGGAATACCACGAGCTTATTGGGACGCAATTGCCTGACCAGGGAGTGATAGACCAGGAAACCCTGGAGGAACAGAAGCGTCAGCTCAACTACGAGCTCAATAACTCTGGGAAATATTTTGCTTTTAAGGAACAGCTAAAGGTGAAGACTCCTTTGTGCTTTTTGCTTCCCTACTTATTTTGTCCTGACAGTTTCTCACTGAGGAACTGCTTTCCCATGGTGGTAACTCAGGATGATGTGGTGCTCCAGAGTCCTTTCCTGCCACCTGGAGCTGTTGCAGTGAGCACTGAGGGGACAGAATTCCTTTCTAATGGAGCAGGCACCAAGCTGCTTTGGTCCCACACCAAGAGAACACTTCCTATCAATGGGAGCTATTCACATCCATTTATCTCATGCTCATAACCTGAGAAAGCAAAGCTGGCTGCTCACACATTCCCAGTCTGCCCTGGCAGGGAAAGGAGGTTCCACTCTCTCAGCTGCTCAGCTTCAGCCACACTCTTCCTAGAGACCTCCTCTCTGTCCTGAGGACATGCTGTCCCTAACGGGTATCAGGGAGGTGGGAAAGGAAATCCCCCTTGCTTGCTTTTTTTAACTTGTATCAGTGGTGGGCTGGATTTATTTCTCAGAATTAAGTTGGAGTTTCAGGCAAAATGAGTATGTTCTGTCACTGATTACAGAACGGGTGGGGGGCATGGGGGGGGAACCTGCCTTGTCCAATGCCCCTTGTCTCCACAGTATTCTGTGGTGAAGATTGTGAGGGAGAGATACCTGAAAACCACAGCCTTTGAGACCAAGGAGCAGCTCCAGGCATTCCTCAGTGAGCTCTATGTGTACCTGGTGGATCACATGCACATTGCCCTGAACAAGGTAGGGGGAAATCTGGGTGGCCATGGCTTCACCGTAGGTCCAGGGCAGGTGAAGGACTTTTTCCTTCAAGACAGAAGCAGGCTCCTGCTTTCATCTGCTGGAGTTGGCTCATGTGGACCATGAGTCACACTCAAAGCAGGGTCCAGTGTGTTTGTATCCCACTGTGGGATGGGTGTGAGATGCCACTGGTAAAGCTGCTGTAGCTGGCATGTGCTGAGGGTGTCTGGGGAGAACATTCCATTCCATGTGAGGGACACCTTCCACCAGACCAGGCTACTCCAAGCTCTGTCCAGCCTGGCCTTGGACACTGCCAGGGATCCAGGGGCAGCCACAGCTTCTCTGGGCACCCTGGTGCCAGGGCCTGCCCACCCTCCCAGGGAACAATTCTTTCCCAGTATCTAACATTGCCCTCTGGCAGTGGGAAGCCCTTCCCCCTTGTTCTGTCACTCCATGTCCTTGTAACATTTGATACTGCCCTGTGCCTGCAGGGCAGAGGTACCTGGGAATGCCAGCAATGTGTCCCACCACAGCAGCTTGCCCTTCCCAGTGCCCTGCCCCAGCCATACTGGTCTGTTCTGTGTGCAGTGCTGGCGTGGGACCTGCTGCCATACTGGGATCACAAAAAACCACTTTTCCCTTCCCTAGGGCTAACACTGTCTCCTTCCCTACCAGCTCCTGTCTGGGGAAGATATTTCTCATGCCACTCCATCCTTCGCAACCAGGAAGCAGCTCTTGCTTTTTGCTCGTGAAGCTGAAGCCAATAGGGACTTCAAACTGGCCTCTCTCTTCTACAAGCAGGTAAGGGAGTGCCAGTTCTTTCCTGCTATCACCTGTGTGGGCTGGCACAGCACAGCATCACAGTGGGGCCACTGCTCTCAGCTCAGCCAGCCCCAATGCTGGGGGAGGGAGGAAGGAGCTGAGCATCACCAGGATACTCAGGCTGAATGGGAGGGATTTGCCAGGGAGATGCTGCTCTCTGCAGGATGTGAGACTGTCCCTGGCCAGGTCACTGAGGACTCCAGCCTGGAGGCCAGGGGGAATGGGCAGTGCTGGGTCTGGGGACACTGGGCCCTAGGAGGAGTCAGCTGGAGCTGGAGGACACGTGTTTGGTGGAGGAGGCTTAGAGGAAGCAGGCTTACAGCACGATCCCATTTAGGGGACACCCTTGCCTGTGATAGACAAGGGCTTGATTCCTGCTCAGCTGGGCTGGGTGGCCAGGGAAGCCATGGTCATTCCAGAATTGTCTCCCCAGTCCATGGCATGAGCTGAGCCTGACTCCAGTGATGATCTGTGTTACCTAGAGAATAGCTCGGGACCAGTACAGCATCCAGTCCTGGCTGGACTATGGAGCCTTCTGCCTCCTGTACGAGGATGCCATCAAAGCCCAGGAATGCTTCCAGCAGGCCCTTTGTCTGGACCCCCAGCACATCCAAAGGTGCTGAGTGCTCCTGGTGGGCGGGTGGGAATGTGTGGGGTGTATCCCCCACACCACTGCTGGGCTGCAAGGCTGACTGCTCTACCCCTGCCCCAGCTTGCTGCTCTGTGGGATTGTGGCTGTCCAGCTGCTGCGTGGTGAAGAGGCAGAGGTTTTCTTTGAGGATGCCTGCTGCTTGGAGCCATCCAGCATCATAGCCTGGACCCTCTCAGGTACAAAACCAAGCCAATCTGGTGCTCAGGGTATTCCTGTAGAGCTAAACATTGTTCCTGCTCCCAGTTCCCTTCTCCCTGCTCCAAGCTGACAGCTAAGAGAAGGATTTTGCTTCCTTTGGGTGTCCACTGATGCTGCTCTGTCTCTCCCACAGGTTTGTTCTATGAGCTGCAGAATAATTATGTTCGGGCAGAAAGGAACTTCCGTGAGGCTAAGAAGCTCCTGCGAGCACAGTTTGAGGAGGAGAGGAAAATCCTTGAGGCTGCTGAGGAAGAAAGGGAAAAGGCCAGTTCTCCCAGCACAGATCCAGGTAACAGCAAACACAGGAGGTGCCCTGACTGCAGCAAGGAGGGGCTTGGAGCTGTGTGGTGAACAGTGAAAGGAGAGGAGATTTTTAAAGAGAAGAAGTACAAAGGGTAAAGGTAGAAGATGTAGACTGTGAGCTAGAGTTCCATGGAAGCTGTCACTGTGAGTTCCCAAATCAGCTCAGAAAGCTCTGCCTCACCAATCCAAAGGGCAAACCAGCTGCTTGGTTCTGACCCTGAGGCCAAGGCTTCCTTTGGAGCCTCTCTGAGTCTAGCCTGAGCTGAGACTGTCTGTCCTAAGTCCCAAATATTTGGCCAGGCTTCAGGAAATGGTGACTGGCTTTATTTTTAACATTATCACCACTCATGCACAGTGCCTCAGGCAGGCAGGCTCGTGACACATGCGGGTTTTTGTCTCTTCTGATTATGAGGAAAGGGATATTCATAGAATCATGGCATGACTAAGGCTGGAAAGGACCTCCAGGATCATAGACTCCAACTGTTAACCCAGCACTGCTGTGTTCACTACTAGCCCATGTCCCCAAGTGTCACATCCACACAGCTTTTGAACACTTCCAGGGGTCGGGACTCCACCATTGCCCTGGGCAGCCTGTTCCAATGCCTGGCCACCCTTTCTGGGAATATTTTTTTCCTTATCATCCAACCTAGACCTCTCTAGTGCAACTTGAGGTTGTCTCCTCTCATCCTGCCTCATTTATACCTGTTTCTGGCTTCACATAGTGACCTTGTGCTCAAACCCCAGCCCCAGGTATTGCCTCCTGCAAATAAATTTCTCCCCAGCTTTGAAAACCCGATAGATCTTTTATATTTTCTCTCTTCTCTATTTTTTTTTATGGAATCATGTTCTAGACTGGGCAGTTTATGGCCTTCTTCCTAATAGTTGCTGGGGGTTTCATTCCAGAGAAGATTCCAGCTGACAAAGTGCCAGAGGTGGTGGAGGGTGTGAAAACCAAGGAAGAGACTGCAGCACTGCAAGAAAGCTCAGAAGGTTTGGGAATGGGGGTGTGGAGAGCCCAGTGCTGGGAGATGGTCCTGTGGGAATGGTGGGGAGTAATGTGGGAGCAATGAGTCATGGCCCCCTGATGCCAAGGCCTGGTGTCTCTCCAGAGCCAGGGAATCTGCAGGCAAAGGAGGTTCACCCTGATTCTCAGAGAAGAACATCTCAGGATGGACAGCCAGCAGGTGAATGCAGCTCTCTCCCTCATGTCACTGCACCCTGCATCTTCCTTTTCTTCCTCTTGAGATGCCAGTTTTTAAAGCATCCCTAGGGATCCCCTCTGATTCTGTGGTGTGGGAGGAGGCAGTGCTGGGTTCCTCAGGGCCCTCTGCTTGGTTTGGTGGGGCAGGAGCCTCACTGTAGTTGTCTCTGACAAGCGTCATTCATAAGTTCCCACCTTTTTTCCTCTGGGTTTGGACTGGAAAATTAGTGGGTGAAGAGCATAATTTCTTTTCAGATCTCCTACAAAACTTAAGCCCTTCAGAAAGAAATGCTGAGTTGATCTCTGCTTCAGCCTCCCCTCCCACCTCCTGGGTTTTGCTCCATTTTACAGGGATTTTTCTGTCCCTGCTGGGATGTCAGGTACTGCTTTGGCTCCAGAAATAAAAACCCCACTTTGAGACTGACAGAGACACATTTTCTCGCAGAACCATGTCCTGCTCCATGTCCAGAACCTCCGGCACCGCCCTGCACAATCTTCATGAAAACAGTGGAATTCCTGAAGAAATTCAATGCTATCCGGGTCAGTTTAACAGGGAGTGGAGGAGTGGGAAGGGAGGTTGGTTTATTCCCAAAAGGCTCCAGCCAGCCCCTTTCTTGGGCTCAGGGAATGAGCCATGGCCACTCCAGAGGCTGAGCACAAGAGGGAGCAAAGCCACCACTGCCCAGAAATGCAAAAGTGTGGCCAGGCAGCGTATTGAGCCCCCAGTGCTGGCTGTGGACACACAGCCCAGAACTGCCTGCTGCAGAGGGAACAGCTGGCTCAGAAATCCTGCAGGGTGCTCTTCCCTGTGCATTCAGAGATGGGCTCCATTATTGTGATTCTTCCAAGATGCCTGAACTCCTTTGATGCAGACACTTATGTATGTTGAAGTGATTTTTTTATCAACTTTGGAATGTGCCTGTCCCACCAAGTAATCTCTGGGATCTCTCTGGTTGTCACATTGTGCTGCCTGCCTAAATTTGACATGGCAGAAAGAGTTGCTTAAAGCAAAACACAACTAGATGGAATCATGGAATGATTTCGAAGAGAAAGGAACTGGAAATTAATCCCATTTCAATCCCCCTGCTATGGGCAGAGATATCTTCCACTAGACCAGGGACACCCTCTAGTAGACCAACATTCAAAAGGGGGGAAAAAGAAATTTCCTTTGTGTTTTCTGTTCCTGGAAGTCAGAGAGTGTCAGTCAGGCCTCCTGCCCTGTCCTGCTGGGGTGTCCATGGTGTCCCTGCTCCCCTAACCACTACTTGTGCTGTTCCTCCCCAGTTTATTCACAAGGCACTGGCCCACGAGCTGCTGAGCCTTCAGGGAGGCCCCACCTGTGCCTATTACCAGGTGATGGCCTGGACCTACCTGGTGCGGGAAGATTACCCCAGATGTGAGGAATGTATGAGCGAGGCCATTCGGATGGACCCCTTGGTAATTCTGTGCAATCCTGGTGTGTGTGAACCCAGGGCCCCTCCTTCATTTCCACTTTATCTCTCAGTGCTAGTCCAGAGCATTTCAGTGGCTGCAGCACTGATCTCTTTGTTATCCCATTGTCACAGCCTCCTGTCACTCCCTGAACAGGCAGGCAGCATCTGTATCTGCCTTTCCCTCTCCAGCATCTGCCTTTCTTTTCTTTCTGAATAGGTATCTCCTGATCCTCTCTCCCTGGGTGGGGGAGTTGGGTTCTGTTTCATGACAAACAAGGCTGCTATTGATCTCTGCAGGGAAGGTGGCTTTGGGGAGGCAGGCTGAAAGGAAGGCAGGGGGGAAGGTGACACCTGGGAATGCTGTGTGCAGGCAGGACACTGGGCAGGGAGCTGGAGGGGGATTTCATTGCTGGTGTCTTGCAGGCAGCCCACTGACCTAAACTCTCTGCATAAACCCTGCTTTGATATCATAGAACCATGGAATTGTTTGGGTTGGAAAAGCCCTCTGAGATCATCAAATCCAACCATTCCCCAGCACCACCATGTTCACAATTAAACAATATCCCCAGGTTCCACATCCACATGGCTTTTAAATCCCTCCAAGGATGGGGACTCCACCACTGCCCTGGGCAGCTGTGCCAGTGCCTGACCACCCTTCTATGAAGGAATTTTTCCAATATCCAACCTGACCCTCCCCCTGGCACAACTTGAGGCCATTTCCCCTTGTCCTGTCCCTGGTCCCTGGGAGCAGAGCCCGACCCCTCCAGCTGTCCCCTCCTGTCAGGGAGTTGTGCAGAGCCACAAGGTCCCTCCTGAGCCTCCTTTTCTCCAGGCTGAGCCCCTTCCCAGCTCCCTCAGCTGCTCCATTCCCTTCCTTACATCCCTTCCAGCCCCTCAATGTCCATCCTGAACTGAAGGGCCCACACCTGAACAGAGCACTCGAGCTGTGGCCTCACCAGTGCCCAGCACAGAGCCACAAACACTGCCCTGCTCCTGCTGGCCAAGCCATGGCTGACACAGGCCAAGGACCTTTGGCCATCTGGCCCACCTGGGCACACTTCAGCTGCTACCGACTAGCCCCACCCAGGTCCTTCCTTTCCCACCAGGCAGCTTCCAGCCTCGCTATCCCCAGCCTGGAGCACTGCACAGGGAGTTGTTCTGATTATACAATTAAACACTGCTCAGCTCCTCCTTTGTGCTGCTTGCAGGTGTCCCAGCCCCCCTCCCAGGTGTTTCTCCCATCCACGTCTCACTCTTGCTTTTTGGTACACAGAATCCAAATGTCTGGGCTCAGAAAGGGCACCTGTGCTACATGCAGAAGGACTTTGACAAAGCAAAGGAATGCTACGAGCGAGTTATCAGCTTTGAGGCGGATGCTGAGGATATGCACTTGGTCTACCTGCGCCTGGGCTTCATCTACCTGGAAGAAAAAGAGGTGAGGAGCCAGCAGGGCTGTGGAGGGGAAGCCAGCACAAAACAAAGTCACTCCCCCAGCAGCAGTGGGGACAGTGTCTGTCTGAGCCCCGTGCAAACAGGGTGTTTGCAAACCCCTGTCTGTGGAGTGATGGGATGGTACAGAAGGATGTGACTGTGTCTCTCCTGGCAGTACGGCCGGGCCAAGCACATCTACCTGCTCGCCTGTGACAACTCTGCCTCCTGCCTCACCTGGCTGGGCGTGGGCATCGCTTGCTACAGGGTGAGTGCAGCTGCCTTCGTGTCCTCTGGGCTTCACTTGGTGACACAGGACACAGGGCTGGCTCTTGCTGGATCCCCTTGTTTAAAGCAACTCTTGGCTGCCTGTGAGCCAGTGCTCCCAAAGCCATCGTGTCCTGTGTGCTGTGACAGCCCCAGCGTGGCACCCAGATGATGTCACCTTCAGCCCCTGCTCTGGGAACAGCCATCCTTCCCCCTCATCCCAGCTCCTGCCAGCCCCTCCTTCCCCCGGGTGTCATGGCAAACAATGTGGGCTCTGCTCTGAGTTCCTGCCTGCACATGGCCTGAATGTCACCACCAAGGCACTGAGTGAGATGTCAGCAGGGAGGAATCTTGGTGCCTTCCCTGTCCAAGGGAATCCAGCACCTCTGAAGGGCTGCTAAGGACACCCAGCCACCAGGAGTGCAGTATCTCCCCAAAGGACACTTCACCAGGTTCCTCCAAGGGAGTCTGACTAAGGAAGCAATCAGGGAAGGAACTTAAACTTCTGTTTCCCCCTTGGCCAAATGTTTACCTTCTGGGAGGATGTGGAATCAGGTCAGGAGTCACTCACCTGCGTGCTGGCCTGGGCACCAGCTACCCCTGCCTGCCCAGAGATGCTGCACAGCAGGAATGGGGAGCAGGAACACTGCCATGTTTCCTCATGGAGCTGGATCACTCAGTTCCTGGAGGTGAAGGGTTTTGTGCTGCTTTCCTTAGAGCTGGAGGCTGATGTAGAAATAGTGAGTGATCCCATGGGGGTCAGCAGTGGGGAAGCTCCTGCTCCAGACTGGACATCTGGATGCTAGCACTGAGGATAATTCCTTGTCTGTGCCCTAAATCCTTTTCCCAACTTCTCGCAGGGAAGTCTTCCTAGGAGCTTCTGTTACACTGATTTCTTCTGGTGTTAGAGCAATGCCTGTTAAGTTGGGAAGGCCTTTCTGCCTGCTCTTTGTCCTTTGTTCATGCCTCTCCTTCTCTCCCTCAAGCTGGATGAGATGGTGGAAGCAGAGGATGCTCTCTCTGAAGCCAATGCCCTAAATAACACCAACGCTGAAGTGTGGGCGTATCTCGCCCTCATCTGCCTGCAGGTGAGTGCCCACCTTGCCAGCCTGATGGGGTGGGGGTTTATGGGGGGCTTTTCGGGCTGGGGAGGGGTTTGGCATCTGCTCAGGGACCTGAGGAGCTGGTGTAGAGCTCAGTGATAAAAAGTTTGGGGGTTGCACTTGATGAATTGGATGGCAAAAACAGCACCCTGAGGCACTGATTGCCCCGGGGCACGTCCTCCCTGAGCTTCTTACAAATGTCATTTCACAGAGATCCCATCTCTTCCCTGGGTGCTGGATACTGCTGAGGCACCCTAAATCCTGGGGTCAGTTTTGGGTCCATCATGACATGACAAGACAAGACAGGGGCTGGAGGGAGTTCAGGGAAGGGAACAGAGCTGGGAAGGGGCTG
>JAHLSL010000037.1:13071247-13081280 GCA_025920805.1 Petroica traversi
GGGCTCGGGTGTGGAGGTGGTGGGGATGTCATTGGGGCCAGAGGAGCTCAGGGCTTGGAGGTACCAGGGGCCTTCCTGGGGCTGCAGGGACCTGGAGAAGGGAAGTAATGGGATTCTAGCAAGACCCTGGGGCTTGGGGGTGTCACCAGGGCTGAGGGGAACTGGGGTGCAGAGACAATGGAGGCGTCACAAGGTGGGGCTCAGGAGACTCAGGACGGGCAGATATGGGGTGCTGTGGGGACAGGGCACCTCGGGGCACGCAGAGGGCAGTGGGGGGGTGTCCAGGCCGGGGTTCTGCCCCCGATGATCCCGGTGCTGGCAGCCTGGCAGCGTCCCTACCTGAACATCTTCAAGCACTTCCGTGTGGAGGAGTGGAAGCGCTCGGCCAAGGAGGGGGACGTGGCCGCCCTCACGGTAACGGGGCACCAGCACCACGGGGTGGGGGGCACTAGCCAAGGGTAGGCAGTGCTGACCCAGCCCCCATATTTCCCTGGTTTCCAAAGGACACGAGGCTGAAGGGAACAATCTACCGGATCCGAGGCTCCAACCCAGCCAGCAGCTACCTGCAGCTGCCTCGGGCAGGGACACAGTCCCTGGGGCTGACAGGGCGCTACCTCTACCTGCTCTTCAGGCCCCTGCCCCACAAGCACTTCCTCGTGCACCTGGATGTCACCACCGAGGTCCGTGACACTGGGTGGCCTCTTAAACTGCCAGTGTGGCTGGTTGAAGGGCTGGGGATGGCACTGTTGGGCTTGGGGGCTGCAGGATGTGGCTGCTCTTTGTTGCTGGTGGGTCAGCCCAGGCTGGAAATGGTTTCCATCCTGGTGACATCTCCACTGGGGACAGGGGATGTGGAAGGGACAGGAAGGGCCACATGCCTTCTCTTCTGCAGCACTTCCCTGCTGAAGCCACCAGGGTGACTAAAGCTCCGTGTGTGTGTCTCTTCCCAGGAAAACCAGGTGATTCGCATCTCCTTCTCCAACCTCTTCAGGGAATTCAAATCCACGGCCACCTGGCTGCAGGTCCCCTTTGTCTGTGGAGCAGCCAACAAGGGCACAGCCCGGCAGGGTGAGGAGCTGCGTGCTGGGGCTGGGCTGGCACCACCAAAATAAACTGTTAGAAAGTAAATTGAGTTCTCAAGTTGACTCGATGCGTTTGAAGAGAAGGTGTGGCTGCCCCATCCCTGGGATTGTCCAAGGCCAGGTTGGATGGACCATGGAGCAACTTGGGATGGTGGGAGGTGTCCCTGGCCATGGCAAAGGGATGGAAGGAGATGGGTTTTAAGATTGTCCCTCCCAACCCAAACCATTCCATGATTTTAGGATGACAATGGTGGGCCTGAGCAGGAGCCCCTCTGCAGCCAGGTCAGAGCTGTAGCTCCTAGTAGGACTGTCCCCTATCCATGTTCTCCCAAAGGGTGGGGTGCAGTGTCAGGCCAGGCTTGAGCCCATGGAGGTGGTGGGATGCCTGTCTGTCCTTCCCCACCCCTGAGCGTACAAGACATGTTTTCCCATGTGCCACTTGGCACAGGCCAGGTGGGAATCTTGCCAGGTAAATACTTTGTGCTGAACCCTGTGAACCTTGTGTCTCCCATCCTGCAAGGTCTGTAGCCTCTCTCACACCATCCCTTTTCTCTCCTGTCCTCTCCTCCCCAGGTGCCCCCGGAGCAGCCCCCGCTGACGTGCGCTGGACGTGCCTGGTGCTGGACCTGCCCTCCATCCTGGCCCTGTACCTGAGCCGCAGGTACAGCCACCTCAGGGGGGTCAAGCTCTGCTCCAACCTGCTCGTGAAAAACCTCTGCACCAGCGACCTGCTCTTTGAGCCAGGTGAGGAGCCCAGAGCTCAGGCTGGTTTCTGCTTTCTCCTGACACTCCATCGCAGCGTCGGGGGAGCCCCCGGGGCTTCAGAGCTGAGTTTGCAGCCTGGCAGAGCACTGGGCTGCTGGTGCTCCGTGATATGAACAGAAAGGGCAAAATACTTGGTACAGTGGAAAGTTTCCACATGGACAGGGACACCTTCCACTATCTGAGGTTACTCCAAGCCCTGTCCAACCTGGCCTCGGACACTTCCAGGGATCAAGGGGCAGCCACAGCTTCTCTGGGCACGCTGTGCCAGGGCCTCCCCACCCTCACAAGGAAGAATTTCTTCCCAATATCCCATCTAACCCTGTCCTCTGGCAGTGAGAAGCTGTTCTCCCTTGTCCTGTCCCTCCAGGCCCTCCTCCAAAGTCCCCTCCCACCTCTCTTGAAGCTCCTTTAGGCACTGTAGAGAAGTCTGGAATGAAATTCAGTCTCCCAAACTCTGGAAGAAAGTATCCTTTCATTTTCCAGCTGTAAAAGTGAATGAAAAGAGCATACTTAAGTATCTTTCTAAGGTTAGAAATTTTTTCAGGGGTAAAAATGAAAGGTGTCATCAAGCCTCAGTTCTGCAAACCTTGTGCTTTTATCTGCTGGAAGAGCCTGTGCTTTTTTTTTTGTGCAAGAATCTTTCAACCTGCTTTTTTTATCCACCTTCTCTGTGTGGCAGAAGTACTTTGGTCAAACTCTTTGGTTTCTGTCTTTCTTTTTTCGTGCTGGAATTCTGTCTGAACTGCCTGGCCTGCTGGAAAGCATCAATGAGGAAGAAGTTATAGAGGCTGCTTTGAAATTCCCGAAACTTACTGTGTCTTTCCTGAAACCTTTCCTGTTTCACTTTCCTAAATTTAAAAATACATGGATGAAATAAGACAAGAAAATGGCCAATGAGCCTTAAGAGAAATCATGTGAAACTGCTGAATCAGTGAACAGAAATTACATGAATCTTAAGCCTGGGGGTTTATGATTGGAATCCAAGGGTTTGAGCTCCTGGCTCTTCTTTGGAGGTTGAGAGTTCCAGGAATACACCTGTGCAAGGTGTGTTTCTTGCAAACCTTAGGCTTGTGATCTTTGGTTCTCAGGTGGGAAGTGGTTTGTGGCTGTATCCCACAGGGACTGTGATTTCAGGCAGCCCTCTGGGCCCGGAGAGCTCACTGTGTGTGTCCCTGTCCTGGCAGGTGTGACATTCTCTGAGGCCCGGCCTGGTGACCTGTCCTGCCGCAGGGTCGTTCCCATGCCCCGGGAATTGGCCTTCCCTGTGCCCAAGGGGGAGAAGTGGCACGACCTCTATGACTACATCAGGTAGGGCTGCTCCCACCCCTCTGCAGCTCCCAGACCTCCCCACGCCCTGGGGAAAGGCAAGGTGGGCAGAGCCACTTAAGGAATGACAGATCCAGGTGAACCTGGGGCTCGGGTGGGCATTTTGGTTCCCCCATCTCCAGCATTCAGTTGTTAGCAAATACACCCTTAGTGCCATCTGCTTTTGGTACCTCTGTGCTTGGGGGACCTTGCAGGAGACAGTGAAGAGGCCACTGTGCCAGGCTGAGGTACCAAGTGATATTCCCAGGTGCCAATACAATATCCCAGTGACGGTGCCTTCCTCTGGTTCTGCTCAGGTTCCCATCTGAGGGGGCTAAGCTGCCGCACGACTCCATCCAGAAGAGATTGCCAAGTCCTGTGGCAGGTGGGAATGCTGGGAGCAGCAGCCAAGGCTGTGCCACCTCAGGTGGGGTGCCCTGAGTTTCCAAAAAGAGCTCGACCTGCTCCTTGTGTTGCCCAGGTGACCAAGTCCTGGAGGAGCCTGGCCGCCCACTGACCCAGCCGGTGACATTTGCCAGAACAGTCTGTGACCGCCTGTCCCTCATCCAGAAGATAACAGGTCCCAAAGCTGTAAGTGCACCATGAAGGAGGCTGCAGCTCCATCATTCCTGCTTCCAATGGAGCTTTTCCCTGCATCTGTGTCTTAACTTAAGATGTAGAAGCTGCTTGCTGTTGTTGGCAGCTGTTCAGGGCACGGGCTGGTGACTGCAGTTACTGCCTGGGGGTTCAGTGTGGAGCAGCACAGGGACAGGAGATGTGCCAAGTACCTCGAAATCTCCAGACACCCATCCTCCCTGTCTCTGTGGAGGCAGCAGAACGGTGTGTCTTCAAATTAGAGATAGGAAGTGAGGTCTGGAGATTAAGGAATGTTCCCTCAGGGAGCAAAGCTGGGATTGCTGGGACTGCAGGCAGCTGCCCTCATCCTGGTTTCCCCTTCCCCCCTGAGGGTGCTGTGGGAGCTGGTGTCCAGTCTGGCTTACCAGTGTGGTGGTGGGTGTTTGCAGAGGGTCTGGGGGAAGCTATCCTCAGGCCATGGAGAGGAGAAAATGAGGAGCACAACCTGTGTTATTAAAGGATGGCCATTAAGATGGTGAAGGGTCTAGAGGGAAAGAGTAAGAGGTGCAGCAGTCACTTGGTTTGGTCAAATGAAGAAAAGGAGCTTGAGGTCAGACCTCATCAGTGGCTGCAGCTCCTCCCAAGGGACAGCTCCAATCTTTGCTCTCTGTGACAGGGACGAGACCCAGGGAATGGCTGGAGCTGTGTCAGGAGAGGTTTTAATGGGTATTAGATAAAGGTTCCTCCCCCAGAGGACAGTGGGCATTGAGCAGGCTCCCCAGGGCAGTGGTTCCAAACCCACCAGAGCTCCAGGAGCATTTGGCAAGGCTCTGCTTTGCAGTCTGGAGGCCATGAGCTGTGCACAGACAATACTGGGAGCATAAGGAGAGTGGCTGGTTAACAGCCTGGCCAAGCCAGGTACCCATAGGGCTGCTCTCCCTCCACATTTTTTCCTCCTTGTTGGTTCTGCTGTGAGGAGCCCTCAGGACAGATGTGGGTGTCTCTCTGTCTCCACCCCTGGGTAGGTGGTGGGCACTGGGAGAACTGAGCTCTGTCTGAGGCTCTCCTCATCTCCAGGTGCCACATCAGTGTCCTGCAATCAAGAGGAGCATCCCTGAGGTTCACCTGGCAGTGTCAGGGCCTCTGAGAGCTGTGCCTGCTGGAGACCCCGTGCTGGAGGAGAAGCAGAGGCTGCACAGTGCAGGGGACACGGGGCAGCCACTGCCACTCGGTGATGGTGGCATCCACGTCTATGCTCATCAGAGTGGGGGATGCACAACCCGAACTATCTCACGCACAGAGGAGGTGTGTGAAGTTCTGGAGGGTCACAAGATGGCTTTGGGGTGTTTATTTCTAATGAAGGAAGAGAGGAATCACAAGGTTCACACTGGAGTTTAAGTTAAACTTAGGGAGTCCAAAAGATGCCCTTTTCTGAATGGCAGTTCTTCCCACCAGCACCCTACTTGCCTTGAGAGAGGAACCCTGTTTCAGATGTGCTGACTTTAAGCCACAGGTTTGCCCAGGTGTGTACAGGAAGGGCTCTGGCCCTTATGCCATCCCACAGGTGAGCCCTGGCCTGCAGGACAGCCCTGGAAGTGTCTAAGGCCATGTTGGACAGGGCTTGGAGCAACCTGGGTTAGTGGAAAGTGTCTCTGTCCGTGGCAGGAGGGTGGAAGGGGGGGATGTCCCCTCTAACCCAAACCAGTCTGGGATTCCCAGAGTGGTCCCAGGTCTCTGAGCATCCCTGAGTCTGGGTGGGAGAGCTGCTTAACTCAGAGGCTCCAGCTCCTCCTGCTGCCAGCTTTGACTCTGCCAGGTTAAATGCTTTAAAGTTGTTCCCACAGACAGGAGAAACCCAAAGCTGCCTCTGTGCTTCAGAGAGAGCCGAGCACTGGGGCTGGGCTGTCCCATGGAGGGAGGAACCAAGCCTGGCTCTAAGCATGATGGTGCTGTCTGGTTTTCTTTTCCAGGGGCTTGAACCAGATCCCATCCTGAAGCTGAGAACAATTATTGGCTTTGGAGGCTGCAGCACCAAATGGGTCAGTGGCTTGGATGGTTGGGGCAGTTGATCTGTCATTGTATAGCCAGGATATGGGTGTTTTGGAGGTGCGAAATGCAGCTGAGTGTGGCACTGCTTGATGTGGAAAATGATCCCAAAGTGGATGGGCCTGAGCACCTGTGACAACTGCACTGCTGTTAGGATGGTGAATTAAAAATTATGGGGCCTTTTAGATAGAATCCTGAGGTCATCAATTCCAACTGTTTTCCCACGATTCCCAGGCCCACCACTGCCCCATGTCCTCAAGTGCCACATCCATATGTCTTTTAAATCCCTCCAGGGGTGGTGACTCCACCACTGCCACAGGGTCTGACCACCCTTTTGTTGAAGAAATTTTCCCAATAACCAACCTAAACCTCCCCTGGCAAAACTTGAGGCTGTCTTCTCCCTTGTTCCCTGGGTGCAGAGCCTGGCTGACCCCTCCTGTCAGGGAGTTGGGGAGAGCCAGAAGGTCCAGGCTGAGCCCCCTCAACTGCTTCTCATCAGACTTGTGCTCCAGACCCTTCACTAAATTTGACATCTTTTTTAACACATTAAAACTGGTGCTGTTTTATTGGAGGCTGGAAAGGAAGGGCTGTGTTTTGGATTGTTTCCATGGCACACTGGGCCTTCCTTGTGGTCTGTGTTAGGGTAAAGGAAGGGTTGCTTTGGTTCAGTCAGTTCAAGGCTCTGCCAGCAATGTCATTTTCCTTGGATCTGCTGTTCAATAGTAGGGAGAGGACCTCAAAGCCCATCCCATGGGCCACCTCCCACTAGCCCAGGTTGTTCCAGCCTGGTCTTGAGCACTTCCAGGGCTGGGCAAGAGCTCTGTGCCATGGCTTTGGGGCAGCTCTGGAGCCGTGTCCCCCCTGTCTCGGTGCTGCAGGCGCTGTGGACGCGGGACAGCTCGGCCGTGGTGTACCCGTGCCATGCTGTCATCGTCGCCCTGCTCCTCAGCACTGGCGAGCAGAGGTTCTTCCTTGGCCACACAGACAAGGTGAGTGCAGCCCTTGCTGGCCCTGGTGGCAGCCCTGTCCTTGCCCCTGGTGCCAGCTCTCATGGTGCTCCCCGCAGGTGTCGGCGCTGGCGTTCAGCGGGAGCAGCACCTTGCTGGCCTCGGCACAGGCCAGGCCCCGCAGCCTGGGGCGCCTCTGGGACTTCCCCACGGGAACCTGCCTCTGCCTCTTCAAAACCCACCTGCAGTCCCTCGTGTCCCTCAGGTGGGTTTTGGTGTGTGCAGGTGTGTGGTCAGCATTGCAGCACGGCAGCTTTTCCGTGCTATTCCTGCGTGATGAACCAGGCATGAATTACAGCTGCTTGAGTTTGTCACCAAGACCTGCTGGCAGCTGGCCTGGATTTGCTGCCAGCTCTCTCCTGAGCTTATCCCTTCAGGCCTTGTTGTCCACCCATCCCCACAACTTGTCCCTTTTTACCCCTTGTGAGGATGAACTCAGGGTGCAAGGAGTTGTTTTTCACCAGGTCTCTCTTCTTGCAGCTTTTCCCACAGTGGAGCTGTTCTGTGTGGTGTCGGGAAGGACGTGCACAGCAAAACGGTGAGAGCTGGCACTGGGACTGGGAGGTTTCCCTGTGAGAGCTCCCAGATTCTGTGGTTATTTTCCAAGCAAACCTCTGTTCTGGGACTTCTTGGGGGACATCCCCTCCTCGTTATCTGCCTAGAGAATACTTTCCCTCTGCCTGATGCTTGTGGGTTCTTCAGCTGCAAGCAAACAAATCCTTTTAGAATTAGCCAGAGAGACCTGCTGTGGTTGTGCTTTGGGGCTGTTCTATCCCTGGAGTGGTCCCATCCAGGACCCAGATAGGGTGATGGGATTGTGTCTTTATTTAGGGCAGGATGTGAGGTGAAATCTTCCAGCTCCAGGCATCACTGTGGGAAGGGATGCCGGGCACTGGAGCTGCCGCCCACCTTTGTAGCTGGGGATGACGCAGATCCCACGTGTAGTGGTCAAAAATAAACTTATTCCATGGGACTGGGGGTTTTGTTTTGTCAGTAGAACTGTGTTTCATCCACTGTTATCATCCTTTAGTGACAACCATGAGCAATTAGCTGTGCCATCACTAAGGGAAGGAAAAACCCCACAGTGCTCTGTGTTTTTCCCAGCTCATGGCAGTGTTCTGTGATCATGTGGGAGCTGGGGAGGTGGGATCAATGGGGTGAAAACAGGGTGGGAGAATGAAGGTTCTGGAGGAGCACCTCTCCCAGGGTGATGCCTCAGGCCATCCCAGCCTCCGAGGTGATGGTGGGTTTGGTTTTAAACTGTGTTGGAATGCAGACAACCCTCCTGCATTTCTTCAGGCACTGCCTCTTTGCTTTAGGCAGAGGGTTTGACTCTTGCCCCTTGGTGATGGGCACTGAGGGCACACAGATCTGTACTGAGCAGTGGACAGGTGCTGCCTCCCTCTCCCTCAGCCCTGGGACAGCTCCTATATCCCAGCAGGCAGAGTTTCCATTGCTCTGTGGATTTTCTTTCCAAGTCTGAGCCCTGTTGCCAGGCAGCCCTGGGATTTAGAACCTCTAATTATGGATTGCAGTCAAGGATACAGTTTTGCAAAGCTGTTGGACTGTCCTAAACCCTCTGTGCAACGGGTTTTATTTCCCTGCTCCAGCTCTGTTATCAATACTTTGCGCCCAGCTCTGGAGCAGCTGCTGGATGAAAAGCTCTTCTACTGCCAAGGCTTTGAGCAGCTCTCCCATCATATTTTCTTGCTTCAGATGGTGGTGGTGTGGAACACTGCTCGGGTGACTCATGGTGGAGGTGTGGCTGTGCTGGCCAAAGTACACACAGATGTGGACATCCAGGCCATGAAGATGGCTTTCTTTGATGATACCAGGTAGTGTACCAAGAAAAGAAATCAAAAGTATTGATTCTTAGATATTGGGAAGGAATTGTTCCCTGGGAGGGTGGGAGGCTGTGGGACAGGGTGCCCAGGCAAGCTGTGACTGCCCCATCCCTGAAAGTGTCCAAGGCCACTTGGATGTGGCTTGGAGCCCTCTGGGATAGTGGAAGGTGTCCCTGCCCAGTGCATGGGATGGAACAAGATGAGCTTTAAGGTTGCTTGACCCCAATCCACTTTTATTCCATAACTCTGGCATGGCTGGGGGGGGAATTGTGGTGCTGCAGCCATCTGGTTGCCATTCCTGTTGTCAGTCCTTGCTGTCAGTGGGACTGTGCCCTTCCCCAGGGCCAGGGCCGTGCTCAGGCCGTGTCTCCCTGACAGGATGGTGTCGTGTGGCCGGGACAGCATCAGGCTGTGGCGAGTGCGGGGCGGGGCCCTGCGCTCGTGTCCCGTCAGCCTGGGCGAGTACCACTCCCTGCACTTCACCGACCTGGCCTTCCAGGAGGGACCTGGGCCCCAGCAGGAGCCAGAGGACCGTGCACTGTAAGGCAATGTCACTGTCACCTGTCCTGGGCAGCCTGGCAGGAGGGAGCTGTGCAGCTCTCCCTGCTTGGCATTCGCCTTCCCCCTCGAGCTTTGCTGGGGTTCTCCCTCACAGTACAGCTGCCTTCTGGAGCTGGGAGAGCCTCTCCCCACTTGGCATGTGTCACCTCCCAGAAGGGATTTGGCTGCTCACAGAACAGCCTCTTTCCTTTGCCCTGCTGCTGTTCTGCCATATTTAGTGACTCTCTCCCCAGGTGAAACTGTTGGATTCCTGAGGCAGCAGGAGGAGCCTGGTACACATCCTCTTGCATAAAGACACACACTTTATTGTTTTGTTTTAATCATCAAAGCCAGACCTTTGTTGTCACCACATGTTGTCCCACAAAGGCAGAGCTGTCAGCTCCTTTTTGGAGTTTATGGCAAGCTTTTAGCTCATTTGCTAATTTTTGTTCCAAAGGGTCAGGAAACCAATAGGGAGCTCTGACTTCCTTGGAGGTGTTTGGAACACTTGGACACCTTGTTCACCTCTTACATTACTGTGATCAGGATTGCTTTACACGAACCAGTTGAACGGGTAAACCAGAATGGTTTTTTACTAAAAGCACATCTCTTTCCTGATTTTTTTTTTTTTTACAGCTTTGTGTGCAGCAGGAGTGGCCACGTGCTGGAGGTGGACTGCAAGAATGTCTGCGTGCGGAGTGCACGGCGCCTGCTGCCTGCACAGCCCCAGGGGGGACGGGCAGGAGCAGGCAGGGAGCAGCTCAGGTGGGAGCAGGAGCAGGCAGGGAAGAGCTCAGGTGGGAGCAGGAGCAGGCAGGGAACAGCTCAGGTGGGAGCACCTGCAGGCAGGGAGCAGCTCAGGTGGGAG
>JAHLSL010000037.1:13081680-13101665 GCA_025920805.1 Petroica traversi
GGAACAGCTCAGGTGGGAGCAGGAGCAGGCAGGGAGCAGCTCAGGTGAGAGCACCTGCAGGCAGGGATAGGGGAAAACCAACCAGGGACCACCTCCACCACCATCAGGGTTAGAACTGTTCTCTGCTCAAACCAACCAGCTCTTTACCTACTGCTGAAGGATTATTTTGGGGTTGATTAGATCATTGCTATTTGCCTCTTAAGGACTGCAAATAATCTTCCTTAGTACAGCAAAGTATCGTTTTAAGAAAGATTTTAGCATTTTAAATGCTGATTGCACTTTCAGAGAAACACTACTTTTAGAAACATGAAACAAGGTCTTCATTTGCTGATGGGAGGCTTAATGGAGAGATGGAAAAAGAGCTAAGATTAACTAAAAAGATGAATTTGGGGATTTTTTCATTATTCAGCTGGAGCAGAGCGTTCGGGGAATCTTTGTTGCTGTACATTAAGTAGACTAACTTTCAGCTCTTCCATTAACTTGAACAGCGGGAAGAATTCACTTTCAAGTGTGATTGCTGTGATATCTTAAAACTTAGTGCATAGTTTGCTTTGGCAAATTGAGCTAATTAATCTATAATGTAGCCTTTGAGAGGTATATAACTGCAGTTCTCACTTCACGAGCAAGAAAGAGCCCAAGAAGAGATGAAATGAAGTTCTTGATGCCTCCTGATCTCAGTGCTGGCTCTGATTCATGGCTTTTTTATCTGAATTTAAGTTGGATATTGAGGAAAATTTCTTCACTGAAAGTGTGATAAGGCATTGGAACAAGCTGCTCATTCTATCCCTGGAAATGTTCAAAAAACCTGTGGATGTGGCATTTGAGGACATGGGCTGGTGGTGGGATAATGGTTGGGCTCAATGAGGTTTTCCAAGCTTAATGAATCAAAACCTCCCGGTTTGTAAATCTGTATCTTCCTTCTGCAGAGAGGATTCAGGACATGGAAATGAAAGGGTTAGTACCTCAGGCAGTTAGTCTGGGATATCCTTTGCTACAGGATCCTGTTTGAGGCAAAAATATGGCAGAGGTAGGAATTTTCTGTGCCTGGCAAGCAATGGTAAAGGAGTTTTGAGCTCTAAGAAGGGCTGGCTGAGACCCTTCAGTCAGTGTGGAGCTCCTGCCTCCTCCTCAGGCTCCAGCTGGGTGTGAGTGGACTACCAGACTCAGCTCTTGGATGGGCCCACTCTCAGGTTGAGTTTTCTTGTTTCATGCGTATAAGGAGGTGTTGTTTTTTTGGTTTCCAGGCCCTGGGATAGCTATAAACAGCATCAGCATGTCCTTGACCTTCTGTGCCACGGCATCAGAGGATGGCTACGTGAGGCTGTGGCCGCTGGACTTCTCAGCTGCTGTCTTGGAGGCAGGTGAGTAGAGGTGGGAGTGGTGCTTCTGAGCTCCACATCTGCTGCAGATGCACAGCAATCCTCATGAGTGAGGGCTGTGTTATGTGTGCTGCCTCCAGGGCTGACTGTCTTGGAAGCCTTCAGTGGCAATTATTCATGTTTATTCTTGTAACTCATAGGAGAAAGGCAGGATCACAGACTTTCCATCTTGATTTCTGTGCCCTTGTAGCCACAGCTCATCTGTCTGTGAAAAATTAGGGGAGAAGTGGAGCAGTTCTTGATTGTTTTGATTGTTTTTGAGACAATCACCATTACAACAGAGCCCAGGGACATTAGGAAGGGCAGAGACTGATCTATCTAATCTGTCACTAAACTCACACCTGCAAGTGTTCAGTCTCCTGGTTGTGGGCTGCTCATTCCTGTGGGCATTGCTTTCCTAAACGTGGATCTGTAACTGTATTCCAGCTGCTCCTTTCCCAGAGGATTTGTTGACTCCTGTGTCTTTCCCCAGAGCATGAGGCTTCAGTGAGTTCTGTCTGCATCAGCCCAGATGGCCACAAAGTCCTGTCCACGACAGCTACTGGGAATCTGGGCTACCTGGACATCCAGGCCCAGGACTACAACACCCTGATGCGCTCTCACAAGGACTCTGTGCTGGGCTTCTCAGTGGAGAGCAAGCAGATAGCAACAGTGTCCAAGGACAACACCATCCGAGTGTGGGACCTCTTCTCCAGGCAGCAGGTGGGTGAGACAAGAGGCAGAAGGTGTCTCATGTTTATTAAGATTCCTCCTGGTCTCTGGTCCAATTAACAAAGCCCCAGAGTTCAAGAACCCTCCCTGAAGCATGAGGGGTACCATGGGCAAGAGACCCTTTGGAACTAGAGAATTCTGTGGTATTATTGTTAGGCAAAACTATTTTCTTTTCCTCCATCTTTTGAATGTTGCATTTTAGCACAAACTGAAACACCCAAGGGCTTCATCCAAATGCTCAAAGACCCAGGGCTCCACTGGGCTTTGGATCCATCCAGCCAGGAGCAGGGATATGCTCAGGGTGGAGATGTGAGGCTGACCAGTTGTTGGGTCCAGCTGCAGCTCCAGTCCTCTCCAGCTTCATGCCTGTGGTGTCTCTTCCCTGCAGCTGTATGACTTTTCAGCTGCAGAGGAAACTCCATGTACCGTGGCCTTCCACCCCTGCTGCAAGGTCCTGGCCTGTGGCTTCGACAGCGGGGTGGTGCGGATCTTCAGCCTGTCTGCCTCTGACCTCCAGCTGGAGCACAAGTGAGTGAAGTGGGAGCTAAGCTGGCTCTCACTGGGTGTCCTGGTGATGAGGCAGAGCCACAGTGACAATCATGGAGCTCCACAAGCTCAGGTCCCAGCTGGGTGGGTTTGGGGCAGATCCCGCTGTGCTGAGGCTCCGAGTGGTGAAAGCCCAAGCTGTGAAAGCCATGAGGGCTTTCTTTGTGACTTCCTGGTGGGCAGCAGTAGCAAAGAGCTTGTCCTAGAGAGCAGCTGGGCAGGGAGCCCTTGTGAGCCTCAGTGTGGGATTTGGAGGATGCTCAAAGGGAGAGGGAGGAGGTTCCATCCAGGCTGGAGCGCTGCACTTGCTGCTCAGTTTTCCAACAAATTGGATTGTTGGTTGTGCTGGGATGCTAATGAGGTGAGCACAGTGGGGTCCTGCTCAGTTCCTGGTTAATTAATCCTTGCTTCTTTACCATGTTACACTCAACATCATCACTGTTAGCTCTGTGATTCCTTCTTCTTTTCCCTTTTTCCACATTTTCTGCCCTCTTTCAGGCAGCACCGCACCTCCATCACTGGGCTGACCTTCTCTCCAGATGGCAATTTGATGTTCAGCTCCTGCTTGCAGGGAACTCTGGCTCTGTACAGCTTTGTGGCAAGGAAAATGCAGGTCATGAGAGTCCTGGGTAAGACTCTGGGGTTGGAGTTGCCTTCCTTTTTTTTACTAATATAGACTCCTGACACCAGAGCCAACCCAAACCCAGCCTGCTCAGAGAGGTATTTCCCAATGAACCTTCTGAACTTTGTCATTTCCTCCTGCACTGGGCACTGCTGAGGCACCTCCAGTCCTGGGGTCAGTTCTGGGCCCCTCACAAGACAGACACCGAGGGGCTGGAGCGTGTCCAGAGAAAGGAGCAGAGCTGGGGATGGGGCTGGAGCACCAGGAGGGATTCAAAAGATAAGTTCATGTGGCTCCCAGGGACATGTTTAGTGGACTTGATGATCTTAGAGGACTTTTCCAACCTTAATGATTCTTTGACTTCTGTTTGTACCTTCTGTACAAACCCCAGTAACTGCCAGCACTTCCCTATCTGTCCTGGTTCAAACCCTGTCCTCCTCCTGGTGTGATGATTTCATGAATGTGCTGGAGTCACAGAGATTTATTCATGCCCAAGCCCTGACTCTTTCCATTCTGTGCATGTGCAACTTAATTTGTTTGAAGTGGATTGTTGACCTAATCCTGCCTGCAGCAGAGCTGCTCCTTGCTGGTGAAGCTGGTGGCAGGGCAGGGGCAAGGCAGTTTGTAGAAATTAGTGTCACATTTAATGTACACTTTGGAAATGTTTTGTGACAGCACAAGCTTGGGCAGGGAAAGGGAGCTCTGATTTTTATACAGTTCAATATTGCACAAAGAGGAGGAACCTGCCCCAGGAAGTGTGCAGGAGAAATAACAGGGGTTGGAGAGATCAGGAAATTTGCCCAAAATCACCCAAGTTTGGTGTCGGTGCTGCAGCTCAGTTCACAGGGTGACTCTGCTCTGAAACTGTGTTTGCTGCCTGGTCACGTTCCAGGGACAGAACAGTGGAATTATGGCCATGGAATAAATACAGAGAATTGCTGTAATTTCTGTGATTTTTAGACCTCTGGGTCTCTCTGCCCTTTGGACTGATGTCAGTGTGGTGGTGTTCAGCACTGACCTCATTCAGCTCTGGGTTCAGACACCAAGGCTGCAGCTGAGATCTCACAGAGCTCCTCATCACAGCCTCTTGCAGTGTTAAAAAATAAACCTGAAAATCAATTTTATTCCTTCAACTTTGTCCTGCTCTCCTTGAAAGCCCTGCATGTTCACTCAGGCAACAAGCTGTGCATCTCAGCCTTGTTTTTGAGGTGGTTCACTGCACACTCTGTGTGTGTAAGTAAAATTTGCAGCATCTCCCACAGTACAGGTTGCTTTTTTCTCAGGCTGTGGGAGAAGCTGCAGCTGCTGCTCAGCAGCACCAGCAGAGTGGGCTTTGCTTCTCCTGATGCCAGAATGATTTTTGTCTTTTCTTTTATATCCCTTTTACACAGTTCTCTGTATCCACAAGTATTAGCAGCATGCAGACTTGCAACCTTTTACTTAGTTCAGTGCTCAGTGTTCTGTAAGTGTTCTGCAGGCCTGAGACTGAACAGCCCAGAGCTGCAGAGCCAGGGACACCAAACATTCCCACTGGCTCAGGAACCCAAGGTCTCCTGACAGGAGGATTCTGTAAAGTAGGGGTTAGCCCACCCCAACCACATTATTGGGCTTCCTTGTTGGATCTGGGCTGTGTAAAGTCTAGAACTGGTGTGTGTGATTGATGGGGGTGCATTTGCCACGCTGTCACCTGGGTGAAGTGGATACATCAAACAGGATCCTGATTAAAATACCAGGAAAGACCCCAACCCCTTTAACCGTGTCTAGTTTCATTTTCCTAACACCAGGAAAAGGCATCACTCCTCACTGTCTTGCTGTGTCCCCCAGGCAATGTGGTGGCCCGGGATGCTGGGAGAGGCGTGGACACTCTGGTGATCAGTGGGGACAGTCGCCTGCTGGCCTTCGTGGGGCCCTCCAAGTACGTCGTGACAGTGATGGAGGCCTGCTCACTTGATGAGGTACCCAGCAGGCTCCCCTCGCTCCTGGGGACAGGGGTGTCCCTGGAAATTCCATGGGCAGCACCCAGGGAGGTGGATCAGGGCGTGGGGCACCAGCTGGCCATGAGCTCCCTGTTTTCCCTTCTGTGAGACAGAAATAGCAAACTCCAGGTTTCTTCTCCTCTGGCTTCATTCCCCTCTAGAAGGATAATTTATAGAGGTGCAGTGGAGACTGTCAGCTCTCACCTCTCTCTGGGAGCTGCTCTTCTGGGCATTGCCTGGACCTGCAAGCCCTCATTAAGTGGGAAGAGAAGGGTCCAGGGGACTCCATAGCCTCGTGTTAGGAGCACAGGAGCGATCCTGAGGCTCCTGCAGTGTTTGTTCAGTGGCTCCTTGTTCCACAGCTACTGAGGGTGGACATCAGCATCCTTGACCTGCATAGCACCATCTTGGACTCTGCAGTGAAGGTCTGCTTTGGTCCTGTGCCTCAAGGAGAGCTCCTGGTATCCACTTCTTCCAATAAAATCCTTGTGCTCGATGCAAAAACCGGACGGCTGGTGCGAGAGGTAGGACACTGAAATTCATCCACAAGGTCTCCTGTGGGGGCTGGGCACTTCATGTCTCTCTGTGGGAGGTTAAATGAGAGAAAAAACTCCTCCTGGAGCTCACAGGCCTCAAAGAAAAACAAGTGGGAAGCCTGCAGCTATTCCAGTGTGCTCGTGCTCAGGGTGAACCTGAGTTTGTCCTTGTTTTCCACACTGTGACACTGCTGTTCTCTTGCTGAAGTGTAAATAAGGACATGAACCAGCTCAGCTAAGGCTGTTGGTGCCATTTCTTGTCCTCAGGTGTCCCCTGTGCACAAGCTGACCTGTTCCTCCTTGGCTCTGAGCAAGGATGGCCAGTACCTGCTCACTGCTGGTGACAAGGTCATCAAGGTGTGGGACTATCGGATGCGCTTCCACATCAACTTCCAGGTACTGCCCTCGAGGGAGGGAAGGGGATGCTGTTAAATTTCTGAATCTCCAGAGAAGAGAGCATCAAATGGCTCTGTGTGACTTGGCCCAGTGTCCCCAGCAGAGAAATACAGCCCTGATCCCTCCTTGTGACAGTGCCTGGCTGTGGGCACAGGCTGGGGCTGCCAGAGCACCCCAGTGAGACCCTCTGCAAAGGACACAAGTGATAGCTGTGTTAGGGACAGGGCCTCATGGAGAGGGAAATGGTTCACCCAGGGCTTCAGAGGCAGGATAAGACTTTGGCCTCTTCAGCTTTTGCTCCTTCCCCAAATGAGTGTGTTGGAGTCAGCCCCATGTTGGTCAGCACTGTAGGTGTGGTAGATCCTCTTCTGGACCTTCTGCTGAGGCCTGCAGACCCTGGCTGTGCAGGACAGGGAGTGGTGTGATCCCATCCTGACAGGACAGGTGGTGGTGGGGGATCCAAGGTGTCCTCTCTCCCAGGTGTTCATTGGCCACTCGGAGCCCGTGCACCAGGTCGCCTTCACCCCAGACCAAGAGCACGTTGTCAGTGTTGGGGATGCCATCTTCCTCTGGGATTTCCTAGCTCCACCTCCAGACACGTCATCCCCAGCCAGGTAATGGTGCTGGGCAGTGCCTTCCCTGTGTCCCCTTTCCCTGCCCCATCCCTGTGTGACTCCAATCTCCTCACCTTCCCAGGGCTCGTTCCCCTGCGTCCACGCTGCCGCTGAGGTCAGGTGAGTTTGTCTCTTCCCACGAGTTGGGCTGGCAGCTTTTCCAGAGTGTAGGGATTTGGGGGGATGGTTCCTTCCCTGAGGGAGTTGTGTAGTGGGGGGCTAATTAGCCCTGAAAGACAATCTCAAATTAATTGGCACCTCTCAGTCTGCCTGGATGGGGATGTTCTGAGCAGAGCCACTCTGGGCTTTCTGGTAGGCTTTCAGCTTTTGCTTTCTGTCTTTCTCTGCCTCCATCTCCACTGTCTTCTTTCTCCCTCATTGTCCCTCTGTCTCTGTCCCTCTCTTTTTTAAAAGACAGAGAAGTGGCTTTTATGGAAGCTGGCAAACTGAGCTTGAAGGTGTCACCATCCAGAATGATGAGAGGAGCATGGTGTGAAGGAAGTGACACCAAGCCTTTTCCTTTGGCAGAGAGCAGCTCTGACAAGCCCAAGGATGTCTCTGAGACCCCTCGGCAGACAGTGCCTCTTCCATTGCTGTCCTCCCCACCGTGTTTGGATATCAGCTCTGTCCACCTAGCAGAATTTCAGAGTAAGAGGAACTGCTTGCAGGAAAAGGGAAAAATAACCTCATTTTAGGAAAAACGTGCCTAGTTCAGCAGCACCCTTGGAGCCATCTCTACCTGTGATCCCTTCTGGCAGACTGACTGACCAGTCTGCAGTTCCTTCCCCAAAGCTGGGCAAAGCCCAGAGCTGCTGGGGTTCAGCACCCCTTTATCCTCTGCTCTCCTCCACATAGTCAGCTGCTGGACAGCTTCTCTGACTGTGCTAAACGCCTTCTTGGTCATTACTAATAGGAATTGTCTGCTTTGCCCTCCAGCCTAACAGCTGGACTGTTCCACAGAGCAGGGGAATGACACTGCCAGCAAACATGAAGTGGTCCTGAAGGACATGGATTGCCTCCATTTTCCCACTGATTTTTCTCTCCAGGTATTTTCTCTGAGTCGGACAGGGAGGAGGAAGCAGATCTGCCAGGCAGCAGCAGGAAGGTGGTAAACGGGCACAAAGATGCCTCAGTCCTTGTGGTGGAACCAGATGGGAATGAGGAGCCCATTGTGAGGCCCAAAGTGAGGCAGGAGAGCCCAAAGTCTCCTGAAAAACCAGCAAACGGTAAATCAGGGGTGTTGCCAGCTTGTGCAGAGCTGCAGGCCTGCTTGGCAGCTTGGTCTGTCCCCCAAAATCAAAGATCATTATTAGTATGGTGCAGAGAGATCCAGGCATGTCTCTGAGCTGTGAGGTGAAAGGCTGCAACATGTTCCATAGGAGTTCCCTCTTGGACATGACCTTCCAAGGGAAGTCAGTATTGAGGAAAGCTCACACTGATCCCTAAAACTGTTCGTTTTTCTAGCTGTTTCCCTGCTGCTGCCTCTGGGCACACCAGAAGCTTGTCTTCAGCCTGGAGCCAGTATCATCTCTGAGTGGCACGTCCCATTAAATCCAGCTGCAATTAAAGCTCCCAATGCCTCTATTAATAGCTGCACGGGCTGGGAGCTGCAGCGGTGTGTGGCGACCTGCCAGGAGCAGGCAGCTGCCAGCACTCAGCCCCGGCAGGACTTGCTGTAAAGCCTCAGGATGAAACTGCCTGTGATGCCCCCGTTACAGTCCTGGAGCTGTGGGGCTTGTGGTTTCACAGGGATACCCCGAGCAGGAGGTGTGAGTGTCCTAAGGCTGTTTGCAGTGTGGTGTGGCTGAGTGGGAAAGGAACTGACCCAAGGAATGGCTGGAGATCAGGGAAAGGTTCTTTCCCCAGAGGGTGTCAGGCACTGACCAGGCACCCCAGGGGATGGGCACGGCTGCCAGAGCTCCAGGAATGCTTGGATGATGCTCTGAGGCACGGGATGGGATTGTTGGGGTGTCTGTGCAGGGCCAGGGGTTGGACTCATGATCTTTGTGGGTCCCTTCCCACTCAGGATATTCCACATGTGACACTGCAGTCTGATTTCTGCCTCTGTGTGTTCACATGTGCACAGCTCCTGAATATCAGCTAGCCACAGCCTGGGTGCTGCTCCCAAACCATTCCCAGGAGCAGCATCCCATAGGTACTGTTTTCTCTTTTGTGTGGCAGAACCCAGGAAGGGAACCAAAACTCCCAAATTCCAATGTTCCATCCGCCCGGATTCCTACCGGCATTTCACTCCTCGCTTCAAGGCATCAGTGCTCCCCCAGGTGAGAGCTGTGTTGGTTATCAGGTGGAGAACAGGCATTTTGGGGCTGGGGTAAGTGGCTTTTCCAAATTGTTTCCATTTTGTTCTCTGTTGGAAAGCAATTTGGGAATTATAGCCCTGGGCTGATGTTCAGTGAGAAATCCTAACGTCAATTCCCCGTTCTCCTCTACATGTAACTCTTCCCAGACTAGTAAAAAGTGAGTTGTGCTCAACTCCTTTTGTGTTGCCCAAATCTGCATACATTTTTATTCAAAAGGAGTGGAAATGGCATGTGCTATTGAGAGTGAAAGACGAGTGAGCAATGGAGTGATTCATTGTGCTCCCATATTTGCGAGCAGCTGCGTTGGCAGAGCAGGCTGGGGAAGGCAAATCCATGGAGCGTAGTGAGGAGAGACAAGGCACAGCTCCTGCTCTGTTAACAAACACAGCAGGAATAAAACAGAAACTTAACTCAGCCCTTCCCTAAGCTCTGCTGATAGTGCTGGGAGAACAGCTACATCCAGATTTCACCCACAGTCCTCTCCTCTGTCCCTCCACCTGGCAGCATTTTTCTCCCAGTTCTCTTCCTGTTGAAATATCTGTATCCCAAGTCAGCCAAACCCATGGAACTCTTTCCCAGTGGGATTAGCAGCTGCTCCTCTGCTGGGCACTTCCTGCCAGCCTGTTTTGTGCCCCATCTGAAAGCATCTGTGCCTGGCTGTGCTGGGCAGTGTCTCTTTTGTTCTGGAATATTATTTGTCTCTTCCGTTTTGGATTGTGTGAGCATTGGCATGGATCTGTGTGGGATGTGTGTTTGAGGACACTCACTTTTTCCTGTGTGGGTGTTGATGCACCTGACCAGTCCATTCTTGCAGAGATTATTTTAAGCCAGTGCCTGTTTTTCTTGCAGACTTTCTTGTCTCCTCCAGCGGGCAGTGAGGTGCTGAAGCTGAAAGCAGTGATTGGCTACAATGGGAATGGCAGAGGGAATATGGTGTGGAATCCAGACACAGGTACACTGGGAATGCTCTGGAGTGGTGAGATGTGTTGGCAGAGAAGCTGTGGCTGCCCCATCCCTGGAAGTGTCCAAGGCCGGGTTGAACAGGACTTGGAGCAACCTGGGATAGAAAGTATCCCTGCCCATGGCAGAGGTGGAACAAGATGAACTTTAAAGTCCCTTCCAACCCAATCCATGTGTGATTCTATCCTTTGATACTAGAGGTGTGTACTGAATCAAGTTATGATCTTCTGACTGTTGGGTTGAGATCTTTGCTTGAACACAGGGGTTCTGTGTGTTGGTAAAATCCAGAAGCTCTTTGCTGTTGGCAAGCTTTAGTTGGTGGGGCAGATTCGGGCTCCAGTTGCTGAGTGGACAGAGCAGGAGGGAAGCTCACAAAGCCCATCCTGCCTCCTTTCTCCAGCTGGAATGGTGCCCAGCAGCTCTGCTTTACTTGGGTTAGGGAAGGGGAGATTTCACCCCGCTCCCAACCTGCTGCTGCTGAGCTGCGTCAAAGAGTCAGCTTTTACGTCTTCATGAATCATAGAATTTTCCACGTGGGTTGTGGTGGGGGCTGTATGTGCAGCCTTTCCATGAAAACATCCCCTCTCCTCCCCCTCCTCTGCCAGGCTTCTTCGCCTACTCCTGTGGCTGCGTCATCGTGGTTGAAGATCTGCACTCAGGGTCCCAGAACCACTGGCTGGGCCACGCTGAGGAGATCTCCACACTCAGCCTCAGCCACGATGCCCAGGTAGGGGAGGCTGCTGCTGCCCAGGCCAGGGCTTGTCCCTGGCACTTTGGAATGCCACACATCCCATTTGTCTGTTCCTCCTTGTGCCTGGACACAATGGAAATTGTTTTGGAGTCAGCTATCTGTTGTTCTGGTTCTGTGTGGGCTGGAAAGTGTCCAGAGAAGGGAACAGAGCTGGGGAAGGGGCTGGAGCACAAGTCTGATGAGGAGCAGCTGGGAAGGGGCTCACCTGGAGTAAAAGAGGCTCAGGGGGGACCTTGTGGCTCTGCACAACTCCCTGACAGGAGGGGACAGCTGGGGGGGGTCGGGCTCTGCTCCCGAGGAACAGGGATGGGACAAGGGGAAACGGCCTCAAGTTGTGCCAGGGGAGGGTCAGGTTGAATATCAGGAGGAATTTCTTCATGGAAAGGGTGGCCAGGCACTGTAAGGGGATGCCAGGAGTGGTGAAGTCCTCATCCCTAGAAGTGTCCAAGGAGGAACTGGATGTGGTACTCAGTGCTCTGGGCTGGTGACAAAGTGGGGATCAGTCACAGGTTGGTCTTGATGATCTTGGAGATCTTTGCCAGCCTCAATGATTGTGTGATTCTGTAAAGGCTGTTCTGTTCCTCTGGGTGATGCTGTCTTTCCCTCCTGCCATCAGCTGAATGGTTGTTTTCTCACAGAATGCTCCATTTGCCAACCACATCACTTTAATGTGGGACTGAAAAGACTGTTAAGGTTAATGAGCATTCTCTGCTTCCACATTGTTCTGTTAGGTTCTTGCCTCTGCCTCAGGGAAGAAGGATGGAGACTCCCACTGCCAGATCTGCATCTGGAGCACCCAGGATGGGGCCTGCACAGCAGAGCTCTTCCACCATGAGACACAAGTGCAAGCCATGGCATTCTCCTGGGATGACAGATTCCTTGTCACCATAGGTGAGCACTGCTGTGACAGCAGCTGTGGGTGCAGGGGTGCACTCCAGAGCACACAGCTCATGGCAGGAAGGTGCAGTGAGCACCAAATACCTGCCAGGTTTGCAGCAGACTCATGGGTAGGAAGCTGTTCTGTGGTATCCTTGGGACAGCAGGGAATGCAGCAGTTACAGCCTTCTTCTCCTGACTCATTGGGGCTTCTAAACCCCCCTGTAAATGGTTTGTGGTTACTATTTATAGTGTGCGAAGGGAAAAGCCTTCTCCTGGACTTGTTATTGCTGCCTAGATGGGCTTGGACAGAAGTAGCCAGGCTCCCAACTGTGAGCCTCCTGCCAGGCAGCCATGCCAGCACAGGATGGACGCTCAAGCTGTCTGTTTTGTGCAGGCAGGGGACATTTAAAGGACAACATGCAATTAGGAAGCTCTTGTTGTGCATGAGAGGGGACCTGGGGTGCAGGCAATGCTCACTCCAGGCTGGTGAGGCTGCCTTTGGAAAGAAAAGCAGGCTTTGCTGGAGAGAAAGGGAGTTTTGTGCTCTTCAGGGAGCAGTGTGGGAGAGGAGCTCTCCTCCTCCAGCTCTGGTCTGGGCTGCAGGGGGGGGGAAAAGCTGAAAGTCTCCGCAGAGCTTCTGGAGCCTGGGAGAGGCAGCAGGAGAGCATGGTCCTCCCTGAGTTCTCTAGAAGTTTGGGAGTTTTGTCATCACCAAGGCCAGTGCCTCCTGCTCCCAGCCAGCTTTGGTGGCTTCCATGGAGGCCAGCTCCCACCTCAGCTGGGACCTTGGCAAAGGTGACATCCCACCCTTAGTCATGACAGGGTTAGCCCTGAGTGCCCAGTGTCACTGGTGGGTTTGTTTGGGGCATTCACCAAGGTGTGCAGGACTCCTAAGGTTGGAGAAACAGCAGGAAAACTGCTCTGCCTGCTGCAATCCCAGCCCTGGCTGCTCCAAATGACTCCACTGCCAGGACAGGTTTGACGTAACCTCCAGCATGAAGTGCTGGCCAGTTCTGTCTGTCCTTAACTTGGACAAACATCTGTCATGTCATGCAGCTTGTGCTGAGCATGGAAGGAGTTATGTCCATGCCTGGAATGGTGTTTGGGACAGTTGTCTCCCAACAGCTGGATGAGGGAGTGACACAGTTGATGTGTGTGTGCTGTGTGGATGCTTGTGAGCATCCTGAGGCAGCAGAATTCTTCCTCCTTTGTTTCCCATTCTCCTTAGGGGACTACAGTGACCAGTCCATAGCTCTGTGGAGCACCCACACCTATGAGCTCATGCTGTCCACTAGTTTCTCGGAGCCTCTCCACGACGTGGCTTTTAGCCCTGTCTCTCACCAAGACCTGGCCTGTGTGGGGAGGGGAGCTGTGATGTTCTGGCAGTTGGAGCAGCAGGAAGCTGCTGTCAAACTCAAGGTAAACTTTCCTTTTACCTTTTAAGATTTATTTTCAGCATCTCTGACTTATTTTCCAAGCCCCTGGTGAGGGCTCTGTGAGAGCTGATGATTTCTCTCAGAGAGGTGATGTTGACTGTGCACAAGAGCTTTTGGTTATATTTGAGGCATTAACTGCAGGAATTGAGGGGAGGAGGATGTTTTTTTTTCTCCTGATGCATCTAAGTGTGTTCATGCCCTTTGACACTGCTGTTTTTGTGCTCTGGCAGGTTCATCGAGCCCCTGCCCCGGACGTGCTGGGGCTGGTGGAGCTGACATCTCTCTGTTATGGTGCTGACACTCTCCTTTACAGTGGGACCAACTCAGGCCAGATCTGTGTGTGGGACACAGAGACCAATTCCTGCTTCATGACGTGGGAGGCTGATGAGGGCGAGATCGGTGGGTGCAGTGTCAGGGCTTTAATGGGGAATGTGTAGGGAAAGAAGCCATGAGCTTGCAGACTTTCAGCTGTGCTTGGAAAGCCAGTTTGCTGTGTTGGATGCAAGATGTGTGGGGTGGCAACGGATCTGTGACCTCAGTCACAGGGTTCTGTGTTTCCTGGGGGATTCACTGAATCATTAAGGTTGGAAAAGGTCTCTAAGATCATCAGGCCCACCATTAAACCACGTCCCTGAGCACCACATCCACAAGCTGTTGGAATCTTTCAGGGATGGTAACTCCACCTCTGCTCTGGGCAGCCTGTACCAAAGCACCTACAGACCTCTAGTCTATATAACAGTATTGGGCTGCAGAACCCTCCCACTTTACTGCCCAAGTGGCTGTCAGGAGCACCCTTGGAAGGGTGACTGGGAGCACTGGGCACTGACAGGTGCCCTCCATCCCAGGTGTGCTGGTGTGTCGGCACAGCCGGCTGGTGAGCGGCAGCAACACGAAGCGCATCCGCCTGTGGTCCGTGGCCTCCGTGCAGGAGCTGAGGCTGAAAGGGCCTGATGCCAGGTAGGCATGCCATGCCCATGCCCCTCACCTGGCAGCCCCCAGACCTGTCTGACACGTGGCTTTTCACAGACAGACACCACATGCAGCCACGCTGTTCCTGCTGCTCTTCATCCTTAGCTTTTCCTCTCCATCCCATTACTGCTGATTCTTTTCTGTCTGGAACTTTTGACTGAATTTTTGCCACAGGTAGCTGAATTCTTAATAGTGGAAGTGGATCTTTATCACACCTGAAAATATAAAGTTTGTGTCAGTGGTTTGTAGGAATTCATTTAGGAGAATTAGGGAAAATACATTGCCTTTGTTTCTTCTCTTATGCTACTGCATCCCCTATTTTCTTTCTTTCCTGTGAAAAGATGATTGACGTGCAAATCACAGAATCATGGAATGGTTTGAGTGGAAGGAACCTTCAAGACCATCCCATTCCAATCCTCCCTACCATGGGCAGGGACACTTTTCCCTATCCCAGGCTGCTCCAAGCCCTGTCCAGCCTGGCCTTGGGCACTGCCAGGGATCCAGGGGCAGCCCCAGCTTCTCTGGGCACCCTGTGCCAGGGCCTGCCCACCCTCCCAGGGAACAATTCCTGCCCAATATCCCATCCATCCCTGTGCTCTGGCAGTGGGAAGCCATTCCCCCTTGTCCTGTCACTCCAGGCTCTTATCCCAAGTCTGTCCAGCTCTCCTGGAGCCCCTTTAGGCACTGGAAGGAGCTCTGAGGTCTCTCTGGATGAACAACTCCGGTCACTGTTCCATGGACAGGAGCCCCTCATTGAACTGGGTTCATTAGAAAGTTGGATTTAGAGCAGAGTGGCTGTTCCAATGTCTGAGCCAGTCCTTCTCCCCCTCTGCCTTGCTCCAGGTCTGGCTCAGTGCTGCTGGAGCACGAGATCACCCTGGATGGGACGATTGTGAGCGCAGCCTTTGATGACTCCCTGGAAATGGGCATTGTGGGCACCACGGCAGGGACTCTGTGGTATATCAACTGGGTGGAGAGCACCAGCATCCGCCTCATCAGCGGCCACAAGAACAAGGTCAGAGGGGCTGCGCCTGCTTTGAGTTCTGCTGTTGCTTCAGGGTATCTTTCTGCTACAGAAAAAAAGTTCAAGTGGTAGGAGAGAAGGTATTTTATGCCAACTTGCAATGCACCTTGCCTGGTCCTACTTTTGGGATTAGGTTTACTGTGCACAGTGCCCGGTCCTGCCTTTGGGGTTGGGTTTACTCTTGGAAAAGACCTTTAAGATCATCAAGTCCAAGCGCCAACCCAGGACCACCACCACGTTCACCATTAAACCATGTCCCCAGGTGCCACATCCACACATTTTTTGAAACCTCTTGGGTATGGTGACTCCACCACTGCCCTGGGCAACCTGTGCCAGTGCTTTACAACCCTTTCTGTGAAGAAATTCTTCCCAATATTCAATCTAAACTTTCCCTGGTGCAACTTGAAACCATTTCCTCTTGTCCTGTTAGCCCGAAAGCAAAGCACTGCAGCTTCCTTTATGTCCCATCTCATCTGATATCTCCCATGAGCAGAATCCTGGGGGGATGAAGGGGCAGGGGAGCTGATGTGCTGTGGGCTGTGGCACCCACAGAAGCCCCTGTTCTCTGCCTTTTCCCTGGAGCAGGTGACCGAGGTGTGCTTTAGTCCCAGCGAGAGTCACTGTGCCACGTGCGGGGAGGATGGCAGCGTCAGGATCTGGGCTCTGGGCAGCACAGAGCTGGTGGTGCAGTTCCAGGTGCTCAACCAGGTAAGCGTTTGTGGCACATCAGTCCCTTCCTCCTGGCACGGGGAAGTGTCCCCTGTGTCACTGGGTCTCTGCCAATTTCCTTGCAGAGCTGCCAGTGCCTGGCCTGGAAGCCTCGTCCCGTTGGGGTGTGGCCTTGTCCCGGCGAGAGCCAGCACGTGGTGGCAGGGTACAGTGATGGCACTGTCCGTGTGTTCAGCGTTTCCAGGACAGAGATGGAGCTGAAAATGCACCCCCACGCTGCTGCTCTGACAGCAATCGCCTACTCCACTGATGGTGAGGCTGCCTGAGGTGACAGTGGGGACACGTGGCCTCGGGGAACATGGCTTGGTGCTGCCTGGGTTACCCTGACCTCCAGCTGCTCTGTGTCCTGGCCACCTGCCCAAAACCCTGGGGCCAGGGAGAGCCACTGAGCTTGCAGTGAGCTCTGGGGACTCTGCCAGCTGAGCACGGGGGTGGTAAGACACGGGAGGTGCATTGGCTCTGGGACAGCCAAGGGGTTTGGGTACAACAAACACCTTTGGTTTATGATCTGCTGTGGCTTTTCTTCAGTGTGGAGGTTTAATGGGTGTCTCTGAGACATCTCATCATACCCAGCCATAGACTGGGATGTTCCCAGCCTTTCACAGTATATCAGGACACTGGTGTCCCATAAGCTTGGACCTTTCTCCTCTGGCCTTTTTCTCCTCCTACAAGAAGTCCCATTCTTTTCTCTCCTCTGCCAACAGGGGAAATGATCTTATCAGGGGGCAAGGATGGGATAGTGGCTGTCAGCAGCCCTCGCACTGGAATGACCATCCATGTCCTGGCTGACCACAAAGGTTCCCCCATCAATGCTCTGCAGTGCACCAGGAAGCAGGTGAGACCTCAGGAGTGAGTCCAGTCCCAACATGTCACTGCACAGCTCTGGGAAGCAGCATGGCCAGCAAGCTTGCTTTAGTATCCCTTGCTCTTCTTCCTTGGAAATCTTCTCCATCCCCTCCAGCAACATCTGATCAGTTTTTCTAGGGATATATTCAGTGGAATAAAGTTCTGTGGATTGCAGGAGCAGCCCAGGCTGTGAGCTTGCAGTCCCTGTGCCCCCCTAAAAAGGCTCTTTGGCAGCCTGTGCCATTCCTCTGTGGAGCTGGGAAGACTTGGCTGTGCTGCAGTGGGATGGTTTGAGTACCTCCTTTGTCCTCCTCTCCTCTTCATGGAGAGTTTTTTTTTTCCTTTGCACAGCAGAAATGGGAATAATTTTTCCTAAGCTCTTAGGCTTTTAAGATCATCCACACTGCAGGGCTGTGTTTCCTGGTAATTTGAGGCTGAGGAAATCCTCCTTGATTTGAGGTGAAGGGCATTGTTAGGACACACATGGTATTGGAAACAACTCCCCTAGGAGATGTGCAGATCCAGAGGGTGTCCCAGGGGAGAGAACTGTGTCATTCAAACCAGGATTTGGGTTGGAAAGGACCTTAAAAATCATCCATTTCCAGCATCCTGCCATGGGCAGGGACGCCTCCCACTAGGCCAGGTTGCTCCAAGCCCCATCCAGCCTGGCTTTGGATACTTTCAGGGATGGGGCAGCCACGAACAGAGAGGTTAATCCTGGCTTTGATCCCATAAACACAAGCCCCATGTTCCCATGAGTCCTGTCCCACTCTTTCCTGTCCCCTTCCTTTCCTCTGTGCCCCAGAGTGACAGGGTTGTGTTTGTGCTCCACAGTACCACGACTTTGGGGTGGAAGGAGGGGAGCTCTGGCTGGCTGCCAGCTCCGACCGCCGTGTCAGCGTCTGGGCCTCCGACTGGCTCCAGGACAAGTGTGAGCTCCTCGACTGGCTCAGCTTCCCAGCTCCTGCTGGCCCCGAGGTGAGCGTGGCACCTGCCAGGCCCTGCCTGCTCCTGGTGTGAGGCTGGACACCAGCAGAGATGGAGGAGGGAGGCAAGGGCTCTGAGACAGTGAGTGTGTGCTTAAGGAAAGGCATCTCTGTTAGCCTGTTCACAGAGAATCTTGGTAATGCACCTTCTCGGGTGTGGAAGGAAACTGTAGCAGTGCCAGACTGCCCTGGAGCACTGACTTCTAAGCATGAGGAGCCCTAAACTGCACCTGCAAAGAGCTGAGAGCCCTGTGCCAGCACAGCAGAGCCCGGGCAGCAGTGAGCAGGGTGTGCAGGAGGGACAGCTAATTATGAGCGTGCTGCTAATTCTGACACTCCTGAGAAGAGTGAATATTCTGAGCCAGGAGCGTGGTGATGGCTTCCCAGAGCCAAGTACCCAGCCCTGCGTGTCCCTGCTGCTTGGCAGAAGCCTCTGGCTCCAGCCCAGGGGTAGGGTTTGGGCAGCAGGACACCTGCTAGGAAAGCAGGAGGATCTGTGCTGGAGAGGATGGAGATGGTCCCTGTGCAGGTGACATTGGCAGGCAGAAGGGAGCTGGGTGATTTGGGGGGGGCAGGAGGCAGTGCCTCAGCCTGGGTCTGTACAGCAGCTGGGTTCTGTCAATAGTTCTTCTGTTTATTTCCAAAAAGATGGATTTCCTCTGGAAAGAAACTCACTATAGCTCTCCCCACAGCATGAAGGTTTGATCTTGCATCCACTGCTCAAGATTTTCTGGGCCCTCTCTTCTTGTGTTAAACTGATCCATAACCAAATCCCAGCTTCAAGCCTATGCAGCAGTAATATCTCAGTAGGCATTCAGCCTGTTGGACCCTCATGTGATTTGCTGCTACAAACCTAAACTATTTGCTTCAGGTTTCCATGGCAGGCTGTAGTTGTTCCTTGCTTTCCCTGAGCCTGAGATGGGAATGGAAGAGGGAGAAAGCTCACAGCCCTGGTGTCCCTCTGTGCTCTCCTTTTATCTGTCATTGATCGAAATAAGATAATCCAGCCTCAGTTTTGTTGCCTTTGGTTTCTCTCACCAGGGTCTCGACAGCCTCCCGCCCAGCCTGGCTGCATTCTGCCCCTGGGAACACGGTGTCCTGGTCTATGTGGGCTTTGGGTTGCAGAAGGAAGCTTTGTTCTACAGCCTGAGGAAGAAACAGGTACCCATGTCCTCCAGTGGGGACAGGGGGGCTGGCAGAGCTGCCCTGTGCTACCCTGGGTCTCAGGGGTGGGGTGGGCTCAGGCAGCTGCTCAGGGAACACATTTTCATCCTGGGCAGCAGAGCCCTGCCCCTGCCTCAGGCTGCATCCAGGCAGGCAGCCAGTCCCTGATGCCACTGGAGGGGAAGGCAGCTGCTCCCAGGAGCAGTAACACTCTCCCCATTGTCTCCTGGATGCCTGGGGCAGCTTTCAGAGCTGTGCACCCTCAGGCTCCCCACGACCCTCCTTAGGGCTGTGGCACTGCCTTCCCCCTCTGAGCTGTTGGTGTTTCTCTCACTGGGCTGCAGGTGCTCAGGAAGATCCCCCTGCCAGCCTTTGCCATGTCCCTCAGCCTGTCCCCAGCTGCACCTTTCATGGCCATCGGCTTCGGTGGTGAGTGCTTGGAGTGCTCGGGCCCCTCCTTCTTCTGCCAGAGGGGAAATAAGTGTCCTTATTCCTTGAAACGAGAGATGTGTCCTTAAACCTGGGAGCCACCGTCCAGGGCAAGAGAAACCTCCAGGACACTCCTGGGTCAAAAATGAGATGTGAGCTCAATCCTGCTTGTCCAGGGGCAGGGTTTGTCACTGCAATGACTCCCCGGGGTTCTGGGCTGTCTCCGTCTCTGTGGCTGTGTGAGCCTCTGAGGGAGCCAGGGACCTGCCCACAGCGTGGGGACAGACAGGACCCTGCTCCTGGCAGGGGCACCTCACTCCTGGAGCAGTTTGGATCCACTAGTCCTGTGTCACTTGCAGCTCAGCAGTGGGGAGACAGCCTGGGGAATGGCTGGGAATGGTGCTTCTGGCAGGGAAAAAGCATGAGGAGAATCTGAATGGTGCTCTGGCTAGAACAAGATACGGAAAGGGGCCAGGGTGAGCGGGAATGGTGTTTCTGGCAAGGATTAGAGCTGGAGAAGTGCTGTGAGTGGCAGGGACAAGCCCCAAGGAGCGGGTGTGAGGGTGGCTGATCGGGGACAGTCAGAGCCTCCTCTCCGCAGAGCGGCTGCTGCGGCTGCAGCCCTGCCCCGCCGGGGACCCGCAGGACTACGCCGGCCATGACGACACCGTGCACCTCTGCCGCTTCTCGCCGTCCGGCCGCCGCCTCCTC
>JAHLSL010000037.1:13104199-13116280 GCA_025920805.1 Petroica traversi
GTGTGCCCTGTGCCATGGCATCCTGTGCTGCCCCTGCTGCCCTGGCATCCCCTGTGCCACGGCGTCCCCTGTGCCACGGCGTCCCCTGTGCCACGGTGTGCCCTGAGCCAGGGCATCCCCTGCTGCCAGGGCATCCCCTGCTGCCAGGGCATTCCCTGCACCACGGCATCCCCTGCTCTCCCTCCTGTGGCAGGGACCCCCTCACCACCTTCTCTTGCTTCTCTTGCAGGCCAACGTGGTCTGTATGGTGTATGATGTCACCAAGGAGACCACCATTGACAAGGTAATGGGTCCCCACCATGGCTCCACTCCAGCAGCAGGGCCAGAGGGGTTCCCAGCACAGGGGTTTCTGTGCTGCCCTGTGGTGTGAGCAAGCACTGATGGCCCCCAGCCCTGTGAGGGATTTTGGTTCTGAAACCCCTGCAAGCAGAGGCTGAGCCCTGCCCAAGCTTGCTCCCTCACAACAGATTTGTTACATGCTGGTGCTGGCATCCAGCATCCCTGTGCCTGCTCTGCCTGCTGGTGTGAGGGAATGCTGGGGAGCAGATGGCTGCAGGGCCCTGTTCCTGCCTGCTGGGAGCTGCCTCTCCCTCCCCAGGCTGTGCTGACAGCCCTTCCCCTCTGCTCACCTTCCAGATTCGCACAAAGTGGATCCCCATGGTGAACGGGGGACTTGAAAAGGGATCCAGGTACCGTGTGGGGTGTGATCTGTGGGTGCAGAATTGGGGAACTCTGGGGGCTGTGGAGTGCCCACCACCATCATCTCCAGAGGGTACTGAGAGCAGCCCAGCTTTGTGAATTGATCCAGGCCAGGTTGGACAGGGCTGGAGCTCTGGTCTAATGGAGGTGTCCCTGCCCATAGCAAGGGGTGGGATGAGATGAACTTTAAGGTCCCTCCCTACCCCGACCAGTCCACACTGTGGTTTGTGGCCAGACCACTTAGAGCAGAAGCACATGGGGATTTTTCTCCACCAGAGATCCACTTGAGTCAGGGGGTCACTGAGGAAGGGTCCTCTTCCCCCTTGATCTCAGCCAGACAGGGAGAGGAGGCTGCCAGGAGGATCTGGGAGCCTCAGTCTGTGTGTGATCACTTGGGCAGAAGGCTGCTGTGCTGGATTAAGGGCTCCTGAACATATTGTTGCTGGGTGAAAGCGTAAGCAGGATCAGGCAGTCTGTCTCTCCAGATGGATGCCCCTGGCTGTGGGAGGCAGGAAAGCTGCTCTGGACCTTGCAGAGGAGGGCTGGGGCCTCTCTGGTCCATGGGAGCACCAATGGCTGGGACAGTGCTGGGACTGAGAGAGGGGTGGCCTCACTTGAGCTCTGTGTCTTTCCTAGAATCCCCATTATTTTAGTGGGAAACAAGTCTGACCTGCAGGTGGGCAGCTCCATGGAGGTCATCCTGCCCATCATGAACCAGTTCTCGGAGATTGAGACCTGCGTGGAGGTGAGGGAGCTGGGAGGGCTGTGCAGAGCCTCCCTGAGGGGTTGGAATGCTGGTCTGGTGGCAGTCAGGGAGCCTCAGTGCTCCTGGAGAGCTGCCCTGATGATGTTGCTCTGCACAAGTCCTCATGTTCAGGGGCTGAGAGCCTGTTCTTTGGGCTTTGTGTCGTTTGCCCCGTGCAGGGAGCAGCTTCCTGTGTCTGCTCTCTGTGGCTCTCTAGCTGGAACTGGTGTTGGAGCTCACACAGGCCCTGTTGGCTCTGGGACTGTGGAATGGGCAAAGCCAGAGCAAAACCCAGGAGATTTTCCCTTTTGGTTTCTCCTCGTGGTGGACAAAATGTTGCTCTGTGCTTTGAGGCACAGCTAGTCTGGCTTGGGGAGACTGTACCATCCTCCTCCTGCCCTTTTCATCAGGGCTGTCTCTTCCTCTGAATCCCCAGTGCTCTGCCAAGAACCTCAAGAACATCTCTGAGCTCTTCTACTACGCCCAGAAAGCCGTGCTGCACCCCACTGCCCCGCTCTACGACCCAGAGGAGAAGCAGGTGGGCTCCTGGATGAGTCTCCTTCCCATCACACTGCTCTGAGCTGCAGCTTTTGGAATGACAGTGGAGGGTTTGGCCTGGCACAGACAGGCCAAGGGAACAGTGCCCATCTCCTGTGCTCAGTACAGCCAGCTGGGCAGATGGGGACCTGCAAGGACCTGGGTGTGTTGGGGCAGAAGCCCTCCTGCTCCAAGATGTGTGTTTATTGTGGAGAGAAGGGTCTGGGAGAAGAATTGCCCATGGATTGTCCTCTCTGGCTTTTGGATATTAGGAAAAATTTCTATACAGTAAGGGTCGTCAGGCACTGGCACAGGTGGAGTGGTGGAATCACCATTCCTGGAAGGACTTAAAAGCTCTGTGGATGTGGCACTTGGGGACATGGGCTAATGGTGGCCTTGGCAGTGCTGGCGGAACAGCTGGACTCAGATCTTGGAGGGGTTTTCCAACCTTAACGATTCCATGATTCCCACCTCCAAGGTGGCTGAAGTACTGGCCTAGAAGTGTGGGAAGGGAGCCCTCTGTGTGTGGGGCTGCAGGAGGAAGGGCCAGGCTGTGCTGGGGCCCTGTGATTGTTACCATGGCTGGTCCTTGCAGCTCAAACCCGCCTGTGCTCGAGCACTGACCCGGATCTTCAACCTCTCGGACCAGGACAACAACCAGATCCTCAGTGATGATGAACTCAACTACTTCCAGGTAGGGTGGCTGCAGAGCTGAGGAGTTCCCAGTGCCTGGGATTCCCTTTCCAACAGGGAAGCTGCCCCTCTGCTGGCACAGCCATCCCCTTCTGATCAGTGCTTCTGTGGCTCACCTAAAGCACTGTAGGCAGGGTGCATCTCTGAGCATGGGGGATTCCATCTTCCTAAGCTCGGGCTGAGTTTGCTCTGCCGTGGGAAGATCAGGAGGCTCTGGAGATGCTGGGAATCCTAAATTATTGGGATGCTGAGGAACAGGGGTTTAGTCAAGGCCTAAGGCAGAAATCCCTGAGTTGTGTGGATTTTTCCTCCCTGAAACCCCATTCCTTGCCCAGGGGAGAGGCAACCTTATGAGAGAGGGTTGTGCTCTCTGAATGCTTTGCTGACAATGGCATTAATTCTCTTGGGAGGCAGAAGTCCTGCTTTGGAAACCCCCTGGCTCCCCAGGCCCTGGAGGATGTGAAGATGGTTGTGTGGAAGAACACGACAGATGGGGTGCAGGACAACGGCCTCACCTTGAACGGTAACAGCACGAGGGCTCCCTGCTCCTTCCCAGGGGATGGGGGAGACCCCCCTTCTTCAGCACATCCCAGGGGGCTCTGTCCTTGGCCTGAGCCTCCTGCCTCTCATTCCAAGCCTAATTAGTCCTGCTTGTTAAAATAAGCCTGCTGTGCCTATTAGATCTCTCTGGCTCAGCAGTCTCTTTTCCCAGGGAAAGCATGGCTCTGAGGAGTGGATCCCTGAGCCTGCACTGACTGCACTGTGGCTGAGCCCCTGATCTGTCCTGCAGGCTTCCTCTTCCTCAACACCCTCTTCATCCAGAGGGGCCGGCACGAGACCACCTGGACCATCCTGCGCCGCTTCGGCTACGACGACGAGCTGGAGCTGACAGATGACTACCTGTACCCTCAGTGCGTGTGCAGGGCTGGGCAGGGCTCACATTCCCATGGGCATGGCTCAGGATCCTTCCTGCTCCCCAGGAGCTGCTGTGGGCCCTTAGGTCACTGTCAGGTTCTCAGTCCCTGCTTTCCCCTCAGGCAGGAGCTGACATGTGGGGTTGGGGACAAGTACACCGGGCCTTGGGGCTGCTGATTTAGGCAGACAGGAAGGTGGGGAATGAAATCCCAGACTTCTGTTGACATCAGCAAGGGGTTCTTGGAGGCTGCTGTGTTCCTGGCTGAGCGAGGCGGAGCGGCTCTGTCAGGAGCAGTGAGCTGTCAGCACAGCCCTCGCGGCTGATTGTGCAGCTGCTGTCTCTGCTCTGCTCCCTGCCACTCTGGAGATGAGGAGCTGGCAGCAGTGGAAGGGTTTGGCTTGGGAGCTGCCTCCTCCTCTTCCCAGAGAGCAGGCTGCAGGGAGGTGACAGGGACATGCTGGTGGGTGGCACCCCGGGGCACTGCTGTGCCCTGCTGAAGCCATGGGCATGAGGCAGAGTGAGAGCACAGCATCCCCCAGGCTGCTTGGGATGTGCAAAGGGAAAGGCCACTGCATCCTCAGGGGATTCTCCCCAAAATAAGGGGGCTGTGTCAAGGAATGGCCAGACCCGGAGGCTACAGCTGACCTTGAGCAGGGAGAGAGTGGGGAGATGAGTCCTCTGGGGGAGATGTGCTCACACACTGCCCTTCCTTCAGGGCTTGAGGAGCCTGATTCAGGTGTCTGAACTGAGAAGAGGTTATGAGAGATAAAAGGGAGTTTTAGGTTGGGTATTAGGAAAGATTTCTTCACAGAAAGGGTAGTCAGACATTGGCACAGCTGCCCAGGGCAGTGTGGAGTCCTCATCCCTGAAGAGGTTTAAAGCCATGTAGATATGGCTGGGTCAGTTGGGGTCATGGATCAGTGGCCTTGGTGGTGTTGGAGCAGTTCAGCTCGATCACGAAGGGCTTTCCCAAACTAAATCGTTCCATGATTTTCCCAACAGGTTCCGTGTGCCCCCCCGGCTGCTCCACAGAGCTCAACCACTTGGGATACCAGTTCCTGCAGAGGCTCTTTGAGAAGCACGACAAGGTGGGCAGCAGGGCAGGGGCTCCAGGGGAGGGGATGCCCTGCTGGGCCTGCACACCTGGGCACAGGTGCTACCAGGGAGCCCAGAGAGCACTGGGAAGGGCTTTCCTCTGCCACAGCATTGCTCTTTGGAGGCTTTGGAAGCAGGAGGTGGCCACAATGAGCTGTAGGTTGTCTGATAGCCTATCAGGGGTGTGGTGTTGTGGTCACTACTCTTGACCAAAGGTCAGTTTGAACTTTCAGGGACTGGGTCTGAGTTGGCATCAAGCTGGCATGGCCCTTTTAGTGCCTGACTGCAGCAGGGAAGGAGGCAGGGAAGCGGGCACAGCTGCTGGCCAGCAGCCATGGACCAAACACCAGCATCTGCCAGCCTGGTGGAGGGCTGCCAGGCTGGAGAGAGGGAGAGAAAGCAACACATTTGTGCCAAGCTCAGGCTCTTGGAGAGTGGGAGAAGGGGCTGTATTGGATCTGCATGCACCTGCTCGGACTGGCTATTGAGATGTTGATGTGCATCTGGGGTATGGCAGCTCTGACAACAAGGAGTGGCTCAGGAATGGCAGCAGGGAGTGGACACACATCCCTGTGTGCCCAGCTCAGCTCTGTAGCCGTGGGGAATGGCAGAACTGAATGGATGCACATCCCTGTGTGTGCCCAGGTGCCAGCAGGTCCCATTTGGGCACAGCAGCCTGAGTGCTGACTTGGCCTGTGAGAGGCCAGGCTGCTGTGGGACAGCTGGCTTCAGGAATGCCAGGAGCAGCAGCTCAGGGCTGTGGGGAGGGCAGGGACAGGCACTGCCTGGTTGCAGCTGCAGTCCCCAAGCACATTTGCTGTTGTGCAGTGCTGGCAGTCCCTGAGGCACAGGCTCTGTGAGCTCACCCAGCTCCGGCCTGGCTGCCATCGATCGATTGGTGCCATTGACAGCATCCCTGTGACAGTGCTCAGCAGGGAGGTGCCTGGTGTGGCAGGGCCCCTCTGGGCACGGGCTGGCTCCTGCCTCCCCCCCAGTGACTCCCTGTGTTTTGGCAGGACCAGGACGGAGCCCTGTCGCACACAGAGCTGCAGAACTTCTTCAGCGTGTTCCCCTGCGTGCCCTGGGGCCCCGAGCTCTACAACACGGTATGCACCACTGATAAAGGCCTGCTTTCCCTGCATGGATTCCTCTGCCAGTGGACGTAAGCTCAGTCCCTCTCCCTGGCCCCCGGTCACATCACTCAGCCCTTGCTGACCCTCCTGGCGTGCTCTGTCTCTCCAGGCTCGTGGCTTACCTGGACGTACGGCACTGCCTGGAGTGCCTGGGCTACTTGGGCTACCCCATCCTCTCGGAGCAGGACTCCCAGACCCAAGCCCTCACAGGTACAGCCATGCCCTCCCCTTCTGTCACAGCTCGGGTCTGTCCTGGCTCTCACCAGCCTCTCTCTCCTGCCAGTGACCCGGGAGAAGAGGATTGACCTGGAGAAAGGGCAGACGCAGAGGAACGTGTTCCTGTGCAAGGTGCTGGGAGCGCGGGGCGCAGGCAAGTCCGCCTTCCTGCAGGCCGTCCTCGGCAGGAGCCTGGCGGTGAGTGGCTGCTCCCTGCCTGGCTGCGCTCCTGGGGCGGAGCAGGAGGCACAGCCGGGGGTCCTGGAGCCATCTGTCCAGTGCTGGCACCTCCCTGCCCGTGGCCAGGCCCTCCCTGCCCGTGCCTCAAACCCCGTCCATGCTGGTGGCTTTGATGTCCTTAATCCTGGCTGAGGCAGTGGCCCTGCTCCCTCTACTTGTCCAGAGAGGCTGTACCTTTCCCCTGTCTGACCATAGCAATGCTGACCTTCCCTGCCTGTTAGGCAGAGCCCCACATCTCATGAGAGGCCCTGGCTGCCCTTGAGGTGGCTGTCAGGCCAGGGGGCTCAGGGCAGTGTGAAACACTGTCCCTCCCCCAGTACTGCTCTTGTGTCCACTGCCTGAGATGGTGTTTTCCTTGGTGACAGGCACAGAGGGAGAATCCAGGACAGCCATCCCTCTACACCATCAACACAGTGCAGGTCAATGGCCAGGAGAAGTACCTCATAGTAAGTCTGGGGGAGCAGGGAATTGTGCCATGTCTGGCTCTTAGCAGGGCTGGGCTGCATCCCCAAATCCTGGTACATGGGGCTGGGCTGTGGCTATGGCTGTGGCTGTGCTGGCACAGTCCATGTGCTGGTGTGTGGCACAGCTGACCCCTGGGACACAGCTGTGCCACTGCCCCTGTCCCCAGCTGTACGAGGTCAGTGCTGACACCACGTTCACCAAGCCATCAGACACGGCCTGCGACGTCGCCTGCTTCATCTACAGCCTGAGCGACCCCAAATCCTTCAGCTACTGTGCCACCATCTATAAGGTAGCTGGCAGGGACCTGGAGGGCTTTACTGGGGCCCTGTTTGACTTCACCAGGGACATGGGGGACATCAGCCTTCGTGGCAGCCCCACATCTCCCAGGCGTTGGTCCGTAAGCCCTCTGTGATTTCTGTGTCTCTGCAGCAACACTACCTGGACAGCCAGATCCCCTGTGTCTTTGTGGCCTCCAAGACAGACCTGCCAGAAGCCAGCCAGCAGCCAGGGCTCTTCCCAGCTGAGTTCTGCTACAAGCACTGCCTCCCTCCACCCTTCCTCTTCTCCTGCCACAGCCAGGGACCACCCAGCACTGCTGTCTACACCAAACTGGCCACTGCTGCCACCTTCCCGTTAGTATCCTTCCCATGGAGGGGCTCTGATGGGGGCACAGCCTGGAGAGGGGGCTGTGTCCCAACCCTGCCTCTGCCACATTGCTTTTGCTTTGGTTTCTCTGCAGCTTTTGGTGTCGTCAGTTGGTTTTGGTGTCATCTAGGGCATGCAGTGACAGGACAAGGGGGGATGGCCTTAAGCTGCAGGAGGATAGGATTAGTTGGGATATTGGGAAGGAATTGTTCCCTGGGAGGGTGGGCAGGCCCTGGCACAGGGTGCCCAGAGAAGCTGGGGCTGCCCCTGGATCCCTGGCAGTGCCCAAGGCCAGGCTGGACAGAGCTTGGAGCAGCCTGGGACAGTGGGAGGTGTCCCTGCCCACGACAGGGGCTAAAACAAGATGGGCTTTAAGGTTCCTTTTCAATCAAACCATTCCATGATTCTGTGATCTGCTTGTACAAATAATTGAAACAGAAAAGCCACTTCTTCCTCTAATTGCAGAGGGGGGAGGTTTTCTTCTGCCTGTGTGTATGTCTCTGGCAGATTTAGTAGATAGATCCTGCCACAGGAGTGTTTATTTTTGAAGCCTAAGATAAAAAATGCTGAAGAGGAGTAGCCAGCTTAGTTTGCCAAGGCCCGCGGGGGGGGTGGCAGCTATTTTCTCCTGATGAGATGGATCAGACTGAAAAAGAGGTCAGTGAAGCGAGACCTCTGTCACACAGCCTCCCTTTGGGAGGAACTGCACCCCTGAGGGGCTGGCAACGGGGTAGGACAGCACCAGGCTGCCCATGGGAGGTGAGGGGGGCTTTGAGAGGGGAGCAGGATCCCCGTGAGTGGAATCACTGAGCTCCAGGGCTGGGAAGGGCGAGCACAGCCCCAGGGGCCGAGCCCTCGCGGGGAGAGCGTGTGGGAGCGTTGGAAGGCAGGATGGGATTACTAGTGAGTAGTTTTCCCTCCAGCTTCTTTTCAATAAACAACTTTATTTTTAGAGCTGACGCTTTTTTTTTTCCTCCCCTCTGCAGTATTAAAATTTAAATATTCTTAATATATCTTAGGGTATGTGGTATAAATAAATAACAGCGTAATGGAGGGCCGGGGATTGGCTGTGCTCCCCCGATGTAGTGGGGTATGAATTACGGATGGAGGGAGAGAGAGGAGAGGAGCACGTTAGTGCAGGACAGCACGTGTTGGGGAAGGGAATGTGTACGCTGGGGCAGCACCAGGCCCTGTCCCTCGCTGCCCTTTGCTCCCTGTCACCGCTGTCCCCGTGACATCCCAGCTCTCCGTGCAAGAGAGTCTGAAAGGTAGCTTGACCTAGAAAGGCAGATACCTGTCTAATTATTTAGGTGTTGGAGAGCTTTCCAGGGCAGGGGAGGGGACAGCCTCATCTGTCCCACAGCCCTCCCTTGGCTTGATGGTGATGCTGGGTGACGAGTGCTACACTTGTAGGGACAGGGAATCTCCCAAAGCCTCCCCTTCATCTGGGCTGTTTCCCCCGGTGCTGTGCTCACCCCATGGCACCCCCCAGCCTCCCTGTGCGGGGTGGGAGCCCTGGGACAGCCCCCTCAGCGGCCTCTCCTGTTTCCTTGCAGGCACCTGAACGCCGTGGAGCTGGGAGTGGCGTCCTTCTGGCTGCGGGTGGCGCTGGGGGCGGCGGTGACGGCGCTGGTGGGCTTCACCCTCTACCGGCTGCTGGCCAAGAACAAATGAGAGCCACTCTCCTCCCCGTGCCGCCCGACACCAGCTCCCGTCCCCAGCAGTGCCCCAGTGAGGGGCCCTGCCTCAAGCTGGCCCCTGGTAGGAAATCCTCCTTTGCCCCAACCTGGACTGCAGGACCAGCGAAGCCAGACCTCCAGCACCAGCAGGATCAATCCCTGGCACAGGCCAGGCTCACCCTGTGGCCTCCTGGCCCCCTCATGGCCACAGGGCAGGCAGCTCTGCCAGGAGGGCTCTGCCTCACCAGCAGCTGGAGGATCACCCTCATCTTTTATTCTGTTCCATTTTTTTAACGCTTGTTTTTAAGCTCAAACATGAGTGTTTCAGTGTCTGTTGGACTGGGCACGTCCCCTCCCCAGAGGGCTGTGCTGGTGCCCTCAATTCTGCAGGGGGCAACGCTCCCAGAGCCTCTGGGAGCTCCAGCAGCAGCTGAGCTGTCAAATGAGCTCATGGCTGCAGCTCCCTGGGGCCCATCTCCAGCTCCTGTCCCGGTTTCCCTCAGCCGGCGCTGGGAGAGGCAGCCAGGGAGGGAGGGCCAGGCACTTACACCCCCAGCCAGGCACTTACACCCCCAGCCACTGCTGGGTCACAGTGGCTGCTGTCCTGGGCTCAGGGGGGGGCAGTGATAACCAGGGTTTGTCCTGAGCTCCTTTCTCTTGTTTCTGCACAAAAATCTTGTGACTCCTGCAGCGCTCCGGGCTCCTGGTCCATCTGCCTCCTTTCCTGCCCCCTTTGTTGCCTGTCACTCTCCACCCCTGGCCACCGGGATTCATGGCCACCAGTATTTACAGGGCTCTGGGAGGGCGTTGTGTGCCCTCTGTGTGCCCAGTCCTTCTGGGCAGTGCCATCACTGAGCTGGTGCCACGCTGTGCCCTGGGCCCCGTGTCCTGCTGTCCCCCTGTGGGCCCTATCCCGAGTGTGAGGCTCTGGGCATTGCACCTCCTGGTACCACTGGGAGCTCCTTCCTGCCCTGTCTCCTGTCCCCTGCCCACACCCGAGCTGCTGTCAGCTGCAGGGACTGGGCTGAGCTCAGCCCCCATTCGGGGCCAAACCCCCCCCGCTGTCCCTGTCTGCAGATCCCAAAGAGCAAGGCCAGCACCCATGCCTGGATTCCAGTGCCCCGGGGGAGCCTGGATCAGCCCCTGGCTGTGCCACCAGCCCAGCCTTCCCCAGCACGCTCAGGGTCGGTCTCTTTGCAGGCAGCTGCGGGGGTGGCTCCCAGGTAGCACCTGGAGCTGCTTTTTCTGTGTTTTGTCTATTTAAATGTTTTACTGTAGCCTGAAGCCAGCAAGGGGATGGAGAAATCGCTGGGCAGCACCAGTGTCTCTCCCGGGGACAGTCCCAGGGTGGTGTCCCCATCCCGCTGTCCCAAGCTCTGGCCAGCCAGGGGTCCCTGCCTGTGCTGGAGCTGCTCTGCTTGACGAGCACTCTCTCACTGCTGACCCCTGGCCCTGGTCCTGCCAGGGCCACATCTCTCGTGTTTCATGTCCCTCTCTGTGCCCACTGTGCGTGGCTCTGCCAGCCGGGCCCGTGCCTGGTGTCTCCCTGCTCCACGTCTGCTGGAGCTGTAATGTTTGAGGTCTGTTCTCTACAGCAGAATAAATTTGTACACACCTCGCGCTTTCACGCCGTGTCCTGTGTCACCTGGGGAGCAGGATCCCTGTCCCTGCCCGGGCTGCAGTGGGAGCAGGGCCACCCCGAGGGCCTGGGCTGCTCTGTTTGAGGGTGGTCACAGGGATTTAGGGCAGGAGCTGAAGCCTGGAGTGGTGGGACAAGGCTTGGGCTCCCTGATGTTTGGGGACACAGTTTCTTGTGCAACAAGTGCCGGCCAGGGGGCAGAGACAGGGAAGGAGCTGGTGGATCCCGTGGTTCCCTGCCCGGGATCCATGGGAAGCTGCAGCCTTTGGCTGCCCTGGGATCTCTGTGCCCATCCCTGTGTGGGCTTTGGGTCTCCTCACTTCCCTGCGGCCACTTTCCCCCTGCACCTGCAGCTCCCGGGGCTGAGCCACCTCCCCTCCCTGCTCTTGTTTTCCCGTGGCAGCTTTTCCCTCAGCTATTTCTGTCTCTGCAGCCTCAGCCACGGGCGCTGGGCACAGGGAATGTGGGCGCAGCCGGAGGAAAGGATTTTCCAGAGGCTCTGCACTGGCACTGGATGGGGCTGGACTGCTCCCACATGTGGGGGGATCCCTCTGGGCTGTGGGGTGGGAGAGGAGACCCTCCCCACACGGCCAGCCAGGGGATAGGGGTGGTGGGGGACACAGGCGGTGCTGCCACGCCCGGCAGAGGAGGCGATTCCAAGGGACGGGACACGCGGTGCTCCCTGGTGACTCCAAACCAGGCTGGATCCCACGGGAGCCGCGGGCCCACGTGCCCTGGTGTGTATTAATAGCAGTGCTGTGCAGAGCCACGGACGCTGTGCTGGGACAGACACGGGCATGGGGCAGGGGACACGCGTGGCAGGGCCACGGGACCCCAGCCATGGCCACACACAGTCCCCAGGAAGGAGCCTGGCAGGACTGGGAAGCCCAGAGCTCCCTGGGCACCCACAGTGGGGCTGAGCTGTGGCTCTGGGAAGTGAGGATGGTAACAGGGATGGGAGATGGGGACACTCCTGCCCTGCCTGAGTGACACTGGGCACGTCACATAAAGGTGCCAGTTCCAGGCACCCAGTGCCAGGCTGCCCCACGAGCGCAGTGCTGGGGCAGGGGACAGCAGTGGAGGCTCTGTGTCCCCTGGGCCATGGGGGATGTACCTGCACTGTGCTGGCCTGCGGGTGCAGGGTCAGGATGGAGGCAGTGTTTGCAGTCACCGTGCCAGACTCAGTAAGGTACCTGGTGCTGGCATGCTGGTATCCATACTGGGACGCTGGTATCCATACTGGGACGCTGGTATCCATACTGGGACGCTGGTATCCATACTGGGATGCTGATGTCCATACTGGGATGCTGGTATCCGTACTGGGATGCTGGTATCCATACTGGGATGCTGATGTCCATACTGGGGTGCTGGGATCCATA
>JAHLSL010000038.1:0-289578 GCA_025920805.1 Petroica traversi
AAAAAGTTAAAGAACAACAAGGGTTTTAGTGTAGTCCACACTATCACCAGCACCATATTTCAAATGATAAAATATTGGGTAATTTTTATAATAAAAGTTATGGTTTTTAAATTTTGATTGCCTGTTTTGATTGCATCAATTGTTAACTGAGGAGTTCCCATCTGTGATCTTTCATCAGCCACTTGTGTAACTTCATGCCACTGGGATTAGGCATTTAGGTCTCAGTGTCCCTGCTGAAGCTGAGTTAGTATCTAGGCACCCCGTGGTTCCATGGAGAGCTCATACTATTGCTTGGCTCTCTTTAATGCTCTGGACAGTCCTCTTGCTGCATAAGGATCCTGGCATCTTAGCTTTGGTATTTGAATTGGATATCTAAGCTGGGCATTGTGAATGGCTTCTCCTCACAGCATTAAATTAAGTCTGTTTCCAGGCTCCAATGTGTATCAATGCATATGGGCTGACAGATTCTCTCTGTCTCTGTGGGATGTTGAAGAGATCATACCATAAGTCATTTCATTACAACACTGCTGGGATCTTTGTCAGAGCCTTAGGTAAAAAGAACAACATGCTTGGGAGGTGATTATTTTACTAAGTTTACTTGAAGGCAATAAAAAGATTTTTTTTTAAATTTTTTTCTTTCTTTCTGAAGAGGTGAAAGAGATTACCGAAATGAAAGTGACACAGAATTGTGCCATTGCCATCAAGTTTTAGTAGTTACCATGATAATTCAATCATGAAAGAAAAACGGGCAATTGGCTGATTCATATTTAAATCTTCTGGCCAAGCATATTCATTTTTGCGAACAGCAAATATAACGCTTTACAACTCCTTTAAAAGCAAAGCATTTCATATACATCTGTTCAGATACTTTGTCTTATTTATATTGTATTCATGGTCACCATCAAACTCCCTGCAAATGACAAAACTTAGGTTAATAACTTTTTCAGTAAGTCGGGAATGAATTAAGGCTAGATGTCATTTTGAATTTTTACATATATCATCAATTAAGCAGTAGAGGACTTCACTTTAGATCAGAGAACCCCAGGAAGACTCAGCAACTTCATAGGGCAGTATTCTGATTCAGTAGTTGACTTTCTTCTAGGCTGGTACCAGAAATGGAGAAATATAGCAGATAAGTGTAAATATCTAATTTACAAATGTAGAAGGTAATATTCTCCGTATTATACACAAAACAAAAATATGCACAATCATCAAGATTATTATAACTGTCTTTCATAATAGTATATAACTAAAATCTAATTCTTTAGCAATCATAGGAACTTAAATAATCTGGGTGTCTTTCTGAAGTTTAGTTACTGCAACTATTACGTGTCACTTTTTCTAAATTTAGACCAGTGTACTTCCAGGCCACTACTTAATGAGCTTTTTTTGCTCCTGTTGGAAAGTCTTAATGGTTAAAATGCATATCCCTCCAGCATCCAGATGCCGGGGATTTCAGAGGTACATACACAGTGCCTAATTTACAGCAGATGGTAAGGAAAGGAAAGCATTGGCATTTGCAGAATAGAGTTTCTATAAACACGTAAAAGTTGCATTAGAAGTTAATAAAATGCAATTACACAATAGCCTGTGCCAATGCTGTTTTGAGAAAACTATTTAAGGAAAAATTTTTGAAGAAACTTCTAAGGACATTTTGAAATTCCTATGACATAAAAGAGCTTAAAGTAAGCATTGCTTTGAATGATACATAGAGAAGTATAGGAATCCAAGAAATGAAAGCTGGGGAAGACAGTGCTTTGAATCTTCATATGTTCCTAGTAAATGAAACCAAAATGCAATACATAAAATTGGCATTTTGGTTTATAAAAACACAGTGTTTTTTTCAAAAAGACCCAGTGCATATGTCTTGAATACACTACCTTAAGTTCAATAATTCCGAACATAATATGTGTACTCAGGGGAAGCAAATTATCATCAGCACATGTATTTATTGGTACAGATAACTTATTGTATCTGTTGCTCTTGGTACTGCCCTATTATCCTTGGTTTTGTTGCCTTTCTGTTGATTGGTAAATTAAACACTCAAAAACTCATCAAAAGGCATAAAAATCACTTGAACACCGAAAAATATTGGGCAGTTTCGGAAAACTGACGTATCTTCCTTTACGGATATATTTCTTCTTACTGCAGATCTAATGCATTTGAAGTGCTGGCACTCGATGGAGTTAGTACTGGGATACTTCAGTTTTATACAGCCCAGGAGAGTGCTGACTGGCTGAGAGCAATGTCAACTAACATCAGTGATTTGACACTTCAAAATGTATGTTACTTTCTGCATATTTTCATGTTTATGCTATTGTAAAATTATTTCTAGTTTTCAAAGGGTAAAAAAGCAATTCGCCTTTAAGTACAATATATAAAATGCTTGTGTATGAGGAGGAAAAGGAGAAAGCAAAAAGCAGGGAGAGGTTGCCTGATTAAAAGTATCGAGAAATTTTCAAGGCTTGCAGTCTTAGCACAGAACAGAGGCCAGTAGAAAATCAGATTATGTTTATAATTTAAAAGACTTTTTAGGGCAAAGTATTTATCCATACTGGTCATTTCACGGAACTTTAGATGTGACCAAATATTTCATTTTTACATTTTTATAATTAAACTGTGCTTGAAATTAGCATTTGTTGATTTCTAAACAAGCATATGGAAATCCTGTAGCTAGTGAAATATGATTTACAGAGGCTTACTTGGAGACAGTAATTTTACATCTCTAAGTTCTCTAAGAGTTGATTTATTTAAGATCACATTATTGCATCTCACTTCCTAGAAGTATAAAGATGTTTATGCTATTTTAAGTTATTTCTGTAAATTACTAAGTAACAATTGCCAGTGCAAGCAGAAGTATTAACTAACCCCCAGAGAAACAGAAAATTACTATTTGGACAGCACATTTATTAATCCAACAAAGAGCAGCTAAAAATATTGATAATTACAGAATTAGCCATAAAGTTAAATAGGGAATTCAATAATGTACAATTCTGACAATATATTTTTCATTAAGAAATGGTAAAATTCAGTGATGAAAATGCAATAGCACAGCTGTCCCTGAAAGAATTGCCTGTGCAGGTTTTAATCTTTTTTTTTTTTTTCTACATGTGTTGAGTCTGTAATTTCTTTCATAAATTATGATTTAGTAGCCTGACTTTAATTTGTGCTTTGTAGTCTAAATGAACTGTTGCTTCGGTCTCCAGATTATATTGTGCAGAATTTGTATTAGATTTCAACATAAATCTTTGAGTCTGTTGGTTAAAGCAGACTTAAAATTGAATTTATTTTCCTAGTCTTCAAAAGCTACGTGAATCACATTTGTTCATAATAGTTAATTTCTTCCATTAATTCTTTTAAAATATTCAAGAGCTTAAGCAATCTCTTTGCAAAAGAGATTTTTGTCAAAAATTCAGAGAGCAGACATTTTTGCTTATGATACATCCTTTTAAAGTACTCTCTATTTAGTGACTCACATAATGTACAGGGTATCCTTTTTTGATAATTCTAAGAAAGTGTATGGTATTATTTCTAGAGCAATTTTGGTTCATAGTTACTAAGCCTTTTCCTTTCTTTCTTTCTTTCTAGAGAAATTCACTGAATAAAAGCCACTCCAAAGATAAAAGTGAATAAGAATTAAAAAAAAGGCAGGCAACTTTTATTAGTCAAAGGGGGCTAGTCTGTTTTTTTTAAAGGACTACGTGCAGTAACTCTGTGCCCTGACATGGTATCTTCACTGTGCTGCACCCTGTCGGCAGCAGTATTTTATTATAAACAGAGTACTTTCATTAGTCTTGTCTACTAGCTATTAATAGTGAATTCTGTCACCAGAGTAGTCCATCTGGTGTTCATATAACTAACTCTCTGTTCGCAGGAAGGGCCTGAGAAACAGCAGTCATGATGAATGTCCATGTTCTTAGTGAGTGACAAAGTAAATTCTGTGCAGCTCATATGAGAAGCATGTAAACTCATTTCCTTAGACAGTAACTTTACAGGTTTTGTCAGATGTGCAGCCTGGGGTACAACTGGAAAGGTCTGCCTAGAACCTTTCTTTAGTTATTGATCATCAGAACGGGAGATGCAGTAGTCAGTTGCAAGCTATTTTTACAATGAGAATTGTGAGGATGGAGTATAGCAGAAGGCTGGATAACTCCCTGCCTCTGGGCAGTCAGAAAACACAGACCTCCGTCCACAGTGCTAAGGGCAGAGCCTTTGAATTAGGCTTCTTGAAAGTCCATTTGGAATCCTTTTTTATTACCTTAGTCTTATAATTTCAAAAAATTATTCTTTGCTTATCATACCTCTGACACTGATATTAGGGAATGAATCCGTAATTCCTTCAGAGCTTCTTCCTGTTTCTGCATTCTCCCCTTCTGTAGAGAGTCTCCCCATTCTCCAGGAGTGAAGATAATCACTCCTCACTCATAAATGGTTTCAAAGAGTTTTTTATCTGGTTATGGATTATTTTCATGGTACTTGCTGACTTGAAGTTCAGTTGCTTCTCCAAATGTCTAAACTATTGACTTCCTATTCTGTCCCATGCCATCATCTCAGTACAGAAATTAATTACTAGATACATGGTCACAATGGACTTTCTTACTAATACTGTTGGCATAATATCAGCATCCTTACCTGAGCTATTACTGTGTTTTTAAGCAATACTTACCATTATTCATGTTTTACTTCCACACATTTTTGCATTTTACTTTGCTGGTACTTGTTTCATGACTTTGACAACTTTTCTCTCACCTTAGTCATTCTTACTTAAACTGTGCCTATTTGTGCTACTCTTATATATATTCTTTGTCCTACATATTTGCATAACATTTTGAATAATTTCTTTTGGAATTGTAGTTCTTAAGGAGCTCCTAATAGGGATAAATTGGTTTTGTACAGTGCACCCAATCTTTCTTGTATCACTTTACCCTAATATGCTTCATTTTTTTTATTTTACCCTAATACAGTCATGTTCAGCAGCTCTTTGTCAGATCTCCTGCTGATGCCAGGAGACAGTCCTAATGTAGGTAGTGCAAAAATAGCTCTGCTACAATGTGACACTCCTGCTAATGTCAGACTATTCTTTTGAAGTACTGAAACATCTAACTTCTATACAAAGGCAAGCTCTCTGGGGATCAAGTGTAAAGGAGGAGTCACCTTTCAACAGTGGAGATATGAGAAGTTATTGCTGCATAGGAGTGCTGCCCCTGTATGTTAGCATATTTAGAGTCTTACTTGCTAGATGAGAATAATGATTCTAGTATCAGCCTGGACTTAGTTCGTAGATGACAGAGGAGCACAGGGAATACTGCAACATGGAAAAAAATGTGAGGATGTCTTTTCAGCCCTCATTGCTTATACATGCTTCATATGCTTTGCTCAGAAAATCTCCTAGTTACAGTCAGCTTTACAAGCAACAAGCATTTACTTTTATTTCTGAGGACCCTTGTCCCAAAAATTATTCATCTCTCTGTTCGTATTCAGTTTTTTCGCATACTGTTCTATGAGCATGAAACTACCCTCTCATCTTCCTTTGTGATTCAGTCCCCATTTTCAATGTTCTCAAAGCTTTCTACATTTACCTTTGGCAGAAATAAATACAGGTGAATCAGTACCTCACATTTATTTCTTCATACACGTCTTTTCTTGCAGAAGGAGGTGCAATTGAAGAAGCTGAGGGAAGAGGGGTAACAGAAAATGGCACTGAATCTTCCATGACGAAAGAAAAAGCACAGGAGATGAGTTAATCTGCATGTGCTTCTCACTGCTCCTGTTCTTAATTTCTTCAGAAGGGTTCTTTGTAGGCTGAAGTGGCTATGCTGTGATGGAGAAAGGTCTTCGGGATAATTTATGTTTCTCTCTCTGTTTTTCACCATTCAGATAAACAGCTATTAGATGTATGCAGGTTTTCACAAGGATCTTAATAATTTTCTTTGAAATATAGCACTGAACATAACTTTAGTCATAATCAGTAGAAGCACCTAAAGGTAATGCTGTCTGTTCATTTACATTATAGAGATTTGTTTCTTATATTTATATCTTTGTCAAGGTTTTGTGTCTTTTCCCAGTATACTCTAACAGTGTTGCTTTTTAAAAAAGAATTGATAAATAAATGAATAGGTCATAAGCAGGTAAGAGAACAGCTATCATGCACTTGTTCCAGTTTAAAAATTATTTATGACTTTTATAAATCATTCCTGCAGTTTCATTTGAGGATTTTAGAAACTTAAAATTTGATATTATAGTAGGTTATTAATCCAGATCACATTTATGTCCATGACAGCTTTTTTAGTTGTGTGTGTCACAGTCTGTAAACCTTCTCTTTTATTTCTTCATGTAAACATGCATCTGGGTGATACTCTGTATTGCAGTTGTGTGAGAGACTTAGGAAATACGAGTTTTAAACATACATTTTAAAAAAAAAGAATATAAGATTGAGAAGGTCTTGCTTTCTTTACACAGCAGAATATGAGATATATGTAGATGGAGACAAAATCCTTTTGTGTAGGAAGCAGTATACAAATCATTGCCTCAATGATTATACAAACAATTCTACTCCCAGGTTGAGAACGCATATTATTTCTTCACTGCTGATTTTGTTGCTTTAAACGCAAAATTTTCTATTTGAAAGTGCCACAGTTCAAACTGTAGAGGCTGCAAAGGGAAGTCAGGAAGGATAGAGCATCCCCTAAACCTAGCCAAGCAGTAAGCAGCCACATAGGATACTAATAAGGCTAGGAAAAAAATAGGTGCCTGCCAAGACCCTTCACTCTCACTGTTTTCCAGAAAGAGAATGTAGGTATATTATATGTGAGATAAATCCCAGCCTGGGAGATATTTAGATTGAGGTAAATGGTTCTGAATAATTTCAGTTCCTGCCCCATATGTATCCATTTAGGACAGAGTATAGGAATCATAATTTGCTTAATAGTTCCTTTTCCAGGTTGCCTGCAGTCTTTGCAGACCCAGGTTTTTTGTTTTAGTTGCCCTGCTGTCTCCAGGTCTCGTTTCTATGCTGCAGTGCTGAGAGCTCATGCACTGCCAGCAAGGTAAATGTATCCCATTTGTATTCCTGTCTGTGTGCACCAGCTGTGGAGGCATGTGGAGGGCACATGTGGTGCTGGGTGGAGTGAAGAGTTTGTGCTTCTCAGCCCCGTGATACTGGGATGTAATAGGATATAGAAGCAGCTTTTTCCACTCCCCACAGCTACACTGGGGCTGCAGCCATCCTGCTTTGAATAGGGAGTTAGTTGTCTGTGCAGTGAACAGTTGTGGAGTCCTAAGCATTCTTCCCTGTTATCCTTACCATTGGGAAGCTGACCTGGTTGTGAGGATGGTCTTCACAATACTCTACCCTCTTGGTGCAGAAAACCTTCATGGCCTTTCTGACACACTTTTTTCCAACCACATCTGAACCCATTTACTTCCACTGGTTTGTGCTATAGTAATCTTATTATTGAGTATAGTTTCGGACACTTGAAAGGAAATTATATTTTCTGCATGTATAACATGGCTTTTGGATAGTTACTTTGTGTATGTATTTGTGTCTGAGGCACAGGAGAAAGGTTGAGCCTGATTATGAGTAGGATGTATCAACATTACTACTGCCATTGAAGTATTCCAGGTGTCTTTTCATTATGTCCTGCACAACTGCTCTAGAAGGATTAAGCCCACCACCAAATCAGACTGGTGAGGTTTCCTTCCTTCTGCAACATGGGCATATCACCAATTTGTTTTAACCAAGTTACAGAGGGAGGTTCTTGAGTTCTGGCTGGTTTGTTACTGATGGGGCCCCAAGGACCCCAAGAACCTCAGCCACCTCTTCTCCCAGCCAGTGCTCCAGGCCAACTCTGGCAGAGTGCAGCTCTTGCAGTCGTGTCAGACTGAGGGAGGCACACCTGTGTGCATGACCATGAGGAGCCTTGCTGGGGCTTCTCTCTCTGCTCAGCAGCTGAACTTAAGTTCCATCCGTCATTGCTCTCTGCCTGTGCTAAGCTGCAGGTGCCAGCACCTGCAGGCTGTGACCTGTCTCTGTTGTGGTAGTCCCTGCTCCTCCTCTAGGGAGGCAGGGTGCTGGTAGGGCCACTCCAAGAGCCTGGCATGATCTCCCAACACATAGCCCAAGGTGACAGCCAGGCCTGGCTGGTGCCCCAGGCTCCCACCACAACCTCAGGCCCTCAGTCACTCCCAGCTGTCTGACCCACCAGCACACCTGCACTGTTTAACTGCACAGTTCAATTCCAAAGGGCTGCAAATGTGAGTGTGTGAGGGAGAAGAAACCATAATGGCCCATGATGGGTTAGGACTGACTAGAGCTCCTACAGCCCCGAGCATTGCTATCACCCTCTGTCTACATAGTCAAAATCCTGTTGTCATGTTACCCCTCCTCATTGCCTTTTGTCCTAAGGTCATTTTGTCCGTGATCATAGATATGTCTCTCTATAGAGGACAATGACTTGTTATTATCATCTATTAGGTGCAAGTGTGTTTGTGTATAAATCCTGACACATCCTGAGGCCTATTTCATAACCAAACAACAAAGTCTGTTGGCCCATTCAGGTGTACTGGGTCTGGCTGGGATGGGGGTAACTGTCAGCAGGTGCTGTGTTTTGTATTTGTGACTAGAACAGCGTTAATAACACACCAGTGTTTTGACTGGTGCTGAATAGTGATTGCTCAGGATGAAGGCTTTGACTTTTTCTCACTCTGACACACCCCACCCACCTCAGCAAAGGATGGACAAGGAATTAGAAAGGGACACGAATGGGACAGCTGACCGAAAATGGGCAAAGAGCTTTCCATACCACTGTGCTCAGCATTTGAAATCACATAGTGGACAAAGGAGGTGTGGGTTTATCTTCCAAATGGCTGTTGCTTGGAGCCTGCTTGTGGGATTCAGAGAGTGATTGCATTTAAATAACCTGAATTTTTCTTGTTTATTTCACTTAAGCTCTATTCATCTTGACTCAGAAATTTTCTGGCTCTTGCTTTTCCTATTCTCTCATCCTTCCTGCTGCTAGGGAGAAGGGAATGAGCAGCTGCACAGGTGCTGAACTACTGGCCAGAGTCAACCCACCACAGCAGTTAAAGGCATCACCGTATTAACTGAGTTACATCCACAGATTTGATCTTGCAAATCTGGTATGCCCAGGACTCAAGCAATAGCCCTGGGTTTCTTCTGCTTGTTTCCTATGGCAATTGTAGTTTTCTCTCTGCATGGGTGTAGGGTTTTGGTCTTCCATCACAAACCTTTCATTTATAGTAAAACAGGCTTTTTTGAGAGCAAGGTCCTTTGGAAGTATTCATCAACTCTAGGACAGTTTTCAGCTTATATCTAGTATGTAGGGAAGTCTGGTTTTCCACTCTAATCTTTTTCTTTCTTGATTCTTGTCTACACTTAATAATATTGCATTTTAAAAAATGTTACACTTTAAAGAAGGGAATATATGTTAGTGTTTGTCCACCACTCATCTATGCAAACTATGACAAACTCATCATTATCTAAACAAAGAGGAAAAAATTTTATTTTGAAGAGTAATCTCAGAGGAAATACCATGGAATTTTCCTTTCATCTTTAAATACATCTTATACTCTATGGTCATCAATTCACAAGGACTTATTTGCAACCTCATTTAGGAATCTGCTTAAGCAGTTATTTAACTGAGATGTGAGATGTCTACAGTACAGTATAGTATTTTCACTCAGACTGGCAAAATTAAATTCATAAATACAAATCTTCCTGGGGTTTTTAAGGAAAACTCTGATGAAAGGCTTTTATCTTTCAAGTCGTTAGTTTTTCTAGTAAAAATCTAGTTTTAAAGCACTTGAATGATAAAATATCTTAAACATATAATTTGGAATTATTGATATAGTATTCAATAAGTTAGTGGATGCTAATTGCATCACAGAAACTCTTCAGCATATTATAACTCTATATGTCCTTCCATCTCTCTTTCATAGATGAAAATGGCAAACAAATGCTGTTCACCTTCTGACCAGGTAAGATTTTCATTATATATTTCCATTATATATCCAATATATACCCAGTTTTTAAAATTCTTGTGATTGCAGTGTTGGAAAATTTGTAGAGCTTGCATATACACATCTAGTCAGTTTTAAAACTGACTAGTGGATGGACTGCAAGATGGGTGGTGGGAGAGCAAAGTCCCTCCCACCGTAAAGATAAGTTAAGATCAGATTTGTGACCACTTCAGGAACCTGAACATGCTTAAGTCTATGGGACCTGATGAGATGCATCCCAGAGTCCTAAGAAAATTGTCTGAGCTAGTTGCCAAGCCACTCTCCATGAGGTTTGGAAAGTCACAGAAGTCAGGTGAAGCCCCTGGTGGGAGGTAGAAAGGAAACATTGCACCCATTTTTAAAACAGATAGAAAGGAGGAACCCAGGACCTACCAACGTGTCAGCCTCATCCCTGTTCCTGGGAAGAGCATAGAACAGATCCTCCTAGAAGTTGTGGTTAGGCACTTGAAGGGCAAGGAGGACTTGGGGAGCAGAAAGCCAAGTGAGTCCTGGGCTGTATCAAAAGTACAGTGGCCAGCAGGTCAGGGCAGGCGATTCTGCCCCTCTGCTCTGTTCTTGTGAGACCCCTCTACCTCTGCATCCAGCCCTGAAGTTCCCAAAATAAGAACAACATGGACCAGCTCTAGCAAGTCCAGAGGAGGGCCACAAAGATAATCAGAGGGATTGAACATCACTTCTATGGGGAGAGACTGGGAGAGCTGGGACTGCTCAGCCTGGATAAGGGAAGGCTCCAGAGTGACCTTATTGCAGCCTTTCAGTACTTAAAGCGGGCCTGTAAGAATGACTGGGACACACTTTTAGCAGAATACATTGTGTTAGCACAAGAGGTAATAATTTTAAACTGAGAGAGGATTGATTTAGTTTAGCCATAGTTTTTCTTACATTAAGGGTGGTAAAGCATTGGCAAATGCTGCCCAGAGAGGTGGTGCATGCTCCATCCCTGGAATTATTCAAAGTCAAGTTAGTGAAGCTCCAAACAATCTGATCTATTGGAAGATGTACCTGCTTTTTTGCAGTGGTGTTGACCTTCATTACATTTAAAGCTCCCTTCCAACCCAAACTATTCTATCATTCTGTGATTTACTTTCTTTTTCATGGCTTTTAATTATTAATTAAATCAGTATGAAAAACAGATTATTTTGATTGCCAGGGGAAAAGGTATTTGATTTGGATATCTTTTGTTGGATGAGCTTTCTACTATATTCAAAGTTTTTTTCTTATCAGTTTAGGTACACATAATGAGTTTAGTTGCAAAAAGGAAGACATACTCTACTTCAATTTTTAAAAAAAAGTTGGGGACATTCATACAACTGTATACATATCACTCGATACATCATGTATTTCCTAAATAAAAAGGCTGGTCTCCATAAACTACCTAAATAAACAGTACAGAAACTTATTCTGTTCCAGAGAGCTGTTCAAATGTCAAATTTGATATCAGTGCTTTAAATCATTCTTTAAAGGAGCCACTTTTCCTATCTTTACTTGCCTCAGCCTACCATCTAAAGTAGGTGCCTAAAGTTAGGCAGTTCAAATCTATCCCACTTTTTCCATTCCAGGTATGAAAAGAAGGAACAATACAATTAGGAACTTAATTTCAGAAGTTGAAAATTTACGGTAGAAGTGACAGCAACAAACATTGTATTTTTCTCTGCCGAAAAGTGAGGGAAAAAAAGTTTGTAATTAATTTGAGTAGATCAAGTAAACAAAACTAGAAAACGTAAAAACATGAAAGGAGCAATTGTGAATAACTCAGATGTCCTGTGGAAATCTCTCTTTTAAAGCAATCAAAATGTCAATTCTTGGGTATAAATATCACAAAGGCATCATATAAAAATTGGCAATGATAACTGAAAGCAGAAGAGGACTTGTTCTGTCCTAGATTAATGGAGACTATTAACGTCAGTTACATAATGTTTGCGCAGGCCTGAATAGCTCTTATTAAGGCAATTGATTTAGAGAAAGGATAACCTTAAAAGATTGAAGGTCACTTGAAGAACTGCCTTGAAGTAAAATCGGTGATAGCTGCAAATTTATCTTTCCTTTTGAGCATGGACATTCCTGAAGAATTAAACAGGTCCTTAGAGTTTCATTACTGTGTTGCCTGCGGTGAGTTTTCTTCATTGCTTTTAAAGTCCAACTTAATCTTTCATAAAGGGAGAAGGTTGGATGTGGATAGGTTCAATTCAGATTCTGCTTTTCACAGGCCATTAACAAACTAGGATTCAGGGTCATCAAGAATGTAAAGAATTGCTTTGTTAAACCTGGCTTTCTTCTTTGTCTTTTATGTTCCTCTGACTGGTTTTACTGCAAACTGCATCTCCAGAACATAATGAATTCTATATGCATTTAAATAAAGAAAACAGGAAAGGACTAAGACATTGGTTCTTGTGTCTGAGCAAGTTGTATTTATGGGTCTCTTTGCCAAAAGATGTCAAACAAATATGGTGTGATTCTTGGTCTGTGCAGGGCTGTGATTTGGACTTGGATGATCCTTGTGGATCCCTTCAAGCTCAGAATATTCTAAGATTCTCTGATTCTATGGCTTTACCCTGTGTCTATGACCCAAAGTTCGAGGTACTAGCAAGGCAGTAGAAGTTGTAGTTATTATTTATATGTTTATACTTTTAAAATAAACAGTACCTGGTCATGAAGTTAATTGGTCTGGCTATTTCCACACTTTTGAATTCCTTTTTCCCACTAAAGCAGGGTGTTTGCATTTAAGCTGCCTGTTCGAAATTATTCCCACCAAAGCTAAAATCCCAGACTGTCTGTGGAAATTGTTTGGCAAGTTCTAGTTGCACCAGAATATATAATGATAGTTACTCCAGTCAAGGACTACAAGATTTTAAGAAATATTCAGGGATTACATAAATTTGAAAGGTAAATAAGTAGCACTGCTGAAGCTCTGGTTCTAACAGTCTGTATAACCTGTGTCGATGAAACACACAGCATCTAAGCATCATAACTTTGAATTTGCTTGATATAATTTATTGTAATACTCTAGAGATTTGATTCTTTGTTAGATTTGGGACTCAATTTTCCAAAAATACGTACTGCTGGATTGGTCTTTATTTTTTATGAAAGTAAATTAGCCAATTCTCTTTCCATATAGGTAAAAATACTTGCAATGTTTTTTGTTTGTTTGCTGGATAGTTTTTATGTGTTTGAACTTTTATCATTATTATTTCAGGGATTTTGTGTCTGCCAAATGACGTATCTAAATACTAGGAAAAGGCAAGCACTATGGTTGCTGAGTGAATAAAGGAGAAGTTGGACAATTAGAGACTAGTCAATTTGACTTCAATCTCTGTAAAGAAATTTTAAATAAATAAACAAAAGACCTGTGTGGAGCAGAAAGATAACAAATGACTGCCCTGAAGGATTTGTCAATATCAAAGAGTAACAACCAATCTAATTTTCTCTTGTGATCATGTAACATATCCTGTGGATTTGTGACAGGAAGATGCTGCAACGTATCTTGATTCCAGCAAGGTTTTGGACAACTTCTGACATTAAAATATTTTAAGCAAGTATTATATATTCTACAGATTTGGTTGTACCGATTTTGTTGGATAATCCAATATTAGGTATAGATGGTTCACTTTCAAAACTGACATATTGACTAGCAGTGCTGAAGAGGTGTGACCTGGATCCAGTTCCCTTGCATACTGCTTTATGGGGCATTAGGGAAAGCAAGCCTACCAATTTTGCAGACATTAAGCTTTCAAATACTATGTTAAACATATGAATGATCTTACCATATTGAAGAATTAGTCTGAAAACTAGGGTTGGAGACAATAAGGACATGGCATATATGCAAGAATAATTAAGTATATGTAAAAGACTGATAAAAACTGAAGAAGTTGTTACTGGAAAATGCTTGATGATTATCTGGGGGTGTAAATTCTTTTACAAAGGTTGGGTTCATCCACAATTGTCTTAGAACAATGTCTTAGAACTCAGATGCCCCTGCCTGCAGAAGTCAGTCAAATAGAAATAAGAAGAAAAACAACAAGTTCATTTTTAAGAATTATTACTATGGTTTATTATTACGGTTTATTATTACATCAGCATGTTGTAATCAGGTACAGGGTTTACCAACAGACACCCCAAAAACTTGCATTCCTTTAGTTTACCTTATATTCCTCTTCTTCCCCTTTTCCCCCTCCCAAATAAGGAATTCACCCACACTTTACTGCATCTCCATTGGCCCTTACTTTTTCTGAAATTTGCATGCTTGTTTGGTTATTTCAGCCTTAATCTGTGATACCACCACAACTGTCTGTAAGTCAGTCCCCTTTTTCATTATCTTTTGACATTCTTTATCCATTATTCACTTTCTTTTAGAGTATTTCACCTTCTGGTTTACTCCCTTATTGGTGTTTACCCCTTGTTGGCTTCAGCTACCAGCCAGCTCCTCCCTTCACATTGTGAGCGATGTCCAGCAGTTTCTCACACTGTTTCGCTGTCAGTTTGACATCGGGGCAGGCTGGCTGCTTGCCTGCATGCCAGGACAACCTCGTCTGCTCGGTGGCTTTTGAGAAGGGCAGGCATTGTGTGCTGTACCTAAGTCAGCTACTGTGAGACATGCTAAGCGTTCCTGTTGCTGAAAGGCCTTGGCAGGAATTCTGCCTCTGATTTTGTGCCCTGTGTTTCTGAAAAGGAATTGACCAGAGGTTTTCTGTAGCCTCTGTGGACAGTTGAAAGAAATAGAGAAGTATGAAAGAAATATTCAATAATGATAACTTTGTGCTCAGAGAATGACATGTGAAAAGCAGCGAAGAATGATGCCACACAAGCTACATAACCTTGTTCGTGGATTTTCTCTCCATTTGTGAACTGAGTAAGCTTTTCTAATTCTTTCGGCCTAAGGTGAAAATCATTTGAGTCTTTAGTAGATAGGGCAAAAAATGGTCTATAATTATGATTACAGCAAGAGTGATTCATGTTTGACATGAAAAATTAAGTGCTAGAATAGATTATTGAGAGAAATTAGGAAATCTCTTCTCACAGGGGTCCTGAGAATATTAAGGAAGCGTTTTTTAGAAACAAATGGCTACTGCATTTTGGAGAGGCTAGGGTACTAAGTTTCTCAGAAGGCTCTTTTCTACTCTGTGTTTGATAATCACAGGATCATAATTCTAAATAAGAAACTTTTCAAATATGAAGGGTTTTCTCATTTTTCCTCATAGCAGAGCCATTGCTGCAGGCATGCAATGAACATGTTTGCCTGGCTTCATCCTGCAGCATGCAAGTGATGCCTTTTTCCTGGTGTTGTGAAAAGAAGCTAGACACGTTTAGAGGGTTTTGGGGTCTTTACCTCAGTATTTTAATCAGGATCCTGTTTGATGCATTCCCTTCACCCAGGTGACAGCGTGGCAAAATGCACACCCCGTCAATCACACACACCAGTTATAGACTTTACACATCCGCATATCGAACAAGGGGGCCCAGTAATGGGCTGGGGTGGGCTAAGCTCTAGTTTGCAGAATCTGTCCTGCTAGGAGACCTTGGGTTCCTGAGATAGTAGGATGTTTGATCTCTCTGGCTCTGCAGTTCTGGGGTGTTCAGTCTCAGGGCCTGCAGAACACTTACAAAACACTAAGCACTAAACCAAGTAAAAGGTTGCAAGTATGCATACTAATACGCATCACAAGAAATCCTGCAAATACTCTTGAAAGACCATTTTATCTTATTTTCTCTTTCTTTTTTTTTTTTTCTTCTCCAAACAGAGAAAAATGTTTTTAAAAATATAACATATAGCAACAATATTACTTTATCCTAATGGTTAGTCTGGAAAAGTTAAATTTTTGAAGACTATAATTTTACAACTTACACCTGTAGAAAGGGAGCAGGACTAAATTCCTTTAAGCATAAAGAGACCAAATAGAGATAGAATTGAGATTTTCCTTGGTGATTTTTTTTTAACTTCGTTTATATGAGAAGACAGTTTTTAATTTCCTAATGAAATTTCCGTTATTTGCTTCAGGGACTTTTTCTGGCACCTCACATCCTCAATTGAAAAAAACTTACTCTTAACAGAAGTACCACTTTAAAAAATAAGCTCTTTAACTTCTAGTCAGCTAATTTGCAGTGCTTCCAGGTAAATATGCTCTGTGAGATAAACAGCTATAGTTTGAAATGGTTTCTTCTTTACTTTCCATTTGTCATTGTTGTAATATTGCTAGAATACAAAGCAGACATATAAGACAAAAAAAAAGTTGCGAAATATGTGACTTTTCCATTTTTCTTTAGTTTGGTTATTCCTACTGCACAAACAGTGGTACTGATCTAGCATAATATAAGAGTGCAAAACAAGTAAGGCAACTTACTGGTCATAGCTGTCTTCAGGAGAGAGTTTTGTCCTTTAGATCCTAACTTCAACAAGAAGACTGTGATGAGTAAAGGTGAGAGACATCAGGTCAAATTTACCAGCCTCCTTGTTAAAACAAGCAAACAAAGAGTAGAAACTGTTATTGCTGCCCAAATGGAATTGTAATCTAAATTTTGCCCAGGCAGACAATGCCTGGGAAGATGCATGAATTCCAATACATGCCTACCTTCATAGTTCCCTTCAGCATAGTGTGGATATGTTGTTATTTATGGCGTTCAAATTGTGCCCAGCTTGGAGTTTTAAATTTCATTCTTGAACTAAAGCACTTGAGTGTCATAATTTCTAAGCTCTTCTATACTTTGCTCTCTAGAACATTTTGTTTTGAATAGTAGCCATTCAGACATAACTGAATGCAACTGATGTACAATGGAAACCAATAATGTAATATATCAAAACCTACAGCATTCCAATTTTATTTTTATTTTTGTTTTACTTTTAATTAAACTTTATGTATGTGTAAGGACTGCTTAGCCCGCTCCCACTCCTGCCCCAATAGCTATACTCCAAAATATGCCATCTACCACTTGTTTTGGAAAAGACCCCCCCCCAAAATTATTTAAGGTGCCTCAAGATGTATTTCTCTTTGCTTTCTTAATTTGTTATAGTTCCATTGTGCCTCATGGTATGACACTGGTTATTAACTTGCAGGTCAAGCTGGCATCTCTTGTAGATCCTTATGTCACTTTAATTACATTAGTATATCTGTCTGTTTTGACATGACATACACAGAGATCTACTTGATTTGCTTTCTACAGTTTCTTCCTGAGGGTTTTGTATAATTTACTTTCCATAAGTATTTAACTATGTACATTTATATAGTACTATATACAAAACGTATTGACTGCTTTATTAAATTTAATATGTTAAATTTCCAGTCATTGCAGCATCTAGATGCTTTATTGCTGTAGGAAAACAATAAGTGCAAATAAGAACTTTCATTTATCTACTATGATTGGATTACATTTGGTTAGTGACTTGTTTTATCTCCTTGTAATCTGTGCCACTGCTCATTTTCTTCTTACAGGAACTTTTGGGACATGTATTAGGGCATGCTGGAAACGTAGTAATATATCAATGAGGTATGGGTAATTTTGAAGCAGTAGTGAAAGCAGTGCTGAGAAGGGACAATTTGTAATATTATGCCTTATGAGCACTCCTGAAAACTTCAAATGGGCAGGTTTCAATCAAAAAAAACAGAACAGTTTTTATCCCAGACTAACATTCTCATCCACATACTGGAATCCAATTAAAATCTCAGTAGCCTAGTAAACCACAGACAGCTTGTTATTGAGTACCAACACTTCTTTGCTTTTGTTCCAAACAGACTTTTGTTGAATTGAATAATTCTTCATTCTCCATTTCTGAGGTCTAAATGACCATTAAATAAACCAGTCAATAAGAAAACTATGTAGGAAGAAAGTAAAAAACCCTAAAATTGTAATTGACATCATTCTTTTTGTCTGTGTTATATTATATTAAGACCCTGATAAACTGAATATATAATACCATTGTAGTAGAGTATCAACAATAATAGATAATATTTTTTTTAAGTAATGCAGTGTCTGAACATCCTGTTTCTACACTTTTGCTAACTACTATAGAAACAACGTTTTGGTAAGAGTAAATCAATTTACAGAATAGTGAATCAAGAACTAGAACAGTACTGTATTTATTTTGCTGTTTCCTAGATCTCCTTAAAATGTTAATGCTGGAGCTCAGTAGAACAATATGGTGAAGGATTGTCTGGCTAAACACACTGATTTATTATTCATTTATTGATAAATTGATTGACAAAAGATACATTAAATACCAACATTAGAAAACAATTCGTGAGGTTTTCATAATATAAGTATGAACATTCATCCATACTATTGTACTCAGTACTTTGGCATTTCTGCCCTGTTTAATTAATTACTCTCTGTAAGTGAAGCCTTCGTTGAAAATGAGCAAGCTGCTCAGCAATACTTGTGCATTCAGATTGATGATTCACTCTAGATTTAAACACCTGTTTCAAGAGTAATATATTCCTCTTAATGTATGCAAAATGAAGCCTGGAATGTTTTCTGCTTTGTTATTTTTCTGTAACAACATTCATTATATTCTGCTACCACACTATGGCATTATTATTTATGGCATTCCTTTATAAATTTGTATTTACCTCAAAAGGGAAGCATGTAGTTTTACTTCTTCATTTTTTCTTAGCATTAAATTATCTGGAAATAAAGGCATGCATTGTAACACTGCTTACGTTGTGTAACCACTGAATTTGACATCTAATTCTTTGAAAACATGAATGTGATAAAGTGTATATGTAAAAAGTGTATAAACTCTGAAAGACAGCAAGTGTGACAAAGACTTTGTTAACAGTTGCACACAGGAGCTTGGGGAAAGCTGTTTGATTTCAGATAAATCTAGTGATTTTTTCAGATGTATTTTTTTTAAGGTATGTGTAATAGAAATGTCAGTACGTCCAAGTTTTGAAACTGCTATAGATAAGGTATTATGATTTTTTAAACTGCTGAACTACTTCAGTACACATAGGTTTCCTGCTGGTTCAAATGAGAGCTGCTTTGGCCAGCATAGGTGGCTTTTTAAGCAGGGATTATTTCAGATAAGATTCAGACTACCTGTGCTACAAGTTTAAGTCTCTTCAAGGACTTCTGACACACTTTCACAATACTGTACACTTTACAAATATGGAAACGGTTGCAAGGCAAATGTGAAGTAGATGATGCATCCTGTTCTACTAAAACCACTCATATTATCCAGTGAAAAAGAGAACTTTAATTTTCAAGTATTTTCTTTTACAGGTCATACATATGGGATGGGTAAATGAGAGACTTGAAGGAACTGATTCATCTCAGCTCTACAAATTCAAATTTCTGGCCCTGAAGGGTTCATCCTTCTACATTTTCAGCACTCCACCGGTAAAAAAATTGATATTTTTATATAATTTTCATTGTAAATGGAAACCTGGTTTTTTCCATCTGGGTTTGTTTTCCTTTATCAAGTGAAGTTGTCATCTGAGATTTCAATGTAAGTTAAAGCCACAGATGCCACTGAATTTCAATAAACTGTGGTTATTTAATTTCTTTCAAGGTCCTGTGAAAAGCTTGCAGTATCTGGATAGTGTAAAGAATTCCTTATGGGATGTTTTGTTTTCAGAAGTTGTCAAGGTCAGGTTTTTTTTCTGGTTGGTTAGGCCTAATATTTCTTCCCTTATTTATTCTAATGAATTTAGTAGATGTAATGAGTTGGTACTTACTCTGCTTTCTGAAAGACAAGATGCATCATGAAATCAACCATCCATACTATTGTGTGAAACATGTGGATTTTTCACATAAGCAAGGGATCAAAGTCTTACAGAGAATCCAGTGCTACATGTACAGTTTGAACAAATCTTGCTTTGATAATTTATATACCTCATAACAAGAATTCTGTTTCACAACAGATGACTTATCTAATATGTTTCTAAAAATTAATTTAAAAGGATGAAATGAAAATGAGCTGTAGGATTTAAACTGTTTTTAAAAATTGCCCATACTTACCACATTATAATATTTAATCCTTTCTTTTTTCTCCAGACAACCTTTGCCTTAAGCAAATCATAAAAGAATAAAATGTAGGCTTAGAATGCAATTTCAATTATACAACTTGCTTACAGTTTGGCTCAGAAGGCACTCGGTTTCCCAGTTTTGTCTGCTGATCCAAAGAAAATCTGATCCTTTGTATGTGTACTCTCTGCAGAACCTTTGGGAAGTACATACTTTCAAAAGTTATTTATTAATCTAATGAAATGCAATAAGTAAAATTTTCTCCTCCCTAGACTGAAATTATTAATCCAATGATTCCAATTAACTTCAAACATTCTAAAATCACCAATAGTATTCTTCTTTAAATGAGACAATCTGGGAAAAGCAGGGGGTTTCTCCTCTAAAAATTGGGGGATTAATATGTTAAGCCGAGGAGCTAAAATTTGATTAAATTACTACGGTCCAATTAAAATGTGGAAACTATGCAGTTTCAAATAAATAGCACACAACATGAATTATTTTCATCTATAAATTTTAATTATTGTCTTCAGACCTGTGCCTAAGACACATTTTTGATAGAATTAAAATTATACATCTATGTGATACTAATTTGGGATAAACTTCTTCATTTACCATGTTCAGCACTCTACTAAGAGCAGACAAGTGAGGATGACTGGTAGCATAAGTTACTTGACAGAATCTATTATGCTATTACAAATTTTTGTAGGAACTTTGGCTTTCAAAAAATTAACGAGGGGGATCCCTTTGGTCAATGTGTTGCGTCACCTCAGTACTGTGACACATCAGTAAATGCTTGGGGCTAAAGCAGAGCTCTCACAGCTGTGTTTGGGCTGATGCTGAGCAGGGCTGGTGCAGCCTTTCCATTCTCACTGCTCCCCCAGCAAACAGCCTGGAGCTGGGACAGGCTGTAGGGTACACAGCCAGGACAGCTGGTTTAAATAGACAGAAAATGTACCATAAAACATCATGCTCAGCAATAAAAAATGAGATTTGGTCCTCAAAAGTAGCCATTGCTTGGACACTGGCTGGGCATTGGTCTGTTGGGGTGAGCAGTGTGCAAGCAGCCTTTGCATTAATTGATTTCTTCCCCTTTCCATCACTCTTTAATAGCAGTCCTCCTCTTGCCCCAAACATTTTCTCAATTTTGCTCTTCCTGTTGTCTCTCCCATCCCATGTCAGGGGCACAGGGAGTTAGTGAGGGGCTGTGTGTGTGTTTGGCTGTGTGGCAGGGTCAGCCCACTGCAGAGCCATGAGTTAGGACCTGTCTGCCCCACCAGACCCCAGAGAGCTCCCATGGCCCTGGCTCTGTGTCAGGTGTCCCAGCTCTGTAGCTGCAAACACAGGACCCCACACAAAACTGCATGGAGCTCTTTCACTCTTTTGAGAGATGCTTGATGGTACCAGAGCATCTCCTGAGATTTGCTTTTTTAAAGTGGAATGGGAAAAAAAAAAAGATTGTTCGATCACAAAAATGCAGATGTTTCAAACTTCATGATCTGTAAAAGATACAAGTTTAACATGTTTTATTTCAGAGATTTTACTATTGCTGTTTGTATTCTGAATCAATGCAGCGTATCAGTGTGTCAATATAGTGTGCACAGAGAGGATGACCTATAAGTTCTACACTTAATCTTTAGCCATAATTTTACAGTTGCTTGTAAAAGAATCTAGTAAAAATTCTACTCTTTTTCTATTTAATTGTTTGAAACAGATGATGTTAATACAGCTGCTAATTTTCATAAGAATGAAAAACATAGTTGTCTATGAGCAAAAACAAAGAAAATTGTGGAAAAAATGTGGATATCATACTATGAAAGAAATCATTATGACAAATAATATTCTATTTATACACGATTTCTATAACATCTCAGATGGTGATTCCAGAAATGTAGAGGCTTCACCATAGAAGTAAATATTAAGAATGGTGTGATTAATGTCTTTGTGCATCCCTGAAGTGGCTTACCTGATTGTATGTAAGAAATGTACAGATTTCATTTACAGACTGTTGTATTAGAAGTGTGACCCATTTCTGAAAACTGCATATCTGAAAAACACCACTGAACCAATAGAAATTATTCTTGTGTCAGTTTTAATATACAAGCAGTACTTTATTACATTCTAAAAGCATCTATAAAATTCCAATCAATTTTCAGATGCTGGAAATGTTCTAAATTCATATCCCAGATGAAATTGAGGAAAAAGTATTCTAAATTGTCATTCAAAATCAAACTGTTTTTTATATCTTTGAAAATGTCCAGAAAATAATTTAATATTATGTTTTTATGGAATATGGGCTAGATGTAGGGAACATTTCAACATTGATTTTTTTATATTTTCCTTATAGTTTATTACAGTTTTTAAATTAAAGTCCTCAAGTAGACATATCCTTAAGTCTGCTATGTAACCCTTAATTGCAAAACTATCTTTTTCAATGTGATTACATAAATAGCATTGACATGATTTAACATGAAGGCAGCTAGACAATCACTGCATGTGCTGGTTATAATTTTAAGAAAAGAATAACTACAAGAATATTGTGAAAGTAGAAGAAATAGTTCCAAATTTGACAGTATAGAGAAGTTTGCACAGTGTAATTAAGACAAGCAGTGTTTTTAATGCTGCCATGTAAGTTCTAAATACTTAGAACTGCTGGTAATTTACATTACACAAGTTGGCAATATAACATCTTGGGTGCAAGGTGGAAATAAATTAAAGGGCTTAGATTTGACCGTGAACACTTTTGGTGAACTTTCTATCTCTACACACAAGTCCGTATTTTGGTGTTACAGGATTTGCCACGATCTGACGTTTTAGTGTGTGTTTTGTACCATCCGGTTTGAGTTGTCTGGGGCATCTTTAGGCTTCTTGCAATGCCATATCATAGTTCATCTCAGGAATAGGTCTTGATTTCTTGTTTTCCTTTTTATTGTCTTAAAATATTTTTTTAAATTTTCTTGGTTTATTTTTCTTCCATTGAGGAGTGAAGAGAGCGGTGAAATTAATTACTTTTACCTAGAAGTATTTCATCTTCTCCTTAGACATTTTAGTACTTCTAGGCAAATGAGATGCTTCTGCTTAATTCTCAGATACTGCAGCATTTGCTGTATTCCAGTAATAAATACTACAGACACTTTGATTTTTTACCCCCTTACATTTTATTCTTTAATGTTATTAAAATGTTTTTAATATTTTGGGGAGCACTAGAGACTTGTAGAATCTGACTCTGTGTTCAGAAGTAGTCCAAGAGTATGTTATGGTTATTTGATTTTAGTGAGTTTTGAAGTATGATTCTCTTTTGGATTCACCCCATATTTCTTTATTTGGTGGTGATCTCTGAGCAGGCATGGAAGTCTTTTGTGCCTGCTTTACAATAGCAGAATTCTCTTCTAAGGAGTAACTTTGTAAGCTAATTTTTTACTGCATGTGTGTGTCAAAATGAGTTTAACTTTATTGTTTTTACTCTATTTTAAATAATAACTTTTTAAAGAAAAGCCAATGATTAGCACACGTATTTAAAGGTAAGTATATTTGGAATATGATTTTCAGCTGATGCTGAGATCACCTGGTCTACATAAAGATAGATTTTACTAGTTTGTTTCTTTTCAGAACTCCACTGCAATGCCTGTTTTTAAACCATGAAAAAATTGCAGAAACTCATGCTAAAGTAAAAAGTACTTCTGCAGCACCTGAGACTTTTGTTACTGCACATTACTTCAGTCTCTCATTAGAGACTTAGAATTGTAATTTCAGGTTCCTGTTTTTTGTAACTCTGTTTGGTTTTATTATCCTCTGATCAGCTCAGTGTTACCTGTGGGTTTACAAATGTCTTAGTTTTGCTATGTTCCTGAAAGGATTAATATAGCTAAATGCCTACTGAACCAAGTATTCAATACCTACTGCATTAAGTTAGCTAAGGAGTTAGTCTGCCAATAATGAAAATACCAACATTCAGCTCCTCTTGGTCATAAATTCATATACTAGACAAACACGAATTAAAGTAGAAGCTTACTGAATGCTAATTGAAACTCTTATGTATTTTGACACTCATTCTGACACTGTCAAAACTAAATTCATATGAATGCAAGTATATCTCATTAAGTCATCTATTCTGAATATATGTGTTTGAAATGTTTTGCCAAATGCTTTGTAAAAAATAATAATACTGTCATGCTAAAATAATCCCAAGAAATTGCAATGTATAGAATACCTGCAGGAACAATTCCAAGGGGAAATAATGAGAAAAACTATTTTATTGCCTATGAAATATACTTGAGTATCTCATTTATCTTAGTTACTTATTTCTCAGTTATTGCATGTATGATGATGGATAACCTGTAATGAACTGGAACATTTTTTAAATCAAATTAAGGATATTGCAATTTTCATGAACTTTTCTGATTATGTGCAGGTTTTCTCTTTGACTAGGAGTATATGGTTATTTGTGCTGTAAAGCAGTCTATAACAATAACATTTTAAACTTAGTCATACTACGATAGTTCTGATAAAACTATAAATAATGTCAGCTGTCTCTTTAGATTCTGGTATTCCTTTGTAATATGTTTCTTTTGCCTCCTTCAAATTCCTCTCAACATGTCATTTGTGTTCTGAGCACACAGTGGTATTCAGGCTGTTTCACTCTGTGAGTATGGTGGCCTTTCCCTGACATACACAGGAAAAGAAAACCTTGGCTTATAGAGGTGCCAGCAGTTGGCACTGTCACTATCTGCCTCTGCTGAAAAAGTCATATGAGGTTACACAGCATCAAAAGATGAAAGAGATGTATGGAATAACAGGAAGAAGTTTGAAGCATTCAGAGTGAATTTAATGGCACAGCAGTGTCACTTTTGTCCATCATTAATAGTGCAAAGAACCCCAGCAGTTAAAATTAATCCTCGGGGGTCGAAACGAATGATATGAGCAAATGAAAATTCATTCATATCTCAACAGCTTTCAGATCATAGCCCATGTCACAAAAGTCAGTTTCATAAACAGCAAATAATTCAATGCCTATGCTTCTATGTCTAGCCACTTACAGCAATAAAAGTTTCTCCTGCTGTTAACTGAGATGGGAAAGATGCTTTCCTTTTGAAAATTCAAGAACAAATAATGAACTAGCCCCCATTCTACTCTAAACCTTACTTTAAAAGAAGTATGAATATCCCTTTGGAGGATCAACAGTAATGGGGCAACACGTGTATTATTTCATTACTTTCTTTTCAAAACAGCCATCAAAGTACAAAATATTTCTCTGGAAATAAGATTAAGCAAAGATCTGCAGTACTTACTCTATGTGAGCCTGTTTAAATGTGTATTTTCTTTATGAATTAACTTTATAAGTCCTCTGTTTCAGTTGTTTCAAAACTTACATTATTTATTATTTGTACAATACTTAAAATGCAAAACTTAAATGAAATATTGAGTATTTATATTTGAGACTTACAAGAAAAATAGAAATAAAAGCTTAAAAAGTAAAAAAGCATGGCTTTAAAAAGTTGCTACCTTTTATAAAGTGATGGGAGGACAAGTTAATACCTAAAATTTCATTAAATTTATTTTCTGAACTAGCTAGCATTAGATTTAAATTTGAAATTTTAAGTGCTACTATATATTTTTATCATGTAAATTTAAAATTAACTGTATGTAATATTTTGGACTTTAATTTGTGAGACATTGCTCATGGTAAAAGAAAGTATGTAACCTGTTTTGCATATTCTAGTGGATGTATTGTATTCAAGTGATATTTGCCATTTGATTGTTAAGATATAAAAACTGTGAAATAGAGAATCCTAGAATGTGAGTCCCTCTATATCCTGAAAAGGTGTGGTGCTAGAACTTCTAGAGTTCTTCAGTCCCATTTCAGTAGGTGATTCATAATATCTAAATGTAATCATCTCAGAAAACTAATCTAAACTAGAGAGAAACTGGGAGAAGGTTATTAGGTCTTAGATTACTAAGAATTAATTCAGATTTTTAATGTTAGAATGAAACTAACACCGAGTTCACATTACTCCTCCAAAGGACTCTGATGTAACATTTAATAACCAACAGAAGTCCCATCAGAGGCCTGTAAGTATTGTAGTGGTTTGGTCTCTCATCAAGTTGTTAAAATTCTGTTTAACAGCTTAGAATTTAAAGAGACTTGGAAATTAAACTTTAAAATCTTTTTAAAGAGCCAAAACTTATTCATATCTCCATGCAAATCATCAGGAGAAATACTGGATTTTTTAAAGGTAAGTTATATGCTAGTGTGAACAGAGTGAAAAAGAATCTGTTATTTCATTTCATAGTTTTTCTAGTTAAGTTTCATCCACATAGACCAGATGTTTGCCAAACAAGTTTTTCTTTATGTAAAGAGTTTTAATTTATTTTTTCTGCTTTCTTCCTTGTGGTGGGATATGTGAATAGGACAAAGCTGTATCAACCCTAGATTTTTAAATTACCCAAGTTCCTATTAGAGCTACCAAAATACTTATTTCTATATGCCAAAAGCCTCAGAGTTACAACTTAATCCAATCCTTCATCTATCTATGCAGCCATTTGTATGCATCTCCAAGAGCTAGGATTTTGCTCTAAAACATTTAAACAAAAATAATATGATTCTCATTGAATTTTTCCTTTGTGTGAGGTTTTTTTTTTTTTCTTTCTTGAACCATGTAGGCTAGGTACTGTTTTTAAAAGAAAACAGATTATCACGTTATATCATGAAGTAGAATTTTGGTAAAAACTTCAAACATCATTCTTGCTGTCAAATTTTAACAGCCTGTCATGTAACAGGATTAAGTAATGAAATCAAAAGAAAACAAAAAAAAGGTGTTTCCATATTATTAAGAGCACATTTGATGTTATTCTTAATTTTAAATATTGCAGTCACATAGTCCTTTTCCATTTGTAGACTAAATATTGAGTTACTGTTCCCCTAGTGCACATAAACTCAAAACTGAATTTAGGAATACATCATGATCTATTAATTGTAAGATTTTTTTGATATTGAGACATGAAGCTGAATGACTCTGTGTTTGAGACTGAGTTCTCTGTGTTAGCATCTTGAGAAATGAATATGCCTAAGTAACTAACTATTGAGATTACAGAGAGGTTTCCAACATACTGTGAAAAGAAAAACTGAAATCATTTAACACTTTTTAATTCCTATTTCTGTAGAAATTTAATGCTATTTGTCAGTCTTTTCTAAATGCTGGATATTAAATGAGGTGATATGCCTGTATTTAAAGGATCCAGTAGAATAATTATGGGTGAAACCTTTGTCGTTTTTTCCATCTGAACATGATTTTCAAATAAAGAAAGTGTTGATAATATTTTTTCTTCTATTATAGGTAAGCACACTAGACTGGGTACGAGCTGAAAAAATCTATAACCTCTGTGAGGTTCTATTTAAAATTCACAAGGTAAGTTTCCCAATGATTTTACTTAGTAAAGAAAGTTTACCTTTTCCTGTTGATGTTAATCTTAACTAGGAATAGCTAGCAGTCAAATAGTTCATATCTTTTTATAAAGAATATTTGCAATCGCTAGTGCATTAGCTGAGCAAGTATAAGAGAAAATGGGTTAAGCTCCAAATGAGCCAGTTATTAAAATGCTTTCATGTTGAAGAAAGTTTTCAGTATGAGAGCTGCATAAAGTATCAATGAGGCCTACTGCTAAGCATAATGATATTGGTTTTTTCTTAGTGGGTCAGATTTTCAAGCAAACAGGATGAAAAATGCTCTTGCTGTAATTCATGGTCCATATAAAGATATTTTCATTTTAGTAATTAAAAATATAAAATTATATCCTTGCTGTATTATATGTATTGATTGTTGTATTAAGTATTATAGTGGGTTTTTCTTTACAAAGGGTGATATATTTGGTTTGTGTCTCATAGAAATCATTTTCTTCCCCCAATTAGACACAATCATGTTTTCTGGCTAGGTTGTCCTGATCAAAGATCTGGGGCAAAATCTTAGAACTTTGTCTAAATAATTGACGAATAGAATAGGTTTTCTAATAATTTTCAACAGATAGATAATTTTTTTTTTCTCCAACGTAAAAGAAACTTTGCAGGTGAGATAAGGCTACTATGAGAGCCTATTTGTGTAGGAGAGTAAAAAATATTTTCAGAAAAAAAAATCCATCTTTTTAGATAAAATACTGTTTCCATGAAAATTAAAGCTCAACTTTAGTTTTCACCAGCTGCTTCCCTTCTCTGCTGTTTCTCCTTTGACCGTGAACTGAAATTGTGGAAAAGGAGGTTGTTGCTCTTTTACCTGTAACAGATCCTGCACTGAAGCAGAAGTGCTCAAGGTTTTTGGTTTGGCATTGGGTTTTTTTAAGTTTGGTTTGGTGTGGAGTGTGTGGGGTTCTTTGTGTTGTTGGGATTTTTCATTTTTTGGGGTTTTTTCCGATGCAACAGTTTTTCAGAATATGGGAAGGAAGTGTTCAGGCATTTCCTTGCCAGGAAAACAGCAGTCCTGGAGTTCAGGACTAGAGCTCAGCTCCAGAATGCAAGGCACAGGAGCAGAGCCATGTTCTTGTAGGCATGGCATTATTTTAGTGAGGCCATGTCTCCAGCTGGGAACATACAGGCAAATTCAGGTCCTGCCCATCAATAAGACACCAACAAAAAGTAGGTGTTCCATTACAGATAATTTATTTAGTCTCCTTCATATCTTTTTTTTTTACTTTTTTTTTGTAATTATGTATTTATGTACATAATTATGTAATTATGTAAAAAATTACATAATTTTACTTTTGGCTCATAAATTATAAGTCAGGCACCAATGAAATATATATACATTAAGCCTTTTGAGAAGATTTTGCTGTGGCTTGGGTTTTGGTTTTGGTTTTTTCTCCTTTAAGTGTTACTGCTGAAACTAAGCTCTTCCTGGAATATTATGGTAATTTCAAGGATATTCTGTTCTTAAAGCAACTTCTGCAGTACTTTTTCATTAAGAAAAAGAGTAGGAAAACAAACTACCAAAGATTCAACTCTTTAATGTTCTTGACATTTTAATAAATGAATGCTTAATTGCCATTGTTCATGAATACGTAAGCTAAAGTGCAAAAGCTCAGATTGAAGTCCTTAACCTCTTTTCTGTTGATTCTTTAGTATAAAAGACAATGAGGCAAACTGAACAAATCCAAAAAATTGTGAGATTAAGGTTTCTGCATTACATATATTATGTTGTAAAAGCTGCCATTTGGGGAGGGTATTCTTAAGGATTTTCAGAAGCTGCTTAGAACTGGTGCAAAACTGTGAGGAAGTGTTTTATTGCCCCTTTTCATGAAAGATGGATTTTAAGGAGTGCTCGTTACATACTTAATTTTAAGCTTCTCATCTATGTTTATTATGATGCAAGAGTTAAACATGGAAAATAAAACTCCAATATGGAACTTAAATTTTAAAACAGAATGTTTGATATATTTTAGATTTGGGTGTATGTATACGTACATATAAATACACAAATATGCGAATTAAAATTCATATGTATAATGTGCACTTGAATATTTCTGGTCATTTGGTGGTAACAACCAGATGTTTTGAACTGTAATGTCTTTTATTGCATGTGTTTATTCCTGTAGCTTGCCTCATAATTCAACCTCTTACTGTAATCCTGTACATTTTTAAAAGTCACTTGTCTTTAAAACATTTTATTTTCTTTTACTGCTTTGTATTTTCACATGCAAATTAAAAAAAAAAAACAAAACAAACAACAAAAAACCAAAAAAACAACTTCTATGTAATCTACAAGCCAGGATATGCAGCACTGGGTCTTGAAGCAGATATAATACCTGTCACTCCATAGCTGCTGCACACCAGAATATATGCAGGAATTTTGTTCAACTTCCTTTTCAACAGTCCAGAGGAGTGTTTTCAAATAACTCCATCAAGTCTCTTCTGTCCTCAGGTAGCTGCAGGGCCAATTTTAACAGCACAGTGCTGTGTACCCTGGTGGCAATATGTACTGCTTGCAAGATGCCCCACAAATCATTGCTAATTATTTTAGGGTTTCAGTCTTGTATGCCTCATGATACCACAGAGAAATGAGGATAGGGAGGAGTTCTATCTGATAACTAGAAAAATAAAAATATGTGTAATTTGGAAATTCAGTGGAAGTACTTTGATGTATAAGTAGTAGCTTTTTAGTTTAGTTTTCTTTTCTGCTCTATTTATGTTAAGCAATGAAGTCTTGAAATATTAGGGAAGTTTCTTGTATTAATTTGTTTACATTTACAAAATATTCTATTGCAGGGATTTTTTTATTATGAAAGTTTAATATGAAGGTTTTCTTCTCTGACTTGAAGGTGATGGCAGGATCTTGCTTCAGTCTCCTTGTAGTCACAGAGCAGCATTGACAACTATTGGAGGACATGCTCGTGTTGTCATTTCCAGAATTAGGCCTGGGGTGCTTGATAAATTACTGCTTTCCTTGGGGTTTAGCATATTGGGGCCCAAGCAGAATGGAGTAATTATAGTCTCCTGTAGAGCTGGTACGCAGCTCCTGGAATGTATTGAAACGTTCAGATATTTCCTTCTTTTTTCACTGTAAACCATACATTGGTGCAAACTCATTTTAAATTACATATGTATGGCTTAGGTAATTTTGACAGTATTTTGGAACTGCAGTAGTGGCTTGAATTACATGATGGGACATAAAGCAAATAAGAAGCAAAGAGAGAAACTTTCTTTGACATAATTATTTAACTCCTGGAGCATTTCTTCAATGTTGACATAATGCTATAGAATATCCAAGTATCCATCACTTACAGAACACAATATTGCTTCAGTTGTTTGGTTTTGCCAGATGAAGAATCACATACTGAAACATGTCTTTCAGCTCTGGCTTGCTGATGATTGCTGGCTACAAGCAAACTTCTATTTAGGTATTCACCAGGACTTCGATCTCGAAGACCAGAGGCCGTATTGTTTCAGTGTTATGGTTGGACATGGCAAGAGCCATTACTTCAACGTAGAGCTGGGCAGTGAATTGGCAGTGTGGGAGAAATCATTTCAAAGAGCAATTTTCTTGGAAGTTCAAAGAACAGGGGTATGTAGTGAACAATTTAAATCATTTAATCTATAAAATAAGTGTTACAAGAATTTGGATTCTTTGTGTGTTTAATAGGTGCATTAGATTGATGTTCTCCATGACTAAGGATCTGAGTGCATTTAGTACTCTGAAGATTTCTGAAAGCTTCATCGTCACATCAATATCTTTCTGTCAATGACTGTGTAAAAACAGTTAATGAGCATGTTATGACAGATTGAAAATTGAAAGTAGCCATTTGTAAGTTCACCTTGGTGGTTAAAAACTGGAATTAATACATTTTACCACTGGAAAATACGCAGGAGTTTATTTAATCCAACTTGAACATTTTCTTCTGGAAAACTAACTTTCCTCTCACATAAGGTAAATATGTTATGTTTTACATAATGATTCTGTATTCAAAGAAGAAATATTTTGCTCTTATATTGTTATTTGGGAATTGCTGTTTTCCTTGTTAGCATTGGAAGACTTTGAAGACAGCATAAAAGTGAAAAGTTTGTAACAGTCTTGAATTCTCAGAATTAAACAGCAGATTATCACTTTCTGCTGGCTAGAAAATCTAGATCCATACTCTCAAGTGAACTGGACAAATGTTATGGGAATGTATGCATTGAGACTATAGACCTTCTTCAATTAAAAATGTATTTACACAGTTTAGCACAAATGCAAACTTGATTTGGTATGTCCAGATTTGCAGTGACCTGTGAACCTCCTAAAGACATTTAGTTTTATGGGTTCTAACAAGGTACTTGCTTAGAACCCTTCCATTTATTTCTTCAGACAGATGAAGGAACCAAAAACTGATTTTGTAACAGTTCCTAATCCTGCACTTCTGAGAAGGAATGCAGTTCTTCAGGAAAATAGTGATCTTTCCTGAAAACTTCTTGGGCATCATGGAGGGATTAATAATGCATATTGAGTATGCAGAAAGAATTTTCTCACATGAACTCTTCAAAAAATTATGAATCAACTGTTTGACTAACCATTCAATCCTTGAATTTATTATTCATATAAAAACAGATTATGTATAATTAAAATTAAGTATAAAAATGGTGGAGATTACCTGGGTCTTTATCTGATTAAATTTCTGAATATTTATTGTTAAATCTCAAAACTTGCTTTTCCTTTGCATCCGTGAAATTAAGGAATGATTCTTTGCTTGTGAAATAATCTTTTGTCATTTGAATCAGTCATCTAGACTCATTTCCCACAAAAGACATTAAATTTCCTGTAGCTGTAGGTTTAATCTATCTGCAGCCTGCAGGAGAGTCATTTAAATACAATCCTGACTACAGTGCTCAAGTCTCCATATGTATTTTTCTATGTCTTAATTTTCTCTCACACAGTTGGATACATCCAAATTTACTGTAAACCACTGTGTCAGCAGAGTTCAGAGTGCTGTGGTCATTCTCCAGCAGTGAAAAGTCTTTTGTCTGCACTGTTTTCTTTCTTCCTTCAAACATAAATGCTGTTGTGAGTGGCTTTCTTTTCAGAATGATGCCAAGAGCGGCATGAATGAGGTGTAAGTTAATATTACATAGAATATTTTAACTCACAGAAAAAGAACTGGCATTCCAGTATCCAGAAAATTCAAGCTTTTCATTGTTAACTCAGTCTGTAAAAGTTCTTCTTTTGGAGAATTTTAGAAATTATTTTTTATTCATAAATGATTGGGCAAGATCCATGTCAGGTGTTAGATTGTATGGTGCCATTTCAGCCATTCTATTTAAATGGGCTTGGTGGTGTTTGCTGTTGAGTATAGTTAGGATCTTGCTTATGAGTTTTTGTTAACCTTATTCTGTACATATTCTTTGTATTTGGTGTTTCTGTAATAGGAGCTGTATTTCTGCTAAGATTCTGTCCTTACACAGTTTATGAAAAGAAATCTTAAGGTGCAGAGGTTCTTTTGAATTATATCTGCCCATGTTGTGTGATTTATTTTTTTTGTACATTTCTTCTGAAAATGGTAGCAGCTATAGATGACAGAAAGAATGTAATAAAGCAGGAAGAAACACCCCTCACAATATTGTTCCCCTTTCAGCTATCTTAAAGTCCTATTTTAAGCTGCAATTTTTTTACAAAAAGTTTACCAAGAAACTCTGTAATTCAGTGACCCTGGTGAAATTAATCTATTTGCAGACAATGAAAACAAGCAAACAGATGTTGAATCCATGCGCTAGAAATACATGTATTTTTTCCTAGAAAAACCATTGTAGTTGCTGATGGCATAACTTGGATATATGGGGGCAATAAAAATGCAATAGAAGTAAGGCAGGAAGGCAAATGAAAGAGAGAAAAAAGTGCTGTTAAAAAGTATTTCCATGAGGCTGGTAATAAAAGTCAGCATTGCAATGGTGGAATAAAGGCAGTGAAATCCCCTCAGTCACATCTTGAAGTTAAATCATCTCCCAGAAATGCCAGCAAGAATGTTTGTCTCACCTGGAACATCCTAAACAGTGCAAAACGAATAAATGATGCTCAGATTAGGTAATTTTTCTTCTCTTTCTTCTTTCAAGATTTTTATGGTGTAGAAAATCTTAAAAACTAAGAGACTAGCACATTTTCCAGAGCTCTTACTAATTCTTTGACCCTTCAGATTGGTCTTGTCAGTATTATAGGATTTTATTCCACAGTTTTTCAGTGTTGTCTTTTTAAAATTTCTCAATCAGCATTCTTCCCTTGCCTCAGACTACTTTTTCCAAAGGAAGTTATATTGACTCATCTGATTCTTGAATATGATTTAAATGAATGCAGAAACATCTCAAAGGGATAATTTGGATTAGTTCTATTCAGCAGGAGGATAGAGGAGAATATTGGAATAATATCTAGTAGTGGACAGAGGAAAGACTGACAGTAATAAACTTCACTGTCAGCTGTAGAAAAATTGTACCAACAGTTTTTTTCGTCTTGAAACCTTGTACATGTCAGCTTTGTTTGATGGCTGGAACAGGACAGAGGAGAGGAATCTGCTTCACAAATGAAAGAATTCTCAGGACATTGAAAAAAACCATGCAGTGAGAAAGTCGTCTGCCTCAATGTCTCTAAAGTACCTGCAGTTGGGTGTAGTGATAAGAATGGTTGCACACTCTCCTCACTAGCAATTCCAACACAAAAGAAAGTTTGTACTTCCAGCTGTGATGAAGATACTGCAAGTTCTTTCAAATCCTCATACAGCTGAATAACATGTATTGAAACCATTTCTGTTGCTTGGACAAAAAAACTTCTTTAGTATGAGTTACTCCAAGAATTTAAATAGGCTGGATTCCTTTCAATTATAACAGAATTAAATAGAAGTTTTGCTGCCTCATTATTTTCCATGCTCGAGTACTTCTAGTTAACTTCTTTCCATTTGGTTCCATGATTCAGTGACTGACATCAACAGAGAAATAAACCCTTGAAATAAAATTATAATATTTACTTTTTCAGATCAGGAATATGAATGTATAGAGAAATGTTAGCGATAAAGTTTATGTTCCTGGAATGATACAAGGTCCTCATGTGAAGAATATACATTGCAAATAAAATCAAAGTAAACAAAGGAAGTAAACAAAGTAAACAAATCAAGACTAATAAATGTTGCAAATTATTTCACTTAACACTATGGGAAATCCAAAACCGTTTTATAATGAACATAAATTTATGATGCAATTATCCTGTTTTTTCCTCTATTTTAAAATCAATTAACATAAATCCCATATTCTGTGTATGTTTTATATTTTTGTATGCCTTTTTAACATCTTTATTTTCCTAATAGTTAATACCAAACCATTCTCTGTAGTAAGATTCTTGATGCTGAATATATGACAGAAACACTGTGACTCAGAATTGCTCTCAGACAGATTATGTCTGTTCCTGGATAAAGCAAAAATAATTATTGGAAATAATTTTGCATGCAGACCTGGAGCTTCATTTCTATGGGATTCCCACATTAAACTTTTAATTTTCTTTCTACAAATATTGCGCTCCTAAAACACCATGATGAAAATTCCTAAAAAATTAAACAATAGATAAGTGCAATTAATAATTTTGTTTTGTTTTGTTTTGTTTTTTGTTTTGTAAGCAGCAGATGATAGCTTTTATGAGTTAGTTATTCCAGCCAGTCACTGTTTTCATCTGTGAACCTGAGTCTTCCCTGCTTAAAAAAGATGATGAACAATAAGAGTGACATACCTTACATGATGCTTGGTTCACCACCTTCTTGTTCCACTTTAACATTTCCCCCTATACACTGTGTGTTGTTCAGGCTGATCTGTATGAAATATGTAAGGAATCTGCAATCATGTTATTGATTAATAAAAACAACCAATGAAAAATCACATGACTATTTTGAAGAAGTGGTTGGCTGAATAACCTTTCCTCAGGTTTATATTTCTTTGCCTTTTTGCTTGATGGACTATTTTTCACTAAGTGTCTGGTCCTGGCTACTTTTTCATATCCTCTCTTCTATCCACCTTTTTAATTTCCTTGTAATGTCTTGTCATAGATTTTGATAGTTAATCAGTTTGAATTAATTTCTACCATATTCATAATATTTTTATCTGAGAAAATGAAGTTGATTTCCATGAAACAAATATTGTTCATTGTACCAGTCCTTTCAGAGTACTGTTGACAGGTTTTGATTTTCACTTCTTGTTTTTCTAGTAAAGATTTATGGGTTTAAAATTTTCTTTATAAAACCTGTCCATTTGATGCTTCCCTCTCATCCTTCCTTTGGAGATCAGGAAATAATCTCATTACAACTGCTTGCTCTTTGTTCTGGACTGTTACTTATTTTGGATGCATATCTCTGTTAGAAATCTTCTGAAAGGTTTCAGTACAACTAATTTAAGACATACAGAAGAGAATAAGTTCTTTCCAACTGACCTTAATAACCTTTCAAGGAAACCAGTATTTTTTCTCATAATTTCTCTTTTAAAACATTCAGCTGACTATATTGTATAAAATAACAGTGTAATAGTGACACGAATGCATGCTACTTACTAACCAGTCATCAGCAATAATTGGCTCATAACATGAAAAACAATGTTTATATTTTAAATCATATACTTACTTCTATGGTATGTAAAACCACATTATGTTGGAAGATCACAAAAGAAAGAACTGCATAAAATTGCACTGACATTTTAAGGCTTCATGTTTTCACCAAATTAAATTGTTAAATAGCTCCCATATCTTGAGCAGCTCCAGAAAGAGCCAAAATTAATTTAGTTAGTCTTTTATTCTTTATCCACAGGAGATAACTATAAAATCCTCATGGTTTCAAAATTAGGAGAAGTTCATTACTAGAAGTTCAAATGGCTTCTAAATTTTTATTTTTTTTGAAACTGAGCTTCAATACATCTTTTAGTAACATGCCTTTATATTTACTTAAAGTTGAGTGTCCAACAAGTCACTAAGAATATAAATTGTGATGTGTACTGGTCAGGGATATAGATTCTTTGCATTCTCAATGTATGGGAGCCAGGCTGAATGAAAGTATGGAATTAGCCCATCTGAAACTATTTTTTTTAGCATGAAAGGTACAAGTTCAATTGAAGATTTTGGATTTAGAGAAAACAGAAGGGTTTGTGATATTCATATCCAGACAACCTATAAGAAATTCAGTTCCTGTGTCTCCTTTCTGCAACATTACACAAAATATGTTTTCTAGTCATTCATTAGTGGCATTTTGAATCGAGCTTACTACAACTCAAATTGGACGTAATCAGAATGGATCTTTGAGATCATGTCTCCACTGGAACTTGGCCAGACATTAGTTACCTTTCCAGTTCATTTTCACAGCTTACTTAAACACTTCCAACTATGTGGCTCCTGAGATGCTCAGAACTTCAGCTGTCTCAGAAGCTCTTCTGTCAAAACAAACACACTCATTGTTTCTGGGCATCTTTGGGAATTAAATGTTGCTGTAGAAATATTAGTCTAAATCACCCCCAGAGACTGAGCTAAAAGAAGTCCACTTAAATAAACAAAACCCAGCAGATCAGGCAATCTGAATAGGTAGTAATTTTCATTTGTAGTTTATGATTCTGTTAATTCTTCATGGTGAACTGAGAGGTGAGTAAAACGTGATTGGTTGATCACAACGTAAGCCTTGTGAGCTGCAACTAATATATTGGACTGCAAAAATATTAAATGGATTTGGCAATGCTATCTGGGGTTTTTTTTATTCTGTGATGATTGGAAAGGATATATGAAACAGAGTTATATGTAGGAGTCCCTTTAAGAGTGGAAATGCCATCATATGCTAATTTCAGAATTAATTTCTGAGACACACATTTAAGCAAAGGAAATATTCTCCTTATATTCAGGTGAGATATTAAATAGCATTTAGATTAGGTTAGATTTATAGCGTCATTAAAAGATACTCACCAGTTTGCTACAAGAAGCACTCAGTTTAATTACACAATTAAGTTTTAGATTGTTTTCATTATGCACAGAAAGCTTTTTACAATTACAATTCCAATTTAACTGGTCACCTTTAGAAGTGGTGTTATATTCTAATTCATTTTCACACCGATGCAAAAACCCCACCATTCTCTAACACAAAAAAAAGATTCTGAGAACCATGCAGATTAATAGTAAATACATTTTCAATAATTATTAATACTTCACATAACAGATGAAAAATCAAGCAGTGCATTTATTAGACTTTTTGAAACAGCGAAAGAATGTACCAATTTACAAGGCTATTGAACTCAAACTTGTTTCCATGTTATGTATTTTAAACATGATTAATATAAAATATTGATCATCATTTCTGAAAATTAAATATATTCTTTAAATTGTATTTATTTATATTGAAAGAGTAAATCTAAATAATTTTATATATTTATGAATCCAAATATTTATATAAAAATTATTTCATGGGAATCTAGGTTTGTTATTGTTTTCCAGAGGATCTTATAGACCTGAATAAGGAAGAAACCACAGGAGAGCTGGTGAGGGACTTTTCTAAGAGCATGAAGTGATAGAGCAAGTGGGAATGGCTTTAAATCAAAAAACTGCAAATTTAAATTACATGTTAGGAATAAATTGTGTATGGGAAGGTGGTGATGCACTGATCAGGTTGCCCAGAGATGTTGTGGATACGCCAGCCCTGAAGGAGTCCAAGACCAGGTTGGACAGGGCTCTGAGGAGCCTGGTTTAGTGGAAAGTGTCCCTGCCTGTGGTGGGTGGACCTGTTTGGAACCCTTCCAACCCTTTTCTAAAGCACTGTCAGTCAGTGCTTCTAAAGCCAGTCCCCCTTCTACTGAAATAAATAGAAACTTTCTTTGAAATTCATTGAAAATATAATGAGCCATCACTTGAGTCCTTTAAAAAATCTTACTTTTGGTGCCAGAGTGTATCTTGCATACATATGTGCTGAACCACAAATGTGAATAAATGTTTAAAAAAAGCAACTATAATGTCTTCTTGAAATCATCAGATTACAGTCCCATGTTTTATAAGAGAATGCACTTTTCCTACTAATGCCAGCAAAGTATGTAAAAAAAGACTAATTTTAGGATATTAAGATGTAATTCCTTTGGCTGCAGCAACAGCAGATTTTGAAGGAATATACATGATTTTTAATCAGATCTGGTTTGTTTCAATGAATTGATTTTATTAGTATCTATGCATAATTATCAAAATTCTGTAAGCTTTTAATTGTGACATGACAAATTCCTTAAAAGTATAGGCAAATGAGTGGAACTGCCATAGTTTTTAAGTGAAGATGATATTTATTTGATCAGTCTCACTGAAATTATTTCACTGATCCTTTTTTACTGATATCTGGAACAGATACACCTGAGCTTTGGGAGTCTGTTCTAGATTAAATTCCTGAAAACTCTCATGCTCTTGATGAATGACAGGTTTCATTGTTGCTTCATTTTCTCATATATAATGTGAATTCAGAGTGACAGTGCTTTTGGTGTACTTTATAAACATGTTCTGAAAGTTTTGTTTTAAATGATAAAGATTATATAAAAATTATTTTACACTAAAATAACAATCTTTTTTAAATATGAGAAAGCCAAAGCATCTGCATTTTTAATTCAACAATTCTGCTGTTTCAAGGAGTTTAAAAATAATTTCTTTTTAGCAATATGCAAAAATCCTCTTGAAGGTTTTTCAGGCTGTGTTCAGAATTAAGGGGTTTAATTTTGCCTCATAGTGCTCTCTCTATATATAGCCTGATATATATTTCTCACTACAACCGTGATAACTCTGGTTGCTCTTATCTTCATTTTCACAGCCTGCTTGGATTTTTTTAATGCTAAAAGTGGAATTTTCGTAAAGACTTTTTTTTTTTTAACATATCTGGTCCCATATTAAGGTTTTTACCAAACTCTGTGTTTCTACAAATGCATTGGATGCATTAAGACACCTTACTCCTGTCACTCCTGTATGATTTAGAAGGTTGTAAAAAACTGATTTCTGAAGTCTTAATGCAAGAATCTGTGTTCCAAACCATCTGCTGTTGGTATAATTTTTTCCCTCCCTGTCACTGTATCTTAAATGCTGGTGTGCATAATTTTATTTCTAATGCAGAATAAAAGAATGCATGATTTAGGTCTTTATGTCTTTCAGGCATTTAATTGCCTCTGACAAGTCCTAAAAATTTCTTCCCAATTTTTACTGACACTGACAGAAAAATGAAGAAAAATATTGAATGTCATGTGGGGAAGGATTTGGTTCAGAAATAAAAAGAAACAAGCAGAAGTGATATTTGGAGGATGCTAAAATTTTATCAGTTCAAGTTGGCAATGATGGAGTCTTCTACTCCAAAAATATATTCTTTGGATTCATAGCATAATTTGATTTTAATGTAAATACTTTTTCTAAGGAAAGGCTAATTTTCAGCAAGATTTTAGTATTTTTTACATTGATGGCATATTATTTCCACACAGAGACATAGCACATATTTTAGCTTAAAGTGAGTAAGTGAAAGCAGAATGCAATACATACACTGCATGGATATGGCTATTGCCTAAATGCTGTGCTGTCTGGTTATAATTTATTTTTAGGAAGTGTGTGTTAAATTCTATATCATGAGTATAGTGAGAAATAATGTCTGTGTTCCCATTTACATGTAATAAACCTTTACAGCTCCTCTTAAAGCAAATGTATATCTATATCTATAAAGTTGTTAACTGCATAGCAGGGAAAATATGTAGTTGAAGCAAGAAAGTGTGATGCTATTGCCAACTTTCCAATTGCTTTTTGGAAAATAAACAAGCAAAATCGCATGCATGCCCAATTTGTATTCACTTAGACTAGAAGATAGGTATTATTTCTGTACTTTGGCTGATTAAAAAACACTAAAATTTCTTCTCAAAAGAACATGGGTGAGTCCAAAATTAATAAATATATTGCATATTGGCGCTGTAGTTAAAGCAAAATTAGTGTCTCCTTCATGCAAAACAGTAATTAACTGCAGTGTAGCCACTTATCAGCTGAATTTTTGAAACTGAAAATCTGATGAGACATTAGGAGCAGTAGCATTAGAGTTGTAAAAGTGATATCCTTTAAAACTAATACACACTATGTCATTTTTCTGTGTTACACTCAGAGGGGCAACATCACTGAGACTCACTTGGTCATTAGAAAACTTACGCCACGAACTTAGGAAAAGGAGTACTGACTGAAAATGTTGGTACCCTGATTCTTCAAAATTATGTTAAATGGTATTTTTTACTAAGAATCTCTGTTGATGACCTCAGAATGTGCTATCTCAACTGACAGTTATTTTTATTAATCTTGATTTTAACAAATTTTACTGAAAAACAAAAGCAAGCTGAACCCTTATTTCTTGGACAGAATACAATCCCACATCAGAGTAACAGAATCTTCAAAAAAAGAATCCAGAGATACTACATTGGATGCCTGTGGCAGAACTTGGGCATATGTAAACCCTCCATCTACAGCATTGCAATAAACTCATGGTGCAGCAACAACAAAAGTCCATTGCAAAAAGTCTATGGCATGTCGTGACTTATTTAGAAGCATTTGGACTGTGCAATCCCAGAGGAAACCAAATGTGCTGACAGCTTTAACCTATATGAGACACCCACATGTGTGCAGAAATCAGAAGCCTCTCTCTGATCTGGGTCTGCTTCCCTCTGCCATCATACTGCAGCTTAATGTGGACAAGGACCCCGACACAGAAGGAAACTGAACAAGAGGAGGGTTCCTCTTCATCCTTGCCTTTCCTTCCCCAGATATCTGTGTGTGGGCTGCAGTGGTGCTTGCTACCCAGCCTGTCCTTGTGCTTCAGCCTCATCACAGCCTGCTGACCATACGTAAAGGAGTCCCTCCTTCTGTTTGTCCCTCAGGCTTTGTCTCTCACTCAAATCTGAGGTGTATTTGTGCTCTCCTCTCTGAGTGGAAATAAGAAAGTCCCTCTTGTTGTCTTTTCCCATGCATTCATTTTCCAGTTTGAGCGTTTACGCACCTCTTGTCTTGGGTACCTAATGCCTATAAAACGAGTTCAAAGCCCTTCTTTTTGTGTTAGCTGATCTGTTTACAAACACATTCTCTCTCCTGAGGGGAAAGTCGTAGTAACTCATATCATAAAAGCTGGTTTTGGAATTAATTTGCCCATCATTCTTTATATTTGTATGTCTCCTACTGTTAGACAGAACCCTACATCAGTCTTTCTTTTAGAAAACTGAAGCAAAAATACTGTCCCTTGTCCTTGCTCTTTTGTAAAAACTGATGAAAAAGATCTGTGAGATCATCAAGTCCAACCAGATTGATCACCACCTTGTTAATTAGACCATAGCACTAAGTGCTATGCCCAGGTGTTACTTGTCCACCAAACACTGAATTCAAAACTGAATTATTTCTGAGAAATCTCTGCCTACTGGAAAGAGAGTGAGTATGTATGTGTAGTCATTGTAACTATTAAGCCCTGTCAGAACCTTGGAAGGCAGATGGCAGAGCCGGAGATAGACAAATATCATGCTTCTGATCAGCAACAAGAGGTCTGGCTGACAGATTCCTTCATAAATGAGTCAGAAACGCTGTTCATTTGCTGTTTGAACAGGGATATTATCAACTTAATGATCTTTTCATGAGTTAAAAGAATATGCATTGAGATTCTGATACCTGAACATTACATGGCTAAAAGTTTTGTAGTTGTCTTTTACTACAAATATAATATTCTATGGATCATTACATTTGTTAGAAAACTTTAGATAATTTAGATCTAGGTCATATACTACAATTTTTTTACCTATTGCAGTTTGAGGCTTATTCTCTGTTGTTTAAACTGGGACTTAGCAAGCTGGCTAATATGTAGTGTGCTTTTCTTTTTTTTTTTTTTTCAAAATTCCCTTAAATACAGCTGAACCTACATCTCTGATGTTAAGTTTCCATGTAAACAATTGTAGATAGCCAAGGCTGATCACAATTGCAAGTGTATGGAAAGCTTATTCCAAAGACAAAAATGGAAAGCAATAAGGCTCTGTCCTAGTGTTTATGAGTAGAGATGGGGGTTCTTGGAGCTTTCTGAGAACCTTTTCAAAGCCACTGAGAAGATGCCATGAGCAGGCTTTTAAATTTATATGGCAATATACAAAGTAATTCTGTTGTAAAGAAAACCCTGTGAGTCTGTTTTGTAAGTGCAAAACACGTATCTATTTTTAATACCAGTGAAAATTATGCATAATATGTTTGTCTCTTGAATTTGTGAATAATTTCCAAACTGGTTCCATTATTTCTTAATATTGAATATTTTTAAAGTATTCCAAGCTAATGATTTGAGCATAGTTCATTTTAGCATTCACCATTTGTGGCTGAGCAATTAGATGCTTACCCATTAGGGGAATCTAATTTTATTCACTTTAAAAATTGTTTTGCTGAGTCAGAGCTCAGCTAGTATAACCTTTTTAATTGGAAAATAATGGAGAATAAGTTATGACTGGTGCTTAATGCCACCTTTTAATTACTGAATAAAATATAAGATATGTAAATGTCATTGTAATTGAAAATGAATCCCTGAAATCTTTTTAAATGCCAAATAATATGATCTTTGAACACCAATGAGCAAATTAATTTATTCAGAAATGTGATACATCTCCATTATTGTGGAGATGATTATAATACTAATCTGCACTTATGAACTGATATTACTTCTAGCCTTTCAAAATCCTTTTTAAAATGTCATAACTGTAATTCAAAAATGCTTATTTTAGTATAACTAACTATTTTTATTAATACTGGAGTGATGAAACCTTTACAATCATCCAGAAATTTTAGGGTATACTAAATTTTTCTTTTAAAAACTATTCAAATGGCAGTTTGCATTTTAAGTAAGTCTATAAATGCATTCAGTCTCCTCCAGGGCATTCTTGTGTGTAAAAGGGGAATTTTTTTTACTAAAAGAAACTATCCAGATACAAAACTTCTGTGTAAGTAAATGTCTAAGTATGGGGCAACATTGAGATTTATGGTATATCAATGATAGTGAAGTAATACTTCCTTGGAAGAAACAAAAAAAGTCAAAATTTCAAAGGCACAAAGGTATAATCTTAAAAATGCCTGGTAAGGTGTGGCAAGGAAAACCTGGAGACAGCATCTGATCTCTACTCATGCTGAAGGCAATGGGCTTTTTGCTATTAACTGTGTGTCAATGGTGATTGTCTTTGGGCTGCTCCACGTTACAGCAAACCCTGTTCATGTCTTTGCAGAATCCATCATATAACTAAGTTAGTGATGCTTAAAAATGCCTGGAAAGAGTTAACTGACTTTTTACTGCAAAGCTTAATCAGAAGTTTAAGAAGCTCTTCTGAGTTTTGTTAATAAAACAGATTTTTTGCCTTTCTAGTCTGAAGGATTATCATGGAACTGGTGTGTAGATAGCAGTGTCTAGCAAGTATCAGTGCTAATTAAGATGTGATTACTAAATAAGATGTAATAGTAAAACCTATTAAATTACATTAACTAACATTAACACGGTGCAGTGCTGGCATGTCGCCAGACCCAAATTAAAAAATGTTGTAAAATAGAAAGATCCTCTACAAAGTTTAAATCAGACGGAGAGGTAAAGCAGACAGAATGCTTTTCTATAATCAGAGTGCAATGACTGAACATTTAGGCACTGTTGCATTTGCTGGAAGTGATATCAAGTCATTAATAGCTCAGGTCTAAGAAGTCTTCCAAAAGTTTGGAGTAGTCAGATTTGGTTTTGTTTGTTGCATTTTCCAAGGGCTGGTTTTCAGGAATATATAATTTTGTAGAAGAGTGACTTGAAGTATAAAAGACCTTAGTTAATACCTAGCTGACAGATGTGATACTGATTTACAGTCAGAAGTTTTTGACCATTTTCAAACATAGTAATATAAAGCAGTACCAGTGCTGTCAGCTGAGTGTCTTCCCAGCCAAAAATACCTGCATAAAATAGTATTTTAATATGATAATTTACAGTGATGGCTGTCCTCTCAAAAATCATACCTTTTTTTTTTCAGTCTAAAACATATATGTGCAGTTGGCAAGGGGATACCCTGTGTTTCACAGTCGACTTTGCCCTAGGATTTACCTGTTTTGACAGTAAAACAAAGGTAAGAGGAAAAGAAAAGAAAACATAACTCTGTATTGTTTTACACTTATTGAAATTATCACTATTGTATTTTCTTTTTGTTTATGTCCAGTGTTTATTCCTCCATTATACTGTACTATTTGTTTATTTAGTCCTACTGAAATGTAGTCAGTTTGGGACTTGAAAGAGGTGATTATAGTTGTATAGCATGTAAAGACACATTTTGGAGAAAGATATAAGAAAAGTAACTTCTTTTTCAAGTAATAAAAGCAAAGGAGGGTTATATTTAGCAGAGAACTTGGTTTGTTTAAATTAAGAAACCTCAAGATTTATAAAGGATTACAAGTCATGAAAAAAATGAAATGTCACCTGATTCTATTTGTTTTGAAGCTACAGATATAAGATTAATTATTCTTCTATCATGAGAAATTTAGGTCATGTCTAAAATAAACAGAATAAGGGCAAATGTTTTTCCAAGTCAGAATCTAAAAGATTACATGCACTTATCTTGCAGAACAGTGGCTATATATAAAGTACCTACAGGGAATGGTTAAAGATACAGGCCAACTTCTAAGCCCTGTCTATAATGCTACTCTTTTCTATACAATGTAGCAGTACTTTAATGTATATTTTTCTAAGTGGATTTTAACATTCCTTTGACAGTAGAAGTAAATATATATGCAAAAATGTTTATTCATTAATAGTACTGTGCAGTAGAAGGTCTTTCTTCTAAATTATATTTTTAAAAATCACTCATTCTGAGTAAAGAAGGAACACACTGCATTTTGAAATACTGACACAGGATCTAGTTTTTGCATGTTGGCATTTTGTGGGTTTGGGGCCAAAATGCCCCAAAATTTCAAATCTATTGAAATCTTTTTGCAGAGAAATAGTGACTCAGATTGCATGAAAATTTAAACAAATTAAGTATGCTATCCCATGAAGCAGTATAAAATTTCAGAAAATACTTTTGTATACCCTTCTCTGCCTCGGGTGATACTGTATTCTGGAATCCTTCTTCTTGCACAATTTTACACATTTTCATGTAACCACAAATTAACTGTAAGAAGTACAGTTCTCTACTCTAGAGAAAGGGTTTATTTTAAATATGAAGATTGATTGCATGTACTCCCACGTTTAAAATTATAACCTTACTCTATTAATAGGACTTTGTGTCACAGAACCTGCCTTCAGTATTGATGATGAGGAGGATTTAGATGAATCTTTGTTGCTTACCTAAGGAGAAACACAGAATACCAACAGATAGACTCCATTGCTAAATGATAAGCATTCTAGAGCCTTCAAGTACATTTATTCTTCATCTTTGTGAGAGATGGAAGTGTTCTCTGCATCCTCAAGCCTGAGGCAGTAATGGGTGACTTCTGCAGTTCATCTTACTTCCCATTATTGTAATCTGAAGTTTACTGTGTTTTCCCATATGCACAACTATTTCAGAATATTTCCTACCAATGCAAAAAAGATTCTTGAAGTGGTCAAGCAATTAACAGTCCATTAGGGATATAGCAATTTGACTGAAGAATCTATTTTTCCTGAAGTTAATGAAAAAATTAAGGTCTATTGATGCAAATAATGCTCTTACACCCAGCAGGTGTTCAAAGAAGATTATTAAAATAAAGGCCAGTCCTCTGTCTGCTCTATGATTCTAAATCTTGATTTCAAGTTTTGGGCAACCAGCTCATTTACTCATTGAAAAATATTCTTGTTTACACTTTGAAAAACAATTTTAAAAGGACCTTCTTACTACAAATTCTGATATAAAAAGCACAAGAATTTTTGCTTTGGAGTGTGCGAGGTTGACCCTGGCTTCCTTCTGAGCTGGGCAAATGAGAAGAAATGCAAAGAAAGGTTTGTTAGTCAAGATAAATGCAGGGAGAGGTCACTCACCAGTGACCATCATGGGCAAAAGACTCCACTTATTTTAAAATTAGTCAAATTAGTTTAATTTATTGCCAATCAAATCAGAGTATGCAAATGAGAAATAAAAACGAGATTTTAAAACACATTCCCCCCCCACCTCTCTCTGCTTCCCAATTTTCTTTATCTCCTCCTGTCCAGCAGCACAGGTAGGTTGGAAATGGGGCTATGGTCACTTCACTACATGTTTTCTCTGCCAGTCCTTCCTTCTCAAGAGAACTCCTCATATTCTTCTCCTGCTCCAGCATGGAGTACTTTCCACAGGAAACAGTCCTCTAGAACACAACAGAGTCCTTCCCATGGGCTGCAGCTCTTCATGAATTCCTCCAGTGGGGGTCCTTCCCACCAGGTGCAGCCCTTCGGGGAGCACCTCCTCCCCCTTCTTCACTGACCATGGTGTCTGCAGCGTTTTTTCTTTCCCATATTCTCAATTGTCTCTACAGCACAAGAAATATAACTTTTTAAAGAACTTTTCTAGAGCAGTTTCTTTTCCTGCATGTCCTATTCCAGGCTCTTGATGGACTTAACTCATTCAGCTTTTATGTTTCTGGTCCTATCACTGAGATACTTCTGTAGCCTGCATCTGCTTTATATCTCATTGTAGAGATTCTTTTTGTTTTGTCAGTTTAGTTGGTTCATCTTCCCCAGTGCCTCCAGCTGCTCCTCCAGTGTGAAGGGATCCCAAAGTGTGCATTTTCTTCCACCTTCCAGCACTGTCTACTTCTCATCTTTCCCACTCAGCCTCAACTGTTGAGAGAGATGATGACTCTAGCAATGCTTATTGTTACTAAATTGTTCCTAGGTTCTTGATTCATCTCCACCTTAGCAGTTACATTACATAGCAAACATTCATCTATCTTGTTTAGAGCCAAACTCTTTTAAGCTTTGAACACTTTTCAGGTGGTCTAATTAGGCCCTCTGGACCCAGTTAAAATCTGTTTGTGAATGTAAAGTTTAAGCACCATCATGGTGCTGCAGCAAACTTCAGTATTTCTTCATCTGTTATATCTCTCTAAGAAATTGGTGACATTCGAGTCTGCAGGGAGCCAGGAATTACTTTTATATTTATAGGACATTCCATTTTAAACTATGAGTAGAGTTCTGAAAAGCACTAATAGCACTGATCTACTTTAAAAAAATATTTTGAGAAGAAGCATGTTGGAAAATGGAACGCAGCAAACTTTTTTCCATGTGTGCTTTTGAAATAACCTTCCAAGTCTTTAAATTGTGTTTCCTCAGCGGTGTCCAGGGACTGAATCACATTTCAATATGTGCAGAGACTTTTCATTAAGATTTTAGCCATTAAATGAAACATCAGCAGAAGTCCCAGGTGCAAGTTGTTACCTTGCGGGGTTTTTTAATTACATGTTTCCAGGTGATGAACAGAAAACATTCAGATAAATACAGAAAATTTTCTTGATTTCAAACATAATTTCCAGTTTTTGTTTTTACAAAGTGTGTCCATAAATATTAAAGCGTATCTGTCAACCTAGAATTTGCCAACACTAGTAAGATGCCATGCATTAACCTGGGAGACCAAGAATCTTAGAATTTGTATAAATTTTACAATTTGTGTATAACACAATGTAGGGCACATTTTTGTGGTTTCTGAGACTACATTCAATAATAATATTTTTGCAATATTATAGCTCTTTTGAGAATTTCAAATCACATTTCACACATCAGTAAGTTCAGCTTTGCAATATCTGTGTAAGTCACAATTATCTACGTTATGCAAATGAGCAAGCTGAAATATGAAAGATCAAGAAATGGCATGGAATTGTGTTCATACTGAAATCGATACAAATATCCTCATGGATCTTTATGGAATTAAGCTTCTGCCATCTTTATGCTATGCCAGCAGTTGAAACATTGATATTTCAGAGAATTTCAAAATAGCTTAATTAGTGAATATTAATATTGCATCTTTTGCTTTCAGAAAGGGTACAGAAATGTGTATTTTCATTTCTCTTTAAAGAGCCTGTTATCATGCACTTCATTACTGCTGTAATGCTTTATATAGGTACAAAAACATTGATCATGATTCTATAGGTCTAGGTAAAAACATGTAGCAGAGTCCTTAATCAAATTTATTTTTCTTTAGAATGTGCTGTGGAAGTTTAAATTCTCTCAGCTCAAAGGCTCATCAGATGATGGGAAAACAAGAGTAAAGCTGCTTTTTCAAAATCTAGACACCAAACAAATTGAGACAAAGGTAAGCAACATCCTCTTTTTCAGTTTAGTTAAGCATGAAATAAAATTATTGTCAAGGCATCAGAAATTCCATTTACTGGGACATATAAGTGAACACGTTGCAGCTTATCCTTTTTTGCCGATTCTTTAGAAACTGCCCAATAAATTGAAGCAATGTAATACCCATAGATTTATTGCACCCTTTCTACAAGTCTGTTATTAAATTGTGTTGTGAAGGTATTTTACTCTTTCAGGAAGATAATTTCTCTGAAATTATTCTGTCAACCTGTAGTAGATACAATGTCTAAAAAATGCATTTAAAAAAGATAAAGTAAAAATAAAACTTTGATCCCAAGCTTGCTGTTGAATAAAAAAATAGACAGTTTTTCAGTTTAGTGGTTTTAAAACTAATGAGGAGATCTTTGGTGTGATGTGACATAGAAGAGGAAGATAAGAGTGTGGTTCAACTGTGTTTTGGTGGACAAAAGCCAATGAAAAAAACCAGAAAAGTATCTGAAGACCTATGAAAGTTTTTAAAAACTCTTACATTTAAAAAAAATGAAAGGAGGAAGTCCATAACCTTCCTTATTTGTCATAACGTTACAGCACATGCAGTATATCTTTCTTTATACATCTGTATTAGTAAATTATTCAGCATTTCATCAGCAAGCTTAACCTGAGTTGCCACTTGGCTCTACTGGAAAAGACATTATAGTATCTGTTACAAAAGGTATGCTGTATGATTTGTCCAGTAGCAGGCCATTACCACTTCATTTCTCACAGTAGTCCTTGGAGACAGAAAAGGACTACTGTCTTCATTTTAAATGTGATCATCTGTTGCAGAGAGCTACATAACTTGTTTCAGGTCAGACAGGAAGATTGTACTCACGCAAAAATTATTTTGTGTATCTTTGTGCATTAAATCCCTTTGTATGATTAAGCAAGGGCTAGAGTGATAGTCCCTGTCTGTGATTAGCCAAGGGCAGCAATTCCACTGCTGTAATGAAATTCTATAACTTTAATACTGTATCATGCCTCTTTCTGTTGTGGTAAACAATCTGATTTTTTAAATTTTATTTTATTGTTATTTTGGGTGCAAATTAGATTGGATATAATTGGTTTTATCTGATTTTACTCATTAGATAAAAAAATTTGTAAATTTAGCATTTTTATGAAAATTTGATTATCTGTAAAATTATTATAAGTGAGTCGTTATGACAATTTTGCAGTATATTTTATTCAGGAGACAGATTTGTAAAAATATTAAAAAATATTCTTTTACATAGCTCTAATGAAAACATCTTGTAATTGGCAAAATGCCTGTGAATGTTTGTGAGGTGCCTTGAAAGTATAAGATAGAATAGAATATGGGATTGGTTCACACAGAATTCTTAATATCTATGTGCCTAAATGTGCATCTGTGTTGAAAATATTGGAAGATCCCGGAAAAAGCTCATTAAAGGCCAGAGGAAAGGCTGATATTAAGTAGCTGAGGATTTATCAGCATTTCAGAGATTACACCTTTTACAGCTGCCTCTGCAAAGTGTAGTGTACCCACTAGGATTTCACATTTTAATGGGACTGGGACACAGCTGTGCAGGCTCTCCACTTCAGATAAGTGGTATTTATAATCAAATGTATGCCCACCACCTAAAAAGTAGGATTTCTTAGACTTGAGAGTTACAGGTTGGCTGGAAAATGCCCAGCACTAATGTCCATATTGCAATCCACTATTTGCCTCTGCTTATTGCACTGAAAGAGATTTCATAGGTCAGATGGTGCTATACAGTGAAATGTAGCCAATAACAAGCAACAAAAATGTTATCAAATAATCGAAGTTCCATTTTTCCTGAGTGAATGAGCCGCTATGCATGAAAGAAAGCTTGATGTAGATGACTTATGTTCCCTTGGAAAAAACTGAGAGTCAAGCTTGCAAAAGAATTTTCCAGACTAAGCATGATTTTTTATATTATTATGAATTCTTGGGGTTAAAGAAAATGCCATTTAGGAATTCTATTTTTGTATCTTGTTTACTAGTTAGATGTGATATTTCTTCTCCTTCTATTTGGCTTCTAAATTTTAAGCCAAGTTCCTCTTCCTGTGCACTTTAGTTTTAGATGAACAATTCATTCCTCCATTGAAAAAGTTTTCTCTTGAAAGGAAATAATAAGGTGAAGATTCTTATCAGTTGTTTCTCCTTCAGATTATTCATATTCCCTACAACTTCTTATAGTTTCCCTCTTCAGTACTCCCCTGAACTTACCCTGCCTTTTGTCTTGAGAAATTACAAGTAATCTTAATAACAGTAGATATTCTTTACCCAAATTTTCAAGGATGCTCTAAAAAAATATTAAAAAAAAAAGATCAATACTTTCAGGTTTGTATTGATGTTTTATTTCCCTTTGCTAAACTGTAGCTGTGTATCTAGAAGATAAGACTTTTTTCGGAAGCAAAATTTCTCTTTTTTTTTTCATCTTACTTAGTCTCAAATATTTACTGCAGAAAGATAAGAAACCATTGTGATCAATAGAGTATTGTGAGCCATACTCAAGTTTCAGCTATAAACTGCTGGTCTCATAAACTTCTTGCCTGTTACAAGAAGATTACTTAAGAGCCCTGCATATTCTTCTTATCTATGATATGGCAACCAAGCCCTGCTATACTTGCTGAGATACAGAACCAAATTTAGAATTTTAGTTTCCATTTTGACATCAATGTTTTCTGGAGCTAAAACCTGGATATCTTTATTTGGGCTCTTGAACAATACAGTGGTAATAGTTCTGCCCTTGTCAACAAATAATATACACTGAGGCATACCAGTGTCCTTAAAGTCATGAAATGCGCAGGGCACAGTAACACTATCTGTCAGCATCTCCATTATTTGCCTTTTATGTGATACAGGCTCATGTCTTGTTCAAATAGTGATTCAACAGCTCTCAGAAGTTATCAATAAAATTATGTGCATGGTAATAATACAACAGGCCTGTCAAGCTCTTTATGGTAAGTAATAAATCCAACTCTCCTAGTGGGTGGATGAAACAATAACATATATTTTTCTTCCTTGGCTGTGCACGTACAGTGAAGGAGGTCAGTGGAGTGTGCTCATTTTTGATATTTTCAGTACCAGCAGGAAGTTGTGCAGTCTTGTCCTCCCACTGCTTTAATCCAATCTTTTGTGTTCTCTCAGTGTCTCCCTTCTTGTGCCTTTGTTGTACTTAATCTACTTATTGGGGTACATACAGTAAACTGAAATAGCTTTGGTTTTTGAAATATTAGCCATGCACCGATTCTTCTTAAAAACTGACAATCTCAATTAAAGAAAAAAAGCAGCAAACTCAGATAAGAAAAGCAAATATAAGGGTGCTGTTAGATGGTATAGTGCAAATAAAACAATCACATCTGCCTGATGGATTACAGAGAGAAATGATACCTAAAAAAAAAATAAAGTATGAGAGCAGTGTATTTTTTTGAAAGAAGTGTCATTGGTATTATTTTCAAGGAAGAATTCACATTATGTTCCAAAGCTGAAGAGGCTGAATTTCCACCTATAAAACGGTAGTCAAGACAGCAAAGAGACGTATTGTGTCCCAATCTTCAGACTATGCAACACCTACATTTTCCAAAGTCAGAAAACCATCCTTATCTTTTCCTAAGTCCATATTTTCAAACTAACCCTCAGTCCTCTTCCCCTTTCCTTGCTGTAATCTTCATGCAAGCAAATCCCTATCTAAGCCTTTCCTTAGATATATGTGACTATTCCTCAACTACTATGTCTGACTGACCATGCAGAATTGCAAAGGCAGCCAGCACAGGCATCAAACATCCTTCAGACACAAAGCTTCACAGACTTACCTCGTTAGTGGTCTTCTGGCTCAAATACTGCTGTGATAAACTGCATTCCTGGAAGCTTCTGGTGCACGAGGCCTCAGGTGAGCCCCACTTCTCTGATGCCACCATAGGTGACCACATCTAACTGAGGTCTGTAATACAGCATCTCCAGGGCTCTGTGTCTGTTTTATCATTCCAGAGGATTGTTCATTGCTGCACAAACTTAACATAAAATAGTGAGGATGTGAGAGGCAAAAGGAGCGGTAAACTGTGTGAGGAGTGCTTTTGTGCCACACACTTTGCTTTTCAGCTCTGTCATTACTTTCAAAATTGGCACCACTCTTTAAAATAATCCAAAAATGGGGGACTTGCAGTATTAACTGCAGAAAATAGTGTTGTGTCACATAAAACATAAGGTTTAGCATTACTGCTAGTCTTCCACTTCTATGTAGATTATATCTTACATAGACAAGAGCATATTAGAATTTGAGAGGTTATTCACAACAGATGAGACAACTGCTCTCAGATACAGAGGAGGAGCCACTACAGTTTGTTCCATGCTGTAGACTTTACACATAGTGGTATCACTTTAATTGAATATGTTTTTTACATTATATTTGGTTTTTATATTATATTTACGTGTCACTGTGTCAGACTATTACACTATTACTGTCTGGGTTCATAGGCAAAAAGAAAGTTAACTTTTGCACAGAAAATGAAATATGTTGTAAAAAGTCAAGTGAATCTAAGAACTGATTAGGAATAATACTGCCTTTCTTTGTGAATCAGCTCATATGAATTTCATACCCAGCCGTGTTTGTTTCTGTCATTGGGGTGTGGTGTGACTTCACCTTATCGTTCACCTGCCTCTGGCCTCTCATCTCTCGTTCAGAGGCTGACAAAAGATGTGATCTCCTCACCCTGCCCTCCTTGTCACCGCATCATCCTCAAACAGCCTTAACTTGTCAAATACTTTAATAATGTTCTACAAGGCCACATGCTGAGTCCTGCCCTTGTGCCGTAATAACTCCAGGCAGTGCTACAGGCTGAGGCAGAGTGACTGGAAAGCTTCCTGGTGGGAAAGGACCTCAGGGTGCTGGGTAACAGCAGCTGAACATGAGCCAGTCTGTGCCCAGGTGGGCAGGAAGGCCAATGGCATCAACAATAGTGTGACCAGCAGCACCAGGGCAGTGATTGTCCCCTGGTACTCAGCACTGGTGAGGTCACACCTTGAGTTCTGTGAGCAGTTTTGGGCCCTCAATTTAAGAAGGGCAGCAGAGCTGGTGAAGGATTGGAAGGGCATGTCATTTGAGATGTAGCTGAAGGAGCTGGGAATTTTTAGCCTGGAGTAAAGGAGTCTCAGGGAAGGTCTTTCCACTCTCTACAACTGCCTGAAACAAGTTACAAGTTATAGGATGAAAGGAAATGCCCTCAGTATGTGCCAGGGTAAGTTTATTGGATATTAGAAAAAATTTCTTCACCAAAGGGTTGTCAAGGGTTGGAACAGCCTACATAGGGAAGTGGTTGGGTCATCATCCCAGGAGATACACGAAGTGTGGATATGGCACTTAGTGGCATGGTTTACTGGTAGACTTGGCAGTGCTGGGTTAATATTTGGACTCCGTGATCTTCAAGATCTTTTCCACTTTAATGATTCTATGTTGCAATATTTGAATGTTCTTTAAAGTTGACTGATTCTGTTGTCCAAGCTGAGTACAATGTAAACAATAAAGTAGCACAGAGTGAAAACTAAATTGACATGTGGTATTGGCAGTGAACAAGAGATGGATATACAGTTTTTATTCTTAGCAATTTTAACTTTACAGTTTCCTATAAAGATTCAATTTTCATATTAAGGCCGTTATTGTTTTCTAACTAGTCTGCTCTGTATTCATGTAAAATGTTTATAAACCTGAACTGAATTCACATTTTCTCTTATCTTTTTTTCTCTTACTTCTTTCAGGAACTTGAATTTCAGGATCTGACGGCAGTTTTACACTGTATTCACTCCTTTATAGCAGCAAAAGTGGCATCTGTGGATCCAGTATTCATAGACAGTCAGAGTATTGCAAGAAAATATATGTACAGTAACTGATACTAGATTATATGTTGTGATTATGAAAATAAATTATTTTCTTAACAAAAGTAGTTATTTCATTCACAATATTACAACTTTGTGATTTTATAAGAAGCCGATAGTGTTATCTGTAATGTTAAGAGTTTTCACAATCTGATAAATATCTTGAATCTATGAGTTAAAAAACACTAAGTCAGTTTGTTATCTTCAGCATTAATCTAAAATTCTAAGTGAGTATTCATTCAGTAATATTTGTAGAGTCGTTTTGATTTCTGCTCTCATGATGATACATTCTCCCTCTTTTAAGAGGTAATGTGGAGTAACATTTGAAAAGTTTATGTCCCAATATGGCCTCTAAGTCTGTTTTTAAAAGTTTTGGGCATACAGGCAATTACTAGAGTCGTCACTGTAGAAAAGAAGTAATTATTGAAGACAACTGCTGTAGGAATTGAACTTTCTTCTTCTTTTAATATGTTTGAAAAACTGTAGTTCTTTGGTTGGGTTCTTTCAAGGCCTGAGAGTTTAACTCTGGCAAGACAGTAAATAGTCTATTTCAGATGTAGGAACATAGTTAAGCACACACTTGGCTCTAGGAACACTCAGTACCCCCAGTGTATGTGCAAGTTAATGTCAAGTGTGTATTTAAGTCTCATGGAAGATAAACTGTGAAAAGCTTTAGACTCAGCTAAGAAGCCTGACTATAGATATTTGTTTTAAGAAACTTTCCATAGGGTTTTCTTGTCTTTTAATGACCCATTCATTTATTCATTCACAGATTTACTTGACACCTATCCTTTGAGGTAATAATCTTTATGCTTTAATTTGGAGGAACATGCTTGCAAGATAAGATGAACATAACAAAACATAAATATTTTCCTGGGACATCTGCCTTTCTTTTTCCTATAGCTTTTACGTTGACTTATATTCAAGCAAAGTGGATTTTGTCCTTGATGAGAAAATAATATCATTTGACTTTTGATGTATGCCTAACCTTCCTACTGAAATCATAATCTCTGCTGTTTTAAGTCCCATTGACTTATACATTACTTTATCTGAAACAAAGATTCACAATTTTAAATGCTAAACAGAGGAAGAAAAATGCTTTTCTTTTCTAATATTCCCTCTGTGCACATGTTCACTTAAAGGATTCATTCCTGCTGGAAAAACTGCTGACTTTTCAGTAGGGAATCAAAATCAGAACTATTTGGGCTGAAAGCTGTAATCTTTTTCTTGGAACTGCCATCATGATGCCCTGTACAAGTTACACTTATGCAGTTATTCCAACCTCTAGTTTATATGGATCACAGACCTTTTTCAGTGCAGAAACATGATCTATTGTGCAAGTGTACGCATCAGGAGGTGTGAATGGCAGATTCATGTTCTGAGAAGGCATCTTTCTCCATCAACAAGCTCCATCAACTACCACACAGATTGTTGACAGCTCAATTTCCTATAGATAGATTTAATATCAGATTTATGTAACAATACAAGAAAAAGTAGCAATTCATGAGAAGTATTGCAGGATTATGAGAATAAAATAAAACAATCTTGAAGTGAATAAAATTTAAATCAAGTGTTTGTCATCCTGTTTAACTGGCAGAGGGGAGGGAAGAAAAGGTCTTAGCCTGTTTTTCCAGCAAGCAGTTACTACCTGGGGCTTAGAAAATATTTCTAAAATAAGGCAGTAGAAATTGAATTAATTCATAGATGAGTTCTATGTCTCAGGGGATGCACTGACTCTTGGAACATAGAGCTACTCATAAAAAAAAAAAATTAGAGACATTCTACTGTGTCTTTAAGCACTTTGTTCAATTAGCATTCAGAACTGAGCTAAATTAGTACTCTACAACATCCATAAGCAGAGTACATAAGCAGCTCACTGTTTTCTTTTTGCACAGAAGACGGACAAGTATTCCCTGGTGGAGTGAATATGAATATTAAATTGGTTTTAGGGATAAAACTTCCCTCTGTTTTAAAGTAGAAGTCCTTTGTTGAACCAGTGCGTTTTACTGCTGAATAGAACTGGAAAAAGCTGCTTCTTAAATTTTTCACACTAAGACTTGGAGAAGTGCTATGATTTGCATCTGTCTTGTATTCTAACTATGTTTTCAATACAATGAAAAATCTTTGGAGTAAAGGCAGGAGTTTTCCTCATTTGTCTATAACTAAAAGCACAGTGGCTTTCACAGAAGCTCCAGCAGTTACTAGTGCATATCACATCATGGTGCTTGAGATATATTAATGCTTTCACAGAACTCAGAAGGGGAAATGGGTGCAGCCAGAGAGAAGTAGGAAACAGCAACATCCAAATGTCTGCAGAGTTGAATGTCACAGACATTTCTGGGCTTCAGTTCTTCATTCCAGTCAATGCTTTTTATCCACATTTGTATATTATTAGAGATTTATTTCTCCGCATCGCTGGGATATTCATAGCAGGATGAAAGGAAAAGTAATCAAATTCATAACCAAACTTATATTTAATTTGCCCTTTACCTTCCTTTGGACCAAGGCACTACTGAATCAGTAACTCACTCCATATGGTAGGTAAAAATACTCTTGTGACAGCATCAGATTCTGAGTTCCTGGTCACTTACACAGAGGTAATTTCTTCCCAGTCCTGCAAATAATTTCTCTGAGTTTATTTGCTTCTTGTGTTCTTTTGCACTTTAGGGTTTTACTAATATCTCAAAATACTCTTACCAATCTTTTGTTTCATTACAGTATTTGTCATCCTAATTCTATGAAGCCAAGGGCTTCTAAGTCCTTTTGTTGCCATGTTAACCATTTTTGTTCCCTTAATATTTTTTCATTTCCTTCTAATTTCTTAATAAGTTTCTCGCTCAGTGTTTTATATCCTATAAAGGAATATCTGTACTTCCAATCAGGAAATTACCCCTAAAAAAAACAGTTTCTGAATGCTCATATGAAAAGGATATAAACAAGGTTTCTCTGCTTTAATCATGAAGATCTTTTACTGATTTTCTTCTTGGAAAAACTTGCACCATACTTCAATTTTGTCTTGTATGTCAGAATATGCACAGCAGTGTAGTAGGTCTTTGCCATGGATAATTATTATACAGCCTTCAACAATATATGCCTTTCATTAGTAGCAAGTCAATTTATATGGCATGCTCCCATGGGATTTTATTTAATCTATCTTGAGGACACATAGATTTTCTGGTTTGTTTTTTGGTTTTTTTTTCTTTATTTGAATAGCATGGCCAGTCACCAAGTGATTCATTTCACTCAGAATTGCTTAGCTCCTCTGCCTTCTAATAAAATGTTATCCTAGTTTGATATGACTGATATTTTGTTTTGTAAATACAGAGGCAAGTAGGTAAGGTAAGGTATAGATGTTATTATTTTTTAATTATTTTCAGTAAGCACAGCATATTTTCTACTAACAAAGCTGCAACGCTTTTCCAATAGGCTGAAAATGCCTGTGTCGTAAACTATGTCTAAGAGTGGGTCCCATTTTTGCCTAATGTTTGCTAATCAGTTTCTTCATTTTTATTGGTGTGTTTTGATCTGCAATAAACACTTCCCTTAGAATTATCTTTCCATTCCATTTTATCAAGGTCATTTTTCTGAAAGATTATATGTTGTGTTCATTTGTCACAGGTCTTTCACAAAAAAAAAAATCAGTCAAACTTTTTTCTTTTACACGTTCGTTCTCATCTCTTGGTCTGAAAAAGTTCAATTGCCTGAAAAAAAAATCTCTGTGGTTCTCCAAAAATTTGCTTCACTGATGTTATTTTTTTCTCTTAATTTTCCTTTCTTTTTTCTTTTGACAAAAAATGAGAAGAAAGTTATCATTGGAATTTTTAGTTGCATTCTCTGTCCTATTTTCTTTTTCCCACATTCCTTTTTAATTCAAAACACACACAGAATTATGTCTCTGTGGCAGGCAAATGTCCTGTCCAAACTCAAAAGTTAATTCAAACTGTGTGAAACAACCTCACAAGTACACATAGTCAGATTACTGTTGTTTGACACTAGAATTTGGAAATTGCCAGAACTGTGTGCAGCTCTACTTTAATCATCTGAACTGCAAATAAAATTGTAACCAAGGAAATGGGTGTTTCATTAAACACTGCAAAAATTAGGAACATTTCTATAGCATAAGGAAGAGGGGGCATTTTGGTATCAGGCATGTGGGGTTTTTTTAATATTAAAATGCTTTGCAAATCATGTGGACATAACTACCAATTTGTGTCTGGATGGTTTTTATCACCTATAAAAGCCAGGGACCAGTAAAAAATACATAGGAAGGAATTTTCCAGATTAATTCAACTCTTCAGAAAATCTCTTGTATAGACAGACTTCTTGTGTCTGTCATTTTAAAGCATCATATACCAGACTTTATAAGCTGAACTCCAGCACCTGACAACATAACCCAGCAGCATTCATGGTGTGCCACTTGCAATCTGCAGACTGTAGGATTTTCTGTCAGAGAACGATTTCCATCTAACAAAGAGCAAGCAGATGATGTATTTTAAACACTCCCAAAAAGCATATAGAGCTTTTAAGCAGGGTAAGTAGAGTCATAGAATCATCAAGTTTGGAAGAGATTCCCAAGATCATCAAGTCCAACCACCCACCCAGCACTACCACTGTAACCACCAAACCACATCACCCAGCTCCAGGTCCAGACGCCTCTGATAAACACCTCCAGGGATGGTGACCATCACCTCCCTGGGCAACCGATTCTGGTGCCTGACACCCTAACAGCGACTTCTTTTTCTAATATCTAATCTGAATCTCACCTGTCTCAGCTTAAGATCATTTCCTCTTCTCACTGCAAGCACAGCAGAAGAGACAGACCCCCACCTCACTACAACCTCCTTTCAGGGAATTGTAGAGAGGGGTGAGGTCTTCCCTGAGCCTTCTCTTCTCCAGACTAAACAAACCCAGCTCCCTCAACTGTTCCTCACAGGATATGTTCTCTAGTCCTTTCATGAATCTTGTTGCCCTTCTCTGGACATGCTCCAGTACCTTGATGTCCTTTCTGAAGTCAATGGCCCAAAACTGAATGCAGTACTCAAGGTGAGTACTCACCACTGCTGAGTTCAGGGGTACAATTGCTGCCCTGGCCCTGCTTGCCACATTATTGCTGGTACAGGCCAGGATTCCATTGGTTTTTTTGCCATCTGGGCACCTCCAAGTCCCTTTCTTCTGAACAGATCTCAATCCACTATTCCCCCAGCTTGTAGCACTGCAGGGGGGTTGTTGAAACCCAAGTGCAGGGTCTTCACCTTATTGAGCTTCCTACTGTTCTCCTCAGCCCATTGATGGAGTCTGTCCAAGTCTCGCTGTAGAGCCTTCCTACCCTCAATCAGATCAGAGTTCCCTCCCACCCAACCTGGTATCATCTGCAAATTTACTGAGAGTGCACTCAAGCCCCATGTCCAGGTCTTTAATAAAGATGTCAAACAGGACTGGCCTTGGGGATTTATTCACAGGCAGCTCAAGAAACAGAGTTCCGAAACCGGCTTGCTCCTTGCTGAGCAGACCTTGCAGTGGGAAATCTTGCTGTTCTAGTATTAAGTATAAGTGATTATTTAGTTTACCCCAAATGAAAATTGCTAAGGGTACAGCAATTTATTCACACTAGGCACTCACTTTTAATTCCTAGACCTTCCCAGTTGTTTACTGAGCATGTTTCAGTTAATAACTGCAGCCAGCTGTGAGTGTGCATATAAATTATTGCTGTGCCTCAGTTGATGAGTGCAAGTTATCTTTAAACTATAATAGCTTGTTTATCTATGCTTTCTTATCTGTGAATCTAGCCTTGGACTTCTCAAGTCAAATAGATTAGCCCCACTAGAAGTGTGCTTCAGTAGTGGGTTTGAAATCAAATTAAAAATGTAAGAAATTGTCTGCAAAATATTCTTAGTGAGGGCAAGCAAGTAGTTGCATCAAGAGTAGAAGAAAATAAGCACACTTGATATACTTGAAAACTCTACTGAAATCCATCTTTATGTTTTTAAACTCCAAGGATTTCTAATCATATCAAAATGAGCCATTTATTCTGTACTCATGGCAACAGAAGCATGCAGTATAGGGAAGTCATACTTTAGGTAGTATTTTCACATTCTCAAATGTGAGAGGTCATTCAGAGCATCTGCCTGTTCAGCTGCATCATCACTTATGTTGCTCTCTTTAAAGTCATGCCTGACTCCTTTGTGTCATTATCCAGAGCCATGGCCACTTATTCCTGGAGGCCCTTCATCCTGTACATTCCCTGTGTTCCTATGTCAGAAAGCAAAGAGCCACCATTTCCTATATGCATTTTGTCTCATATTTTTGAAAGCGAGCAAGTTTCATGTTTAGACCTAGAAGAAAAATGCTTTCCTTCCCTGAATCAAAACTGATACAAAAAAAATAGGGGCAAATATTCTATTTCAACCCAAATGGTTCCTGTGTTTCTAAAAGCTATCTTAAAGGGGGGAAAACCCCTTTCATTTAGCAGAGTTTTCCTAAATGGTTTCTACATTCCCTCAAGCCTCCATGCATTTGTCAAATGGGATTACAAGCAGTTTAAACGTGCTGGTGAGCCTGGCCTCAGCCCAACTTCTACATGCAGATGGTGAAACAAAGGTATGATTCTCAACTGTTACAAGGAGAAGGAAGATGAATATTTATAGAAAAACATTTACTAATTCGATTTTTTTTTTCTTATACTTTTTTTGGACCTCTATACATAACTTTTGGTGTTGGCTCTTCATCCCAGTTGAACTGTTCTACCTCCACCAAAAAAAAAAAAATAATCTGATACTCTAACATGAATTATAAGCTGAATTTGGAAGAGCACTTAGTGGGATGAATTGACAAACTAGATTTCTGTGCCTCCCAGCACAACTGTTGTACATCTGGCAATACCTCCCAACCAGCAATCAATCTGCCCAAGTCCAGACAGCAGAGATTTGAGGCCTGGGATCCAGCATTTGGGGAATTCTCAGCCTGTCAGTTTTCCAATCACCATGCTTCATTGCAGAAAACAACAGGCCCTGGATTATAAAGATGTTTCCAAGTTCTTTTCTTTTAATAACAGCAGAGTGTTAGGGGTGACCATTCAGAAACTGAGAAAAACACTTTTCTCATTAAAAATTCTCATACTGCCGAGCAGGGCAGAATCAAATTTACTGTTAGGAAGTATTGAAAATGAGAGGTGTGTGAATCTCCTCTTTCTCCTTGTGTTCCCTGATCATCTTGATTACATATGATTCCATGCCTTTAGCTGAGCATCCTCAGCTTTTTCAACACCATGATGATCACACCACCCACTGTTGAAAATGATGGCTGTTCATGCCAAAGACGTAGAGCTGGGATAATTCACTGTCTCTTGTTCACCTTGTAAAGCCACACTGGACTAATTTTAAGTATATAACTAAAGACCAGTGTACTGGAGTGACTTGTCATTTAGTTTCAAACATTTAATACTTACATAAATTTTTTTTTGTGAGAAAATAGTAGTTGTGGTGCAATCTATGATTACAGTCATAAAGGCAAAACTTATGTAAAAACCATCTTGTAAATGAGATAGCTGCATTCACAAGGCTCTTGTCTGTAGAACACAAAGCTCTGCAAAGGCAGATATAAGTGCTTCTTACCTCCTTTTATACACTGCTAACTTTCTGCTGTTGAATCATTTTCTTTGTACCATAGCTGTGGCAGTGTTTGAAATAGAGCAGGACCACATGCTCTGCTGCATGAACAGTTAGGTACACCACTGATACTTAAAAGTAATAATAAATATTCATTCAGTGGTGGGGAAAAAATATATTTAAACTGTAAAAGCATTATCTCAAATAAAAAAACTTGTGAATAAAAAACAAACAAAAAGAGAAACTAATGAGCTCTGCTGGAACAGCATGAAGCCAAGTGCTTGGGAATATGCTGAGCCCTGAGAAACTGTTATGCAGACCAGAGTAGGCAGCATACATGGTTAGAAACATGGAGCGCAGGGAAAGAGAATTATTCAACAATTACTTGCACAGTGTAAGCAGAAATACTGCTCAATTGTTATGGAACAGTGGTCCTAGCAGAAAAAGTGAAATCTTCGGGTTTTGGTTTCCTTTTTGTGCTTGCAAGTGATTTTGCAAGTACAAGTACTTTCTGTATCTCTTCTTGAAGGATATAAATGCTCTGTTCCTCAGATTATAATATTAATTATGCCTTTTGTAGAGAAATATAAACATTCTCTCAGAGGATGTAATTCCATTCTCCAAAAGGTCAAATCACTGCTGGTCATTGAAAATTTTGTCATGTCGTTCCTCTTCATTCACTATTCCTGCGACAGGTGTTTGGTCACTAGAAGTATTTCAACCATTTACTGTATTTTTTCTCTGAGCATCCTTGAGAGGCTGGGTTTTTTTCATATCTGGTCTAGTGCCCCTGGAAATCAAATTTTGTGTTTTCTTAATCAAAAATTAATCAAAAATTCTTATTTACAACCAATATTTCCAAATTCTTAAATCTCTCAAAGGCAGACGGAGATAAGAGTTTTAGCCCTATTTGGAATTTTCTGATAGCTTGCTATATTGACAATACAAAATGTCAGTCTTTTCAAATTTTTTCACTGACATGAGATTATCAGGTGTAGATAAATCATTAATTATTCATCCTTGTTGCATTCTCTTTATTCCATTACAAGAAAAGATTGAATATTTGTTATATAAGCCATTATTATTTTTAAAAAGGGAATAACAATTTATGATGTTAGATGCTCAGACCTGTATTTGTCTTTGTATGCACTGGAAAGTAAATTTTAAAAAAATACAAAAGGAACGTTTTGCAATAACATTGGGGGAGTTCATTTTAATATAAATATTTTGACATATATTTTAGTATATTAGTTGAGTATTAGTCCTGTTTCAATAGAAACATGACCAATGACTTATGAGGATAGAGATAATAATCTATAAATAATTTATGATTTAAAGTAAGGAATGTAAGGTTCTCAGAATGTTCTCAGGTTATACTTAGTTGTAAAAAATGGAGATGACTTTATTCTTTCCGAAAGTGCTAAGTGCAAAGAGAGGAAAGCTACTTGACTTTTTGTTTGAAAGAACTAGTTGTTATGTGTCCTTGAAGTTTGTATTAGGAGCATTCCCACATGTACTTTTGTATCAATATTACCCAGAATTACTCTCTTAAATACCGCAGTGTGGGTGGCAAGCACCATCAGTAGCTGAGCCTCACAGTACATCTGTGGGAATTTCTATCCCAAAATAATCAGTTTGAAATACACAGCTGTTGCTTCTCCGCCCATCCATCATGCAATCTTGTTTGCAAAGTGAAAGGCAATTGCCATTTCTTGCTGAAAACTTGCAAGAAAATCTGATGGAGAAGTGTGGAGGTTTTAATGAAATCAGTGCTTTTCTCCAGTCTATGAGCATCATTGATAATGATGTCCAGAGCTGGTTCATATTTTGATCAGTAATCCTCAATGTGGCATAAGTCTGACTCCTGCCTACTGCTGTTCATGGGGAAAAAAAAAGATGTATATTTCAGATATTCCTTTTAATGTTTGTTTTTGTTTTTTCACCCAAAGAAAAAGATATATAGACACTTTATAGGAAACGTTACAAACCTCTTCCAGACATGCCTTTGAAAATCAATGGACATTGGTGGAATTCCTTAAGAACTCAGGGCTCTAGGATTAAATAATCGGTGGCATTAATACTCAGGTATTCCCCTCTAATTGTCATTTGTTCTTATTTATACCCCGTAAATCTTTATTGGAAGGGAAAGTTCATCTTTTCTTCAGTAACTGACAAGTTTGGAACCGTCAATTATATTACAGTCTATGGAACAGGAAAAAGTGATCTACAGCAGGTAATTAGCACAAGATTTCAGTTTTAAAACTTTACACAACATCATCTCAGAAGTTCTTTTGAAGAACATTTGAAATAGTATACTCTACTGCAGCCAGTAACTATACCTTATTAAAAGTTTCCTGACAGTTCACTACCTCTGTCCTAAAAATGCATTAGTTCAGCAGTTCATAATAGAGCCAAACCTAAATAGGTGTCGAAATTCTATACAGACACAGAGAGGCTGTCTGAATGTTGTTCATCTTTGTCATGTGGTAATTAAATATTTGTTAAAGCTCTTTGGGGTTTTGCATATTGCAGGTTTCTTTCCTTTTTGGAGGAAGGTGGTAATGAGGGCTAGAATGCAACAAAATGAGGCCATACATGTGATCATCTTAGTATAGGGAACTACTTGCAAGTACTCCTGTAATGATCAAAATAAAATGAGCAAAAAATTTTCATACTCATAGTGTTTCACATCTAAATTATATTAATTATATATTTTACTACACATTTTATGTGTTTCAGTTGGCAAATTTAAAAAGACATCTGAAACATGGCATTTTTTTGTGTGTGCAGCTTTGCTTTTTTTTTTTTTATTTGAAATGCAGCCTCGCAACATGTGCATGATTATAGATTTGCATAGTGTAAAATTACTGTAATTTTATCTGTTCAGGAAGTCAGAAAGGGATTTAATAAGTAGTAAAAATTAAGCTAGGAAGTAACATAAAGGCAAAGTGTATATATTTTGCACTTTTAAATAACCTTTTCTAAGAAGAATCTATTATCATATAGTATACTGTAATTCCACTTTGTAGTGATACTCTTGCTGTTGTCACAGTATTGTCTTTAAACTGGGTATGAATAGTTTGTATATGTACACACTTCAAAAGTGCTTTCTACAATGGAACATGTGCTCCCTGTCACTGTTACTAGCCATCCAACTGGAGAAATATTCACCAATTATTTTTTTTATAAATTATGAATGTACAGTGTAAATTAGCAAATCAAATATTGTAGCAATGAAGAGATGCACTTTAAAAATGTAAAAGTGTATATCTCCAAGAGTGTTATTTTGTATAGATGTTTTTGAATAAATAATTTATTGCTCATTAGTGGGTTTTTTGTCATTTATGAAATAAATATAAAGTATTTGATAGCAGCTATTTGAGTTTTATATTTTATCATTAGTGATTTTAGTGGGTTTCTTACTTTTTAATTAAGGGTTCATAATTAGAACAGTAAAGCACTTAGCGACATTTTCCTTTTCATTCAATAAATCATTGTTGGCTTGATCTAGTCGCTGTGAGGAAGCCAAGGTGTGACCCATGATCAGCCCCCAGTCCTTTTTGTAATCAGCCAGAGAAAGTACATTGCCACAGCATCTTCCTTCAGTCATCAAGACCAATTTGGCCATGGAAATCAAGGTATGGAGAGAGGGATACATAGCAAGGAATTGGAAGCACTTCCATTTTCCATGTTTTAAATGCAGCCAGTTGATATTTTGTGAAAGGCATAATGACCACAGTATACATTTGGTTCAGTGAGAGATCAGTGCTGAAACTCTGAACTGAAAAGTACTAAACAGAAAAATGTCCCCAGCCTGCAAAGCTGGGCATAGTTCATATTTGTAATCTGAGATTTATTCTAGATTTGTTCCTTGTTTTGCTAACAGAGAAAAAATAGTGCACATTAGGATCAAGTCACCTCTACCAGGCAGGTGTTTGAAAAAAGAGGCTTCAGAAAAGTTTTATAAACAGGGTTTTTTTCTTTTTAAAAGTCTTCTAGTACATTTAGCTTATAAGAAGAAAATACACTTATATTCTAAAGGAAAAGTATAAATCCTGAATTTTAACCTAAAAGAAAAACAGTGTGTGCTTGTAATGGAGCCAGGCTTGCTATCTTAGATAATGACAACAACAGTGTCATCAAAGACAACCTACAAGTAGTTAACACATTTCAGTCACTCCTCCTCTTAGTCTTTGATTACAGAGCTGTGCTAGTATCACAAAATTGAATCTGAAGCAAGATTTAGACAACTAAACCAAAAGCACAGAATGAAAAAGCAATCACAGAAAAAGACTTTTGCCCATAGAGGCTATAAATCTTTGCACATCCTTAATATCCCAAATTTCCTACATATCCTGATGTGCACTCCGTGTAGGCAGAGGTCAGCTGGGAGGATGGCTGCTCGGTCCACAGAAAGGCTTGATGCTGCAGTGCATTTTTAGAGTGCAGTCTCCCCAGAACATGACATGGCAGCTCCAATTTCTATTAAAATATGTCCTGGCAGATGGGGAAAGGCAGAGTCACACCATCATTTAACTGCCCATTGATTACAGCCCTGGCCAGAGGGGAAAATGTTCTTTTAGCAAGTGAACTCCTAGACAAAGTTTTCGATGCCTGCCTGTCCCTCTTCTCTGCTCAAGACTACCCATGAGAAGAGGCAGCAGGGTGAGTACCTGCATTGTGGGTGGCAGTCTGGCTTTTAGGTCCAGCAGTCCCTGCAGAGGTCAAGTTCAGTGTCCAGACTGGGGGGAGCAGCAGGGCAGGAAGCACAGGGGGCAGGGCAGGCACCTGGGGGGGCTGTGTATTCCTTCAGCTTCGACTTCTCTTTGCATGTGCCCAAGCCCTTGAGAGCAATATCGTGGCTGCCTTTATTATCTCAGGAGGCTGCTGCGAATGGCAGCACTTTTTTGCCTCCTGCTGAGGTTGTGCCTTTATGGAGGGGAGGAGGCAGAATTGCTGGAGAGGGAAAGTAAGCACAGATGAAAGTGCTTTGGTAACCCAGCAAGCAGGGCAGGCATCTGGGGAGGTGAAATCCTGAGCTCTGGTTCCAAAGAGAAATATGCAGAGATGTGAGGAAGGTCTTATCTATGTGCAGCTTAAAGTGCATTTTGCTATGACATATTGGACTTCCTCACTTCCCTGTAGCAATAAATTGTGCTTCTCATGGCAATAGATGTAATTGCTTTGCACTAAATTATATTAACTATTTCAGGTGGTTTGTTCTACTTCATGCTCCGAATGACAGAGCTGAATTACCTTCTATAGTATGTAGCTCAAAAGAGAAGAAAATTCCTAGTTACTGGGGAAAAAAGTGAGGTTTTTTTCAACTGCAGAAAAAATATTTAGACAGTGGCAAATTTTAAAGTATTAGCATTTCTTCTTTTCTTAAGATTTTTAATACTGGTTTGGGTTAGTTATAAGCTTAGTTATTCTTTCAAATGAAATGAGATGTTCTTCACAGTTCATTTTTATTAAACTAGGTTGTACTCAATCTGCACTGCAGCCCGTGAAGTGGGGCTAGCAGCATTGCACCTGACGGAGAAATGGGTGGGTTAGTTTTTAAGTACCCAAAGAAAAGAGGTTGTTTTCCTTTTCTCTCTTCTGAGAGCTGGACTTTTTTGTTCATATATAGCCTTTAATCATTCAAGTGCAGCTTTTGTGCATCCAAAGGGGGAACATTACTAGATGGTTTCAAAAATAGAACAAGAAGAGCTTAAGAGTACTTGTTCTGTATCTCTGCCATCTGTGAAACTCCCATTGCATGAAATACTTATTGCCTACTGTCCTGGTTTAGGGCAAATATTTAGGAGGAAACCTCTGGGGGGTTCTCCTCTAGGAAGAGCTGATTCCAATCACCCCTCCCCCTACAGGTCGGGGAAGAATTTCCTTAGAGAAAAGTGGAAAAAAACTATTTATTTAACAAATAGAACATTCACAAGCATAGGAAAAATTTGGATAATATGAAAACAATGAAACCTCTCCTTCCTCTGAAGAGATGGTAGATTCAGAGTCCGTCTGAGTCCGGTTCAGTTCTCCAGTGGGGGGGCCAATTGCCGGGCCCGGCTGCAGAAGTCGGCGAAGGGGGGGGGCCCCCAGGGATTCCCTGGTGTCCTGGGCCCACACGATGCCAGCCAGTCCCAGGAAGAGGAAAAAGGAAAAAACACCCAGCAAAAGAAACAAAGTCTCTCCCTGCAAAAAAGCCGAGAAAAATCCGAGGAAACCCTCCGCTGTGAGCTGTTCCAGCACCCACACCTGAGAGAATAAAAAAAAAAAACCGCAGTCGTGCTGGAATGTAGCCTCTCCACTCTCTCAAGGCCTAAGTGATAAGATGTGACTCCTGCAGACAAACGGCGAGTATTTTTTTTTTTCCTCCACTTTCACTCTCTGTCTCACTGGGACCAACTTAAAGCTGTAGAACTTAATGTCCAGCATAGGCAAGAGGACGATTGGGGATACAAGCAGATCATATGGCCAACCCAGGACACCTACCCAGAGGATTTTAAATCATGTAAATCCCTCCTCGTTCTATACAAAATTCTGATGGAATTCAAGAGAATGGTTAAGTGACAAGTAAAAGAGACCCACAACAGAAGAGCTAGGGTAAGGACAAAGAATATTAAGCAAAATATGGAGGGAGGAGGGGGAGGGAAAGATGGAGGTAGAAAGGCTTAGCAAATGGAGGGTGAGGGCACAAGAAAGGGCTGAACACTGAAAACAGAATGTGAGATCAGAAAGAGGGGCATACATGATGACACTGAGGGACGTAAAGGTTGGGGATGTAGGGGATGTAGGTGGGGTGTCCTTGCCTGGAAAACTGGCCAATATCAGTACCTTTGGTTGAGAATTAGAGGGGTGCTCCCTCTCAGTCATAAATACTGAGCATTTGGAAGTGTATTACTGGGGTGAGGGGCAGGAAGTAGGATGGAAACTCTGAATAGAGCTGGGTCAAAAGGCACTGCCAGGTAACACATTTCCTGGTGATGCAGGTAAGTTGATACAGTTTGTTACAAGCATATAATTACTCAAAATTAATAGAAAAATACCAAAGCTGGAAGGAAGGACCTTAAAAGGGTATAGTGTCATATTTTAATATCTTACCCAGAATATTTAAATCTTAGCAATTTTAAGAGTTACTTTGTTGTAATTTGTGCTCTTATCCAATTCACTTAGACAGTAAGGGTACTCGCTTTAAGGAAAGGGTGAGAGAGTTACATCTCAAAGCGGTGACCAATGTGGGGAGCACAGAAAGATGAAACTTCAGGAGATAAATGAGATCAAGGTAAAATACACCTGGAAAGAAAAGAGAGAAAGTTACTGAATGTTTCAACAGAAACTAGTGAGGAAAACAAAGTCAGAGCAGTCTTTTAAGGGTACAGAGAGCTGAGCTGCCTGAACCTATTGGCTTACATATATGGGTCAGGTTAATACTGACTCATAAAGCAGGTTTAAATTACAGAACACAGCTTAATTTTTGCAAAACTGTTGTATCTAAGCATACCCAAAGCCTCTTGATTAATTTTCTTTGCCATTTCATTCCTACCTATTTAATTCTCTGAGCATTGAGAACTACTGCAGTCAATCAATACAAAATATTCTGAAATATAAAAAAAAAATATTAGACAAAAAATGTTACTAATAACATTTTTATTTGAGGACCTTTCACATTTCTGTAGGACAGTCCATGTAACTACAGCACATTGTTCCCATGCTTCTTCAGCCTTTCAGCATTTTCTAAAACAGCATTTGGCCTCCAGAGCTCAGATTCAAAGTTTTCAGTACCCAAAACTGAGCAAACCAGTCAGTCCAGTGCTTAGAATTACCCACAAAGTATTGGGGTCTTACGGGAAGAGATGAGTTCTTGGTGTTCTGCAACTTCTCCTTCTTGAATACCCACACTGAATGTATATATCCCTGGCAGGGCTAAAGGAGCATATGTACACCTCTGCAAAGTTGTACATACTGGAATAACTATAGCTTCATGCACATCTTTCTGTCTCTCAGCAGGTTCCTGCATCTGCTGTCCTGCAGCCAAGGTGAGGCATCTGTTAAACCATTACCCAGACTGGCACATGTAGTATTTTAAAAAGAATGTTATGGCACAAGCAATGGAGTGCAAAAGTTGTCACAAACTATGGTCCCCGTGGGGCTCTAGCCATCTGCTTGCTAATTATGTATACCACAGTCTGGCTGTTACACAGAAAACAAACATTGCTGCTGGCAGGTTCGTTCTGCCATATAATTACTGCAACTGCACAGGCAGAATTCCAGGAAAGTTATGTCTTTTTCTGCCCATTGCTGATGCCATTTTTGCGTGTTCCCCCTTTAATGGATCCATCTGTTCTTTCTGCCACCTTGTACCTTGGTCTAACCTGCTTGCATCTGCCTCTCCCAGCCTGTGCTAATCTCTCTCTCTGACAGTTAAAGTACATACATTACCTAAGCCATGCTTGCTATGTGGCGAGAGCGTGGCTCATATTAAGCTAGTGTTGATACAGCAGTGCAGTATTTAGCATCTTTGTGCATATTGAGCTAAACTTGATAGGTCAGTGGTGTATTTCACAGCTTTTATGCAACTTTTCATAAAAGCCATATTTGTAATAAGTTGGATATGTTCACTGCCTAGGAAAATGAAGCTTTTCTTTGTGTCAGATTAGATCTCAAGAGGTGACAATTTAGAACAGTCAACACTCCTTTGTGGTCAAATCTCCACAAAATATGAGATTTGCACTCATCAGCACTTTTCTTTCCTCCCCACTGTTTTTCCCTGTCTGTGAGTAGCTCTCCCTCTGCCCAAGTAGTTGTTAACATGGGACAGTCCACTGCATTCATCTGATACAGACAGGCTTGAGACAGAACAACCTGTGGGAACCAGCATTGAGTCAGTGCTCATTCCCACAGGCCACAGGCTGTTTGGGCTGGTGTTGCACTGCTGGCTAGTTATTCTCTTGCACAGGCACACAAATGTGAGGGCTTTTAATTAATAAAAATTCAGGTACTTGGATACTATCACACGCAGCAATTGAAAAAAAAAAAAAGGTGGGGATCTGAACCTGTCTGTGCCTCAGGGGGAAGAGAATATGGACTTCATTCTTAAATTTATGTATATTAAAAAAAGCTACCTGGTGTCATAATATTATTTGGTTTTAAATTATATATGAAGATTATAAACATGTCTGTATCAGTTACATACTGAGCTTCAGACCCTACCTAATTTCTGCAGGGAAAGGAGTAATTTCTTATTCGTGGTCTTTCAAGAGTATTACATTATATTTGTCATTTCCCAAAACTTCTACTGGTCCTGTTGTCAGTGTGTTCTTATTTATGAATGAATATCCACAACAAATTGATTAATCATGTCCTCCTGTCAGAGCTCTAGGAAGTTCATTTTGTACTTCAGAGTGGCCATCAGGAGAGCCTGGGACTATTCCATCATAGAGTGAAAAGTCTGATATGCTTCTGTCTTCCATAGTGGCCCCATTCAATCACCTTGAAAAATTGATTAGACAGCACCCTTTATAAACCAAGCTGTTTCTCTAGTGAAGACCTTTTCATTGCTCCAGTAGATTAGCAAATTAAACTATGTTAGGAAATGGTTAGGACTGGAGTTATGGTTGCCCCTAAGGCAAATTTGTGGAAATGGTCTCTGATATATTTTTGCCCCAGGCCAGTCAACAGCATGCTGAAATTCTCCTAGGCATGGCTGAAGAATTAGCACAGGCCAGATGCTTCTGTTATAGGCCATGTAACTATGCTCATCTTGATTTGAAGATCTCCAGTAGTACAGATGAAATCTGTAGTATTTCACGCACCTTTAATTCTCTCTGCTTTCCATTTCAGGAACTCCAGTATTCATATGCAAGCCCCACCATATGGCATTGGTACCTCTTACCAGAGAAAGGCATTCAACTGCATACCTGAAGAAATGAGGGGTACATTGCTGGGGAAAACTGGCATAGATGGTTTTCTAACTGTGGCACCAACAATTATATGCAAAAATATCCTGCTGGTTTACGGCAATGAGCTGATCTGCCAGACAAGAAGGACCTCATCCCAGATTACCCACAATTAAATGCCTACCTGCCATTTCATACCCTGCAATAACTGCTGCATGAAGGATCATCCAGATGTGTGTCATGGGTGGGGATGCCCAGGCAGAGCTCATTGCTGCCTGCAGGAGAGCAGGGCTGGGAAGCTGGGCAGGAACACAGGAAGGGCAGCAGGGAAGTGTTGCATATCAGTCTGAAGGAGGAGTAATGAGAAGTGGGGGAGGGAAGGCACAAATTTTTGGTTCTTTTTCTCAGTATTTGGGTTTGCTCTCCTTCTCACAAAGAGTTGGCGTGACAATACTGGCTACTGTGACCCAAGGGAATTGTATGCAGAAGCCCTGAACTAAGTCAGGCCTGGGGGGTCAAGACCCTGTGGAGAGGGTTTTCCTTCTTCTCTTTCTTTTTCACTGCACACCTTTGCAACCACTTTCAATATTTAGTTGTACTTTTTGCTGTTTTGAAGCTATGCTTAATTTCATTGCCAGGGTGGTTTAATTCCAGTACAGCTCATCTTCTTATACCCTTTTCTGCAGAAATGAAAACTTGCTCCCTATAGGTTCTTTTTTTTTTTTTTTTAAGTGCTCAACGACTTACAGTGATAAACTTCAGCATTTTCACACCAAACCAAGCACCTTCACTCCTTTAAGTGTCACATTGTTAACGCTTACTCACAGATCTCAAAAGTGGATGTGATGAACTTTTAGTAGAGTTACCAATTCAAAATATTGACACCAGGTATTTTTTTTTTTGTGTGTGTGTGTGTGTTTTTTTTTTTTTTAGTTCTTCTTGTATATCTCAGGGACACACATTATTTTCTCTTGCCAGAGCATTAACCTGAAAGGTCTGTTGAGAATCAGTGATAAATGATTCCTGTATATCTTTTTCTTTCTCTGGAGTCACAGCTTCTCCAGATTGTCTTATCACATGTTTATTATCTATAAAATTTATTTCCAAATACACCACTTTATATTTGGCTGTATTAAAATGTTTTTGTTGGATTTTTCAGTCTACCATTTTATCTGTTATTAATTTTGCCTCAGTTCAGGTATGAAGACTTGAGTGAAAAATGCATTCTTTTGTTGTGTCTATAAATCTGTGTTTATGTGTGTGTTTGTGTGTGTGTGTGTGAGTATATATATATATAATGTGTATGTACATACAAATACATACATATACTCTTCCCAGTTCCTTCACTTTTTTAGTAACCTCAATTTATTTTTCACAAAGTACTGGCTCTTATTTATACTCATTTAAATGTGATAGGTTTCATTCATGCTGTTAGCTACTGCTTAACACTGCATGCTTATTAATTCTTATGTGTCTTTTGCATCTGCATGTTTCAACACAGAAATAAGAAAGCTGTAGCATCTCCTGTTTGTTCAGTCTGAGAGTTTTCTAAAATGTACTTTAGCTACAGAATGCGTCAAACCCATCAGGGCATTAAAAACAACAGTTCAAGATTTTTGGAACCTTGACATGACGTCAAATAACCAAGATGTTTTTGTTACTCGGTCATAAGGCTCACTTGAACACTAAATATTCCAGAAAGTTGTGCTTTGTGATCTCTTAATATCAGCACTTATGAAGAATGCTTCATTTAACTTCTGCAGATCATTTACTTTCCTGATTTGTGACAGACTAATGGAAATTTGGAGATTAATTTGGAAGCATAGTCATTTGCCTGAGTGAATATGAACTTGGATGAAACAGTTCAAGAGTAACTCCTCAAGTTTAAAATGTGGTTTTCAATTAAAAAAATGTGTTTATAATGTAGGATCTGTCTAGTGAACAGTCCATTTAATGGGCTGGTGGCCATCTTGAGATCATTAAACATCACTGGCTGTTTGTTTCCCTTTACTACCTCTTTTTTCAAATTGATAACTCCAAAATTATTTCTTACTGTGTTAATATCTACCATTGCCTTTATCTTTGAATTGATAAAAACAAATAATTAAAAATTAAATCATAAATTTGGAAAGGCAGTGGCTCACCTGGGAAAATACAACCTACCAGAAGGTCACTAAAGTACATCAGAAAATATTTAAGTATGAGGAGGAATTCAAGCACTGCTTTCCAAATTATTGCAACATTTGTATCTACAAAGGTGTTTCCACATCACAACCATCTGTAATATCTCATTTTGGGGATGTTATACAGCCTAAAAAAAATCAAGGCTTTTTCGTTTCAAACAGTGCAGAGAGAGAATCACACTTTTCAGAATGGACAGTACCAATACTGTCCCACTGAGATATCAGACCCAGCTCAGTAGAACATCTGAGAACACAACTACAATAAAACGTTCTTCCTGATGTAGCATTAGCACTGGTGTGCAGGGCAGATTCTCTCTCCGTTATGATTCCCTGTTCCTCTTCCTTATAGATTTTCCCTCCTTTTCTTGAGCACTTTGGCTGCACAACCTTTTTTATCTTTCAAAAGATGGGCTCAAAATGCAAACGTTGTCACTGCCTGGATTTTTGCAGTAAGTTGGTCCTGGGAGGCAGGAGCTCAAAGACATTGGTCCAGATCGTAGTACTATCAAAAGAGCTTCTAAAATTAGATATCCATTTGTCATGATTCCTACCATGGAAATGTTCACAGAATATTTCACTATGAAAGCAGGACAGAAACATCTGCCATCCTTTGAGTATGGTACTGAATTACTGTCACTACTTGCACTTCCCAGTTTTCCCTCTGGAATCTTAAATTCTTTTGTGGATTTGTCACTAACCATGCTGAGACCCTCATTCACAGCAGGCAAGTTGTTCTGTCATAATTTTATTACGTGGTCATTATTTTTGTTTTGCAAAATCCATTTCTGTTTTCTCCTAAGTTACAAAAGATCATGTCTTAGTATTTGATCAGCTTTATGACTACATGACATACGGTGTATCTACTGACCATCCTTAAATCCAAGACATAAACTTTATCATATGGCACTGCAGTAGCCTCTGCAAGAAGGCAGGGCATTGAAGAAGGCAGAAAATTTGCCATTAAACTTGTAATTAAAATGATCTGGCTGAAAGAGTCTGAATTTGGTCTGAATCCAGTGCTCTATGAAGATGGAAGATTAATTTTCTGTATCATTTTAAAAGGAAAAGTTTTTCTGATTCAAGCCACTGAATTTCAGACCATCTATAGACCTTAAAAGTTGTTCATTGGTTCCACATCCTTTCACATAAATCATAATTTTCTCATTAGTTAAGGCAGAGTTTTCAAACAGTGATATAGAGGATTCACATGAATTCAAACACAAGAAATTGAGTGGGCTGCTCTCAGCAGTTAAATTTATCTTTACATAGTTTTGTTCTGCAAGTTGGGTTACTCCAAAACAACAGAACATCTGAGGATTCTTCCTGTAACTAGAGTTTTTTAAATGCTTGCTTGCATGAGGTCAAAAAATCAATTTGGGTTTAAATCAACATTTTAACAGGACAATTTCATGTTCTATAGATTCCACCTGCTTCTGAGAAAAATAATTTATCTGATAACATGATTTCAGCATCATACACTAAAATTAGTATGTAATGATCAAATCCAACTCTGATCCAGCAAGTCCAGATCCCTCTGCAGAGCCTTTCTACTCTCCAGCAGATCAACGCTCCCACCCAACTTGGTTTTGTCAGCAAACTGGCTGAGGGTGCCTTCAACTCCTTGTGCAAATAATTGATAAAGAACTGTCCCCAGTACTGAACCCTGGGGAAGCCCAGTAATGACTGGCCACCAAATGGATGTGGCAGCATTCACCACCACTCTCTGGGCCTGGCTGTCCAGCCAGTCCTAAGAGCCCTTTAGCATTATATCTTTTACCTGAGGGGAAAAAGAATTCAAACCATCATGCTGGGAGAAGCCTGTTAAAAAAAAAAATTAAAAAAAAAAATTAAAAAAAAAAAAAAAGGATGAGAAAAATTCCAGCCATAGATTATTTGGAATTCAGGGGTTCCTGTTTTAAATCTTGTACCTCACAGGCCTTAATATATTTTTATTCTATAAAATTGTGAAAACTTTTCTATGAACTTATATGAATTTTTTTACCAGACACAAGATGTTTTATCCTGTAGCTTTGCATTGACTAAAACAGTAGTTTTTTGTTTGTTTTCAACCTAGGATGCCTTTGGTTCTCTGCAGGAATAGACAGTGAATGATGGTTGCCTCTTCACTTCCTTCACCTTATTTCTGGCTTCAGAGACCTCTACAAGGTCTTCTCTATCTAAAGAGAGTAATAGCAAAAAAAAAACCAAAAAAACCTTTCTAATCAAGTTAAATTAATTCCAGGAAAAAAATTAAGTGCTGAAAGTAATTAGAAGTAATGGTATCACCGCAACCCAGCTAAACTGATCTTTCCCACTAAACTAGTTTTCTTTCGCCCTTTACTTGCCTTTTTTGACTTATGATGTCTTTCTCAGCATATTAAAATGAGGCTTATTCTGTTGCTTCTGTGTTGTTAAGCTGGAACTTCAGTAAAATTGCTTCTGCTGAAGTATTGTGCAGTTATATGCACTTTTTGCCTCTTCTCTTGCAAGAGTTTTCTTAGAAGTTTAAAAGCCAGAAGAGATTAGAAACTAATTTTTCTATTACAGATTTGACATCCGTATTAACAGTGTCCTTCATGCTTTGCTGGACCCCAGAATTTTCACTAAATGCTACAAAACGGTGTAATCTGCTATCAAAAATAGCTCCTGCAGCCGCACAGATTTGTGTTGGAGGTCTCTCATTCCAATCCAATGCTTGTAAGAACTGATGATGCCTCAGAGAGCATGGCAGGGCTGCAGGCTGTTACAGTGCAAATATAAGTTGTTCTGAGATTATAGAATTGTGTCTGTTTCCTCTATCAAACATCAGTTGCAATTGCATAATATTTCAAGTATCATCTGATTTTTCTAAATAGCACAGTAGGTCTGCAAAAAGTCATGTATATGAGTAATCTGAAATTCTAGTCCTTTGGGGGATTTTCCTTGGACAGAATTTATCTTTTTATCATCAGCTTAAAAATTTATTTTATGTTCTTAACTTTTAAGAACATAGATAGTGTATTGGTCTTCATGTGCAGATTTAAATCTTGGAAATATAGCAAATTGAACAAGTCAATTTAAAAATTAATAATAGTGTTTGGTTAAGTGTTAAGGTTCACTGCTGCTTTTCTCAAGATTGTTGTTTAGCATAAGGACTGTTTTATACCAGTCTTGTACTCCATTGATCTGTGGATTTTCACTGCTGGACATGAAGGTCTGACACCCTTTCTGCAGGAAGAATGGCTTGAGACAGATGTCTAACAGAAAATCTGGAACAAAGGGAGTACATTCAGCAGAATTTTCATCAAAATTTTCTGCACTTACAATGGCAATATGTGAATCTTGGGTTAAAAAAAGATAAGGCTTTTCCTGAGCAACTAATTTTTACCCTCTTAATTCTCTTTCATCAGATTTCAATAACAAGATAATGAATGAGTAAGAACAGGAATTCAGCGGTGCCTGTGTAAGTCCAGTGTAATTAAGACTTTGCCCATGCTTTAACTAAAACTGTTTTTGTGGCTCAGTGGGCAGTTAAATATTCATACTCAGAAAAACACAAAATAAATGTTGCCATTTGATTTTTTTATCACAGACCAATTTACTGTGTGTAAGGCCCACTGATGATGAATACTTCAACTGCAGCCAATGAGCAAATGTGGAAATCCTTACTCAAACAAACCTTTATGTAGGTATGCTCTTTTTGAATTAAATGGGGAAGCTTTGATTTTTGACTGTGAAACTGCCAAGAAAATCAAACCTGTTTTTGAACTTGAAGAAAGTCTCTCATCTCTCAGAAATTAAACCTTTAGTACTTGTGAAGGATATATGAAAGGATATAGTGCAGGCTTCTTATTCTATTAGGTGTTTGGAATAGATCTGCTTTTCTCAATCTTCTTTATAACTTCTTATGTAAGGAAACATAATCTTCAAAGATTTACAGTTTGGAACAGGATAAAGTGGTATTGCAAGTTTGACTTCTTGTCTGCAATCTTAAATCCTCCAGCTAAGGAGCATGAACCTGCTTCTCCAGTAGAGGTCTGTTTCCCTTTGCCCTGTGCTTGCTTCTCAACCATGTCCACTCATCTTTGCAGTCAACAGGTTCTGGATGACGTTCCCAAACTGCTGTAATAACATCCTGGAGTTTGTCCTCCAGTCAGTTCACATGCTCCTAGGTTTCCTTTCCTGCATGTACCACAGCCTCAAGCTCCAGGATGCTCCCTGCCACCCACCCCCTGCTTACCTTGTCCCCTCTGGCAGAGATCAAAACTCTGATCTTTGGCTCTACCTTGTGATCTCCCTGTCCTGACCAGCAAAGCGTAAATGAGGGACTCCTCGATGTTGATTCCAGATCTGATTTTGATCTCCCTGCCTCTATAGGAAATAATAGGAAAAAACCCCAGCCAAATAGATTCTTTAGGTCAAACTACTAAACAATAATAAACAATAGGGGTGAAAAGTGTAACTAAAGAAAAATAGCTAGGCTCAGAAAAAAGAATAAATAAAAAGTGCTGGAAGGAACTGTTGGTGGGCAACCTGGGAATTAGCAACTGAATTAAAAAAATTTAATTTGGTAAAGCAAAAATTATAGAAAGGATAAAATAGGACACAAAGTTGTTGGGTTTTTTTTTTTTGTCCAATATATTAAAAAAAAACAAAAACAAACTAATGAAAAAATAGTTTGTTTTACTGCATAACATGCAATTGTTTATATATGTTTTTCTTTTACTATGCACTTTTTTTCCTTCTCATTGTCAGGAAAATAATTCTGATGTAAGAACTGACTACACAGTTATCTTTTGGTTCCTAGCAGAAAAAAAATAGACAAGTCAAGTATTAACGTCAGTTTCTGCTTTGTGGGAACATACCTGTGGCCAAAAAGATTCTGAAATAATTTGCATTGTTAAAGCTTGAGTGAGTACCAGTGCATAAAGCTGATAGCATAAACTGGGCCCCTGGAAAGTACTTGGCTTTCATAATTCAGGACAGCTCTGCCATCAATAAAGTACAGAAGTACAGAACTGTGGAAGATAATCTCCTCATCAGACAAAAGGTCAGACAATAAAACTTTTGTTTGCCATTTTCCAAAAGAAATTCAACATCTTAACTCATGAAATGTAAAACAAAGGGGTGTTCTCACATTGAATTTCTATGGGCTATGTAGTTTCTCTGAATTTTCAGACTTGATTTTTTTTCTAAACTTTGACAGGCTGTGGGGGTAAAAATTTTTCAAGTCTTTCAATTTCCAGTCAACATAGTGCATGTGAAAAATGATACCTCTTGGAAAATTTATATATTTACACTGCTGTAAGAATTGACAGTACTAGTACTGAAATGGAGAATGCAGCTCACCTCAGCCAAGTGAGCGTATTCACTGTGCTGCTTTGGTACCACAGTTATCTATGGACAGGAGCATAGATAAGGGTCTGGTTAATTGTTATTAGTTTGGCCTTTTCATTTTCTTATGTGCAGTCACTGATTTACAATCAAATCAGTCTAGTACACAGAGAAGTTCAAAATTAATGGGGGTAAAATATTGATATATTTCTAATCTATAGGCTAAGTGCTGCTGATATTGTGAGAACAGATTATGTTATAAAATAAACTTATGTGTATCATTGTGCTAGAAGCCAAAATGGAAATGTAAAGTAATAAGAAAGAAAGGGAAAAAGAGAAAGTGAATTACTTTGAACCTCAAAAACATAGTCAAACATGGCTGGAAATCCAATTTTAAAGTAAAATTTGCCATATACAGAAAATTATTTATAGTCTGGCTTATAATTAGAAAATGAAGGCATATATATTTTCAATTGTTATCTCTTTTTTTCTTGTAGATGAAAGTTTTCATAATTTTGGGATTTTCAGCAGCTATAGCCTTCACAGCTGTTTTCTTTTCTTTCCTTCAAATAGGGAAAGACATCATCTTTGGTGAGTAACAGTAAAAATACATGTTAGTTTCTGATGTTGACTGTTAAACTGAAAATACACTGGCACTGCAGACAGTTTAGTAACAGCTCAATCTCTTTTGTGCACAAAATACACTGTCTGGCTTCTCTGAGAATTATTCCATGGAGGATTTCTTTTAAAATGCAGTTTCATAAACTCAGTAGGTAAAACTTTGTATGTGTAATGTATCTCAATCACTATGACTAGGAGTGATTTTATTTTCTTAGTGACATTCATATGTCAGATGACACACTGCCAAGCACAATTGCTGGATTTCTTTCCCTGTCTGCTAATCATTCTGGGATAGAGGCAGTTGCCATAGGATGTCCCACCTGGTACCGTCCTTCTGTCCCTCCAGGGGGCTTCTCTCCCATGGGTCTGTTGGCTGCTGGCACCCTGTGGATTTTAGAGGATCTCAGATTGCAGTATTCCCTATGTTCAAAAAAATGTAATCTTGTCATTTTTACTGTCATTTGCATCTGCTCAATTTAAATCAGTTAAATCTAATAAACTAGAATTGTAGAGATACTAGACTGAATTTTAAAAGAAATTGGCAGAATCTGATTTTACATTAAATTAGGGCAGAGATAGTAAAGAAACAGTATTTCAAACTGCCATCTCTTATATTATATAGCTGTATACATGATTCATAAGGGATGGTGATATGATTCCCTAGGAAAGTTTTCACCTGAAGTTAGTGTAGAATTAAAAATAAGATAAAATTATATGAAAAAAAAAATTAAACAAATTCCCAAGCTATTACTTCTTTGGAGAAATTTTATTTGTACCATTACTACAAAACAGGAGATCAGGTTTCCTTTCCATAGTGGATTCTTTACTTCAAACTTCCATACAAATTGTTTGGAAAGATGTGGTCTGAAATCACCACATTATGTTGTATGTTAGTTAATACAGAATGAATCCAGGTTTAGGTTGGAAGGGACCTTAAAGATCATCTAGGTCCTCACCCTCTGCCGTGTGTAGGGAACCGTGTGTGGTTCACTAAACCAGGTTGCTCAGGGCCTCATCCAATCTGGCCTTCAACACTTCCAGGAATGAGGCATCCACAGCTTCTCTGGGCAACCAGTTCCAGTGCTCAGCACCCTCACAGTACAGGATTCCTTCCTAATATCTAATCTAAACCCTCTGCCAGTTTAAAACCAATGCCTCTCATACTGTCATAGAAGTCCCTCTCCCTGCTTTTTATATCCTTCCCTAAGGCACAGGAAATCATCAATATACTTAAATATACTTGGACTATAAATAAATAGAATATATAAAATCTGATTTTTTTTAGTAATTGTTCTAGATCTGAGGAGACAGTACAAGATAATGTTTATTAGTCAAGAAACACATTTTTGATGACACTGTATTGGTACCAAATTAATCCTTCTTAGTAGAAAAGGAAGGGCGACAATGGAATTTAAGTAAAGCAAGTGGATATTCTCTTTTAGATCAGAGTCGGAATCAATATCACATTATGAGCAATACTTCAAATATATTATATTTCTCAGAGCTAAGCCCCCTAAAATTAATTTTAAAACATTCTATTTTAAATTCTAAAATAATTACTTATTGTATGGCCTATAAAAATCAAACCTGTTTTTTAACACAGACTTAAAAAGGTTTTCAGAAGTAGCAGAAATCCAAATGATAACATCAAATGAATCATCTGAATATTTTATTATGCATAGGTGAAAAAGAGAAATAACTACTGCTATACTTAGATACTGAAAACTTTAGTAGAGTATAATTTAGCCTAAGAGAGATTACTCCTCATCACATATTTCTCTTCCTTGAACTGAGTGCCCTATTCAAAAAATAGATCGTTGAAATAGCACAGTATGGACTATAGATAAAACATGCTCCCCTAAAATTCCACTTTACATAAATGATGAGCGACAGTACATAAATTAGTTTTATTTTTTATTATTTGCTTTCTAAGAAAGAAATGGGCCATCCCACAAAATTCAGATAGAAATAAAACAGTCAGACTGGTTCTTTTATTATAAAGCAATATGTGCACCAAATAAGCTAAGCCTCTTGATTGCATTCTACAAAATAGCACAGCTATATGTTCACATATATATTTCCATCAAACATAGGTGAAGAAATGAGAATAGGGTTTTCATGCACTGGCCAAATCCCAGGTCTTAATTTTGCTTGAATAAGGACTTGAATTCTTCATGTGGCTCAGACCAGTTCATATTACCTGTGGGAGAGGGTCAGGTTTGTCCTGTTAATCCAAGGACAGTTTGATGAAAAATACACATGAATCCTAAGGAACACAACTGCATACAGAAAATACAACTGTTTCAGCTGGACTTTTTATGTTTGGTCCTATATAACATGTCCATAACTGGATTTATACTTCAAGAAAGGAAATCTAAATCCCCAAGTCTTATAATGGAAGAATTTATTTACTTCTGCAACCTTACCTTTCAGAAAGCTCAGAAGCCAAAATCTCAACTTCAGGAATACAATATGGAGATCATTTTAAAGGGCAAAAATTTCACCTTAATATTAGAAACTTGTGTAAATAAGTGTAAATATTTTAATAAATTTGCTATTTATTAACATCTTTCTTTCTTTTTATTTTTTCCCTGTTGAGAACAAATTGAAGATAACTGCATTACTAAGACTATGCAGAAGACTTCTAGTCTGGTGGATTATGCTACACATAATGAAATTAAAAGGTAAAAAAAAAAAAAGGTGAAGAATCTATTCAGGAAAAAAGCTTTTGAAACAAAAATTTTGATGTCAATCTTTCTGTTTCTTTAAGAACCTCTATAATCACAGATTCACTGTTCCCATTACCTTTGAGGGATCTGGTCTAGAGGAAGGGGACACTGCCCATGGCAGAGGGGTTGGAACTAGGGGGTCTCTAAGGTTCCTTCCAACCCAAACAATTCTATGATTATGTCACTGATCATCTGATCCAATATGAAATTGTACATTATCACCATATAAGTTGCTCTTTTAAAATGTGAGGCAAAATAAGAAACACAAAAACAAATATGGATGTTTTTCTGTACCAAATAGTACAACAAATTCCAGTAACATGTGGCTCAAAAATCATACTTTTGTGGGCCCATTTTTGAACATTAATTATGTTTTTGCCAGTGCAGAGTGAGAAAGGAACAGCTCCTATGGCATCATGAGCCATTTAAACTTGTTGCCTTAAACCAGACTGTTAAACTGAATTTCATATTTCCCCTTCAATCTACCACAGAAGTTATAAAAAGGACTGTGGATAGCTAACAAATTAGGGAAAGCTCCTTTGTGCTTGAGTTAGAGTATGAGAGGGAGCTCTTTCAACCATTTGCTGTCCAGACCTTTGTGCAAGACAAAATTAATTTCTCTCCAAAATTTGGAGCCCATCAATGAAGTTTTACAGGGTACAATCCCCACATCTTTGCTTAGACTTTCCTAAAGACTTATCCCTGTGATTTGCAAACAAGTCATGATTTGCAGAGCTCTGTGAGTGTTAACTGTTTAAATGGACAGAACTTGTCCAATGGACAAGAACTGTTGCCCCTCTGTGTGTAGAGTCTGAGGTTGCTCTTGGTTTTTACTGTTAGTATTTTGGTGACAATCCCAAAGCATTTAAAAATTAAAAACATAAGTCTCCAGCTTTCCGTGAATCAACTGCCTCATATAATAGAGATACTGATGTTTATCTGTCTCGCAGGATATTGTGGCAATTATTTGGTCAATATCCTAAACATGATAAGAGATGCCAAAGATAAATGCTTATCAACGATTGTTTCAATTAGGAATTGAAATTTTATTAGGAATAAAGTGAGACCACTTACCCCAGACACAAGACTATTGAGCTTCCTTTGAAATACTGTGTATGTGGATATATAAAGGGAATTGGTATTCAGAAGTCCTATTGATAATTGAGGATGGTCTTGGGTATTAAATGTTACATGAAAGCAAAGCCTACTCACAGCAGTGAGTTGGGAGCCCTCTTTTGTTACTATCCTTCACAAGTTCTTCCACTTAGTGCTGCAGGCTCTGCTCACCCCAGTAGTTTCTTTCTCATCCTAAAGACTACCCACAAAATGAATTCTTGTTGTGTGTGTCCAATAGAAGCACAATTTCTCTTTCAGAATTTTCCTCGCAGAGCAAGATTACAAAACAACCTTCCTCTTTGCTTTCCCAGTGTATTGTCCAATCAAAATACCTTAATACCTTAAATACCTTAAACTTACAACATATACACCACAGACAGATTTATTGTTATTAAAATGTTCTAAAAATGAATACATTGCAAAAGCCTCTGTATTTATCTCAATTATAGAAAGATCCAAGGAAGTGAGATAGCAACCCCTACCTTGCTGCTGGCTTTCTCAAAATTTCCTGAACAAGAGAGTCAAGATATTTCCCAAGCAGCTGAACGAATGGAAATGTCAATTCAGATGCTGAAACAAAAAGTTTGCCAGAAGCACAAACGTTCATTGCATCCAACTGGTAAATACAATATATTGACATTGGCAAACCACCCTATTGATTTGTTGAATGCTGTCTTTTAGATTAAAGTTGGGTTAAGTTCACTTTTATTTTACTTTTGCACTTTGTTTTGTTCTTGAATGCACCTCAGATAGGTTTATATTTTTCTTTGCTGGAGTGTGGGTGGTGTTCCTATAGTTGAGAAGAGCAGCATTACACTATTGGCATCCTGTGAACTCATGACTGTGTATTTGTATTGCCTTTAAATCAGCCTGCACATCCTCAGTGTTGAAAGTTTCTTGTTTACAGTGAAATATCTGTCTTCCCCAGCAGTTTGGGTTTAGTGCTTGATCTTCTGTCACACTATGGCACTGGCATTTTCAAACACACTTCCTTTCAACATATGCATATCCCTCTTTTAAAAAAATATGTTCTTATTTCCAAAACTGATTTATAGTGCATTGCTGCTACACATTTATTTCCACTTTAACTTAGTTTTCTTTTTTGTGTTAGAGGTGAAAGAAAGAGAGATGGTCCAGAAAGTTGTCTATGAAAAATACTTGCTGTTAACTAGAGATTAATTTCAAGATGTCTGTCTGGTGTCTGGAAAGCTCAAAATATTAGAAACATTGACTTTCCCCTCCCCCTTTTCTGCCACTGACATGAAGTGTTCTTAGTATTAGAACATTTTTTTCCAAGATATAGAAGCATTAGAGTGCTGTGTACAAACAAAGCTCCACAGTTATTCTATTATTTTATTTCCTAGCAGAAATACCTGTCTTACTTAACTAATGGGACATTTGTAAAACTAAAAATATATCTCTATCTATATAAGTATGTTTGTGTATATATTTATATACATCTACACACACACACATACAGATAAAATTATTTTTGTGTTACGCAATTTCAAAAGAAATGGAATTTCTGAACTGCAGAAGTGCACAAAGCTCTTGTTAATTTTCAAAGCTGAAACAACATTAACAGAATATGAATAGACACTTTACAGTCTATTTGCCACAACAGAATAGTTTTATATGAATTAAAGAACTCAATTGACTTTAAAGGAAGCATGTGAGTCTCTACCTAGGCAGTGCAGATAACTGGGGAGCTGGGCTCTGGGTATAATTTTGAATCTGAGCTAACATAGAAGTACTGCTCTATCGACACATTTGGCCGGAGTTACTGGTACATAATGACAAGATTATGTAGTCAGTCTAACAACCTATTCTGTCTCTGTTCTCACTTCTACCTTGTTCAGGTTCTAATTCCTCAGCAGAGCATTTTTTGAGATGATTTGGCTCTTGAACCTCTGTTCTTTGTTTTTCTGGCTTAAGATTTTGGTTTGAGCAATGGACTAAAGCAACTTAATTCAGAGTTGAATGGGCAGAACAAACAGGTATTGGGACTGGGTGATGGGCATTAGCCAGTGGGGAGTCAAGGGCAGGAGTTTTATGTTACCTCTACCCTCATCTTCCATCATGCGATGGTTGAGGTCAAGGGATGGATATTCATAGAATCATAGAAAGGTTTGGGTTGGAAAGAACCTTAGAGACCCCCTAGTTCATCTTTCCATCCCACATTTTTCTTCTTGGCATATACTATTTTTCTTGGTGGCATTTTTTACCTTTGTTGTAAACTCAGGGACCAGCCAAGCAAAGAACTGCAACGCAGGGAAAGAAGGAAACAGGGAGCAGGTCAACCTCAGTTCTCAGCTGTTGTTGGACCTCTTTCTTCTCATTCTCTATGCATCAGCTAATTAAACCAGCTCTTCCTCTAAGTCCCTGGACAGCCTCTTGCAGCACTTCTCACTGAGTGTTCATTCCTAGTAAGAGGGAGAATTCTGTAGATGCAGCTGTCAATAATGCCTTTTCTACTCTAGTAGCTAAATCCAATAGAGCAAATTGCTTGTCTGGGTTCTTCCTTTCAGATAATTTATCAGCTGATCTGCTCACTATGATTGCTAATATTTCTGGATGTCTGCCTTATATGTTGCCACCAAAATGCCCAAATAATTGCTTAGCTAATAAATATCGACTCATCACTGGTGCCTGCAATAACAGGTATGTATGATAAAAACTGTGCCTTGAAAATCCTTCTTTTTTTGTTCTTCAAACTTAAGAAGCTGTGGTTACTTTTTCTGAGGAAATTGGTGAAGGGGGACTGATGTTAATCATGGCATCAACATGTCTGTAAATGAGGTGCCTGTGAAAGTTCCCAGAGGAAAAACTCATCATTTAAACTTTGGTACACTAATTTTTGTGGACAGACTCTCCCTCTGAAAGCTCCTAGAATTATGTGAGGAATTTTACATTTAGGGAGAACTGATTTAGGTGATGCCTTCTTCTATAGAAAAAGAAAACTTAATTTTAACCCAGCATTTATTTTTGATTGAATTGGATAAAATTATATAAAGCAGGGAAACAATATTACTTCCCAAGGAGAAATATTTTTGTATTTTCCCACAACCTTAACAGTTAGAAAACATGAATCTAAAAATTCTAGAGTTTTTGTTAAATTTTACTTATCTGTTTGTATGTGTTTAGTGGCTATTTTTTTCCTCTAGTATCTACTTGTTGCCGAATTTATGGGGCAATTTTTTCCTGCAAAACCCAACATAATAGATGTGCCTGTCTTTTCAGAACACTCAAATGCATTGAGAGTCTAAAACTGAGGATGAGAGCCCTTTTAAGGGTAAACAATATTTGTACTCAGAAGCCTCTGGACACTTAGACTTAAGGTTACAAACAGAAAGGTGGACTCTAAGTTTACAAGGGAAGCGCTACAGAGATGAAAATGGACGGCCATTAGCATTGTACAGGTTAAGGTTCTCTGCAATGTGGTGAATAAAGAGCAGTAAAATTCTGCATTTTTATTATTTTTATTATTTATTTTATTATTCAGTGAGTCTGTTTTTATGAGATGAATATGTTTTGCTACATCACAAGCCATTTGCAAGGAACATGCCTGATAGACTCTTTGCTGAAAGGACACAACCTGATATGCATCGGTGTTATAAATCTAACAGTGTGGATATCCATAATTTCCCCTAGGCATGTTCAGAGTTGCTTGGAATCTGAACTAGCAGCTAGTACAATATTTGCACTGACAACTCCATCAGGGCTTGAATACATTGGCCGAGATTCATGCAGCTGAACACAGACACATGGCTGAAGCTCTTAATTTACAGTCATGGCTGTGTAGTCTTTCTCCCTAGAGATGGAGAGAAGCACTCTGCAATAGGTAAGGTGAAAGACCTTTTTCTTTTCAGTGGCTGACAATACTAGGATGTGTACAGGCATTTCAGCCTGGTATCTAAAACTGGGTAAATACAATTCACAGAGTCTGGTCTATAGTCACTCTGTTGTACTTTGTATATTTTTATGCTTGTACCACATCGGAATTCAAACCCACCACTCCTATTTGGTGGTATTTCAGACTCTTTGCTCTAAAAGTCTATAAAAGGTATAAGGTAAAAAGTGACCAAAAGAACCCTCCAAAAGCAAAGGCTTTGAAACCAGTAAATCAGGTCTTAACTGGGTCTAAAACGTTGTTAGCCCCTTGAAATACTTCTAGTTCTACTGAAATACATCAGCTTTAAAAGCCCATTATACTATAATGTAAATAACATATTCTGTGCTGTAAGCCAGCTTCAAAGACTTCAGTCATTAAATGAAATGCCAGGCTGTGCTTTTCTCTGCTTTACAGCTTCCACTTTCAGGCAGAAAATATATCAAGACCTAGGCTGTATTTGTACTTTTGCTCACTCTGTTTGAATATGTAGCTGTACTGTAGATCAGTAAATGCTGCATTTCATGAGTGAAATTTGGAAACAAAATTTATAGTGGAATTGATTGTGTGTCTACAAGAAAAATCTATTTCAATCTATTTAGAAGAGGGCAAGGAAGTGCTTTACAGATGTTCTGCTAAATCAGTTTGCAAGTTTGGGACAAATCAGATCAATGACAAAGGATTTTTTCCAGAGCACTGAGGTTGCTTTGTTTTAGTGTGCACTTACCGGAACAAAGGTGTAGCAGAATAGCATAAATAGAACCTTCTGTGGAGAATATCAACATAATATCAGATATTCCCAGCAGAGTTATTATCCACATTTACTAGTAATAGATATTAACAGATGTCAGTTTCCTTTCTGCCTAAAAAAGCAAAATAAAATTGCATTACTTTAAAGTGAAGAATAACAGAAGGAAAATCCAAAGAGCTATTTTTTCCCATTTTTAAATCCCAGCTAAAGGAATGGACTCTCACAGTGCAATTCATCTAATCTCAGCTTTCAGAGGTAGTTATATGTCTACTGCAAGGCTGCACCTTTGGCTTTTCCTGGAGTGACAGGAAGGCACCCAGGAATTGTCTGTCTTTTTGGCCTGACGGACAGGTTGTTAGATGACTGGCTTACTTTTTGTATAGCTAATATTTGGGGCATCTAGAAGGAATTTTATCTGCATCATTCCTATTTCATTGCCATGGCATTAACCATTCCCTCAGGTAAGGACCTGATGCTGAGTCTGGAGGCCCAGTACCAGCAGAACAAGTAGTCCTGGCTGAATCCATTGACCTCCATAAGAAGGAATTGAGATGTTTCCTTTAGGTTATCTGTTTCACCTCAGTGCAAAGCTGAGTGTTCAATTAGTGGCAGGCTTATTTTCCAGAAGTGTCCCATGTTCCCAGAAGTTACACGCATGATAGCTCAACACATCATAAAACATCACAGACTCCAATTCTTAAGTTGCCATATGGCATTCATTCCATCTCCCTGAAACTAGGCAGAACATTAAAATAAGATTCAAAAGATAAAAGTCTGGATAGTGAATGGCAGCTTAAGACCCCAGGTTGCTTCTCAGGCAGCCAAAACAAAATCCAAATTGTACAATTCCAGTATTTCACAAGTAAATGAAAACTCCCACTTCCCATAAACACAATATATAGTAATCAAATCTGAGTACTCTGTAAAGCTGTATGGTAGCAAAATCTCATTGTTTCAGCTGCCTTTTTAACTCAAGCAAGACTCCAAGACATTAACATGTTTAATGCAATAATAAAAAGGCATGTGAGAGGGGTTTTACTAAAGTGTCATTCCAGTGATCTCCTAAAATACAAAAGCAATCAGGAGAAAAATCACTGGTTAAGCAGCTACATTAACATTTCATTACTTTTAATTGCGTGAAATAGCACTACACTGTGCAGTATTTTATGCAATTTCAATAAAGGCAAATAAACTGTAACTAATTTGAATGCTTTATTAAAGCATTCTTCAACCTTCCAGTGTGAATTATTGTGGATAATTAAGTGTATTACTGTACCATATAGCTTGGCAAATTGAGTCTCGTCTGTGCATTGGAGATCAATGAATTATTAATATAATAGTTGTTTAGCATTCTGATAGACATATATGTTTTAACACTATGTGTTTCTACCAACATTCCAGAAATATATCTGGCTCTTTGTGGCTTACTTTACAATTTTAATCAACAGAGTGCATTGCAAAAAAAAAAAAAAAAAAAAAAAAAAGTCTTCTTTTTAGTGTTGATATGTATTTAACAATTATGAAATACATTCAACAGCCAAAAAAAAACCCCAAATCCTAAAATTTCTAATATTCATGATAGAGGGAAAATTAATTGGGTCAAACCCAAGACTCACTGACTACTCTAATAAATAAAAATCAGATAGAATCATTTGCTGACCCTCCAATTAAGTATAACCTGATTCTTGCCACCCTCTTACTTTTACACATTTTTCTACACTTTTTTGCTCCCCTTCCCCCTTCCAGGTAGGCTGGCTGTGGGAGGACAAACTGGTGTGCAATGATGCATACTAATGCTCAGGCAGGTGACATTCAGAGAAATGCAAGCTGTTGTGAGAAAAAAATACACTGCAGTTACTGCTGGCAACAGTTTTAGTAGTTAGCAGCAGTTCAGTGCCTGGGCTTGTGCATGGGCCCTCCCAAAATGGACCCAAGAAACTGCTACAGCTTCAACCAGAGGGAGCATTGCCACTGGAGTCAGCTCCCATCTCCTCAGTCTGGCTCCTTCAGTTTCGCTAAATGATTTCTTCTCTATGACTAGTGTCCATTTTTTGTTTAAGCTTTATTCACCTGTACTCTCAGGTTTCTTCATATTTTCCTGGTTTGATTTCCTCACTGTTGTGCTATACAAACATAATTTTAAAGATGCTAGCAAAGGCACTTGAAAGCACATCTAACTTTATGGGGAATCAGGAACTCACCTTCACAGCAAGTGTTTTAAAAAATGTCAAAAGATAGCCAACACTAGGTTATAAATATAAACAAAAGAGTAATAACTTATTAGCAATTTAAATTTTCATTATTTTCATTTTGAGTAAAATTAATATTGGCATGGATGAAGGCAGGTATTTTATCCCCTTTCAAAGATTGCTATTTGAGCATCGTATTGCAATGGCATATTGCTCAGTGGCTGATGATTATTTCACATTATTTTATTATTACAATTTTATGTTCAGGTTTTATATTCAGAATATAAATATAATATAGATATTAAATATATATAAAAGATTCAGAATACATTCAGAGGTTCTGCTGCTGCTGTTGCTTTTGGAGGATTTTTTGTTTTTCTTTTTATAGAGAACATCCTAGATGGGGAGCATCCAACAGAGCTTTGGCTAGGTGGCTCCCAGCAGCCTATGAAGATGGCCTCAGCCAGCCTCGAGGATGGGATCCCAGCATCCGATACAATGGATTCCAGCTACCCCCGGTTAGGAAGTGAACCACAAGATCCCTTGAAATCCTTACACTGGGCTGTTACCATACCTGCCACCACAGATCTCCATTTGCATCAGTAAATGAAGTATCAGTGTAAAATACTTCAAAAGTATCTGTGGAGCTCAGTTAAGAAGCCGGTGGCTTTGCTAAAACACAAGTTCAGCCACGTGGTGAGAGGTCCCCCGTCCCTGGTTGGGTAAGGCCATGGGGCAGTGCAGGGGGCACTGACTGTCCTGAGGGGCAGCCCAGTACTCCAAAAAGTGTGGTAGGGGAGAGCAGGCAGGGCAAGAGCAGCCTGGCAGGCACCAGGCAGCCAGCAGACCCAGGGTGATGGTTGCTCAGGTAGAGAAAAGGTGCAAAGTGGACTTAATTCTGACCTTCTCATGATGAAACTGTGGAGAAGAGGGAGGTGTACAAGGACACGTGCTGCCATGGCAAGAGGCAATGGTCACAAGTTGCTCCAGAGAAGATTTTGTCTTGAAATAAGAAATTAAATATTCTGTGAGCATAATTAAATGTAGGAACAGGTTTTTGTTGGAATATGGATTCCAGTCTAGAGAACTTCTGGCATATCTCTCATGGGAATACCCAAGATCTATCTGGATGGGGCTCTCAATAACGTGATCCCTGCTTTCAATTTGAAGTTGCACATTGTGTTCTCCAGAGTTTACTTCCAGCGTAGACTTTCCAGTGATTTTATGATTCTTTGCTTTAATAATGGCACCGTTATTCAGGGAAGGAGGGGAAAAGAGGGTTGGGTGTTAACTAAACAGATATAAAGCGCATGGACACACTAGAATGTGTGTAGGTGTGTGCATGTAAGCTATTCCTCAAAGGCTAGCAAACCTTAACTGAACAAGTATTGCTGTCAAATCATAACTTCAGTTTTTAGCTAGTCCAACTTACTGAGCTTGGAAATTATTGCAATATTTATGGATTTTAGCACCTCATATACTTAAAAAATAGCAGACCTGCCATAGAGGGAAACTTGAAAAAAGAATATTTGCACCAAGGACTGAGTGAAAAATTCCCCAGTGCAGTGTGCAATGATTTGGCTGGATTTATAATTTGTGATTTGTCATCACTGCTTTGAAACCTGACTTTTAATGGACTCAAAGTCTTGCTATTTTAGCCATTGTATGTTTAATAAGGATCAGCAAGAGAATTTAGTGTTAATGTCACCTGCAATTGATGTTATTAATTAAATAACATTGTCTCTAAGCTGCTCAATTTAGCACTGAGTTGAAAACCTGACATTTACACAGGCAAATTTCCAGTAGATAGTACAAACTGCCTTTTTCTAGATTCATTAGGTTACATGTTTGCAAAGTAAAACACTCTAAAAAAAAGATTATATAAATGTACTAATTCTGATCATCAGTGTCTGACCATCAGCAAGGTTCTCTGCTATGTTTTGGAGTAAGATAGGGTAAAACTAATGTCATAAATTTTTTTCTCATTTACATAATTGCTCTCTTTTTTTTTTTTTTTACTTTTAGCTGTCTAATTAGATCCTTTCAAAAGTAACGTGAAAATATTGTAGAAGTTATAGATAAGTGTGAGGATTACTACAAAGCAACACTAGATCACAGTGTAACTATGAAAATTAACAATGATAAGAAACTTTTACTAACTTCAAGAAAAACTGCTTTGTGGCCACCAAAGCTATTAAAATACTAATCTAAGGACTTGAATACCCCATGAGCTGTAGGTAGCTTGCTCTCAACTATTTCAGTGTAAATCCTGATGTTCCTAACAAGTCCCATGTTGCCTGTTGTCCTTACCAATTCTATTTAACTGAACCCGCCTTATAAATTCATTATACAGCCCTTATATTTATTACAGGCTCTGTGACTATTTTATGTGCTGCCCTTTCAGTTACTTTACTTCCAAGACAGCTGTTATATGCCAGGGAATATTTTGCAGCATGAGGGCAGAATCTGTGAATGATGATACCCTTAACATCTCCACAAACTGAGCGCTGATTTTGCCCTGATGGTTTTGCTGGGTTATTAATTCAGGCTAAACATGTAGCATTGATGTCTCCATGTTCCCCTCCTCAGAGCATCTGTATCTCTGTGCAGTTTGCTAGAACTGTGTCAGAAATATATTTTGGCTTCTCCCTGCGTGGGAAAAGGAAGCAGAACTTTCAGCTACCATGTGTTTGCAATCTACCTTATGTCCTGGTCTGCATAAGCTCCTTCATTTATGTACAAAGCAGCTCAGACCTTCTGTGTATCAACAGTGATTTGAGATTTCCCAGCAAATTCTTTTGTTTGAGGAGAAAACTGAATAAATAGAAAGAAAACTTTTTAGGCAACCTTAAAGAAATGTGTGGTTTTCAAAATTCACTGGAAAGGAACAGATCAAAGATATACTGCTCACTGGCAATCATTTAAAAACACTCAGCTGAAACATCCTTGAATCAGCTTGTGAAACCTGGGTCTCGGCTCCTGAACAGAAATAAGAGCCTGATAGAAGTTGAATTTTATATTGCTGGATTTTTTGTTTTAGTTTGATTTAAGGCAAACCATTTGAAGCCCTCTACATCATAAAGTTGGGGAGGGGGAAAATAGCTTTTATCACTGTTCCCCTACTTTTTAGTGTTTTATCATTTTGTGAGAAGTAAAAGCTGTTTGGCACTCAAGGTAAATTAGCTCTCTTCTCAGGTTCGTGAAGTGACAAGAAAAATTATTCATGCACCTAATGAGGCTGTTACTGAAGACAACCTATATTCTGATATCATTATGGTGTGGGGACAGTACATAGACCATGACATTGCATTCACACCCCAGAGCACAAGTGGAATGGAGTGCCAGATGACTTGTGAAAAACAAAATCCGTGTTTTCCAATACAGGTAAGATTATAACTTAAATCCTTCAAAAGAAATTCCAGGCTCTTAACAGGTGAGTAAAGTCAAGAAAAATTAGAGCAGATAGTGATTAAAAAATAGAAACCAGTAAAACTATTAAATTAAACAGGTAGACATTTAAATCTTTTGTAGAGATAATAAACTAGACATAATGCACTTAATAAAAGCATTGATTTTTTTTTTTTACCTAAGGTTTATGTTGCAGAGAAACCTTATTGGTCCCTCCCAATGTTATTGTTCTCATGCTTCAAGGTTTTGAGTTTCACTGGGGAAAATAGCAAAGCAGTCATTTACATTTTCAGCCAGATAAACTCAAAGGATCTTAATGTTACTTATTGAAAACAAAGATATTTCTTCCAGTCAATGCAGACTTTTGAAGAGAGCTATCTTTTCAAGTTATGTATAAAAATGATCTTCAGGGAGCTGCTGAAACTTACATGCATTATATCTTTGCTTTGAGAGGATGGAAAACACAAGTACAAAGTTTGTTAGAGGGCTAGAAGAAACATAAAGAGGTATAAATATAGGATACTGTATTTTTGATCCCAATTTAGAAGTATAGTCCTTCTTTCACTCAAAAAATAGAGTAACAAACTAAAACCATGCTTTTGTTCTCAAAGAGTAGCTTGGTATAACTCAGGCTACAGGAAAGCCCCATGCCCATCACAGCCCTCGGTGATGTTCATGTCAGAGCAACCTAAATTGCTTTCTTTAGAGTTGGAGCTTGATTATTGACCAGCTTCTCTATGTAGGTCTTCCATCAGAATAGAATACCATTTTTGCCTCAGCAAACTGTAATTGATAAACATTCCAGAGTCTCCTTTTGCTTTAAGGGCCTCATTCCCCTTTCATTACACACAGATGAAAATATTTGGTTAAGGGTAAAGAGAACAAAATCAAGTTGTGTTAAAAGGTGACTTGTCTTCCATATGGTTAGAGAATTTAAAATACAGGGAAGGTTAACTGAAATTAATGACTGCCTGCAATTTCACCACAGGCAGGTAAATCTAGTCCCTCTCACCCTGGAGATATGGACTTTTGAAAGTTGGTAAACATACCTTGAGAGCATTTAGACAGAACACAGGCTTCTTAAAGAACCATATTCTTTCAGACAGTGAGCAACTGAGAGCACTGAGTAACCTGAATCAGCCACAACAGCCCTAACTACTAAGAGGATGCCCTAGTATTGACAAAAATCTCTAGATTGCTGTGCTTCAAGTTTCCATCTGGAGCAAGAAAATTTTTTTCTGATTATATTTTTAAGTAATAGCCTTAGAAACATTCCCATTCCCAAAGTCTTACCATGAGAAGCTTGGGCAGACATCCAGTCCCTGAGCAGCAGTGCTTTCTATGATGTGAAGACATGCCTCTGAAATGTATGCCACAATATATTGACTCCCAGTTTTTAAGTCTGCTTGCTGTAGGTATAGAACTGCAAAAGTTCTTAAAATCATTTGTGTTTATGATATATTCTTCGAAATAGCACGATTAATATTGATTTTTAAGTGCAAAACCCCCACATTTTCTTATTATTACATGAATGTTTTTAGATTGAGAGGAGATTGATACTGTTTCCCATAACCTGGATGAAGTGTGGATCACAGGGACCACAGTGGTCTAAACACTGAACCCTGACTAATTCAAGCCTCAAAATCCCATCTAGTTATAAAAAAGAGACAACATAAGGGATCTTTAAAAAAGACTCCAAGGCTAACATTATTCATGTGGCAGAAGCATTCAGTGCAGAGGGATAAAAGGTGCACAAATTGTCATGGCATAGATTTGCAAGAGCATCCTTCAGTGTTCTGAACAAGGCACAGACCTTGGATTTCAGTCTTGGAGCTGTGATGAGTTTCAGAGAGCATGTTTCAAGGATGCTTTTGAAGGCAAGTTATGTGAGCATGTACTAAATCTATCACTGAGTGTTTAACGTGTAGCTAAATCTGGCTCTAGATGGTTCTCATGCTCAGCAGTGCAGCCCAGCAGGAGGATGGGTCAAGACTACCTTTGATGTAGCCATGACTGGCCATGGCAGGGGACATAAAAAGAAAGTCAGTCACAACCCTGTTAGGATTAGATAAGTTTCCCAACTTGTGAAGCTTTTACATGGTTACAGTCCCATGATATTTTCAGCTCCATTTTGTTATTAACCTGTATTCACAGCTTTGATGAACAGATATAAGGGTGGTTGCTCTTTTGCTTTTATTATATATGTTCTGTATTTTGTGATTTTTTCTCAAAGACAGAGAAGAGATTCTGTATATATTTTAAAAAATCTAAAAAGAAAGGGCTGTTGCAGTAAATATTTTGATCAGAGGAACTAATTTTTGAACACCAAAACAAAATGCTATTATCCTCTAGAACAAAGTGCTATTACCCTCTAGAACTAATCTTTCAGAATTATTAACAAAATAAATCTTCACATGTTAAATATTTGGAAAACCTCCACAGTTAGTTTTATACATTGGTTTTGTATGTGAAGAAACTGTGGCTGGTTTCCAAAGACAGTGAAATCAATAGCATATTATACAACAATCTAGGCATAGAGGCTGCAGTGTGCACTCTTGATGTGTTCCCAAAAACGGCACCCAAGGGAGAATCCACCCACAGAAAAGGACAACTGTGCCTGCAGTGCACATCCTCTCTGGGGGTTTCAGCAGGGAGAGGAGGTTCCTGACTGCACAGGTTAAGGAATCTATCTGGAAAATATTCAGAGTCAGTGCAATTCAATGAAGGGTTGAAAGCTGCAATAGTGTGTTAGTATTAATAACAACTGTGGGTAAATTATTCATAGGTTACCAGAAACCATTGTGATTTCCTGTTCTGGATATTTTTATAATAAATGCTATAGAATTTCTCCCAGCAATTCTCACATAGAGCCTGTAGCTTCTGGTAGAGCCTGAATATTCTTTTTTTCTGTATACTTTTCTGTATAAAAAATTTTTTAAAAAACAGAGAAACACTAGTTTACACATCTTTTATAACAGCTTGACATACTGAATGGAGTTGTGAGATAATTTGTCATTCCTCAGATTATTATTTCAGGTTAGGGGTGAGACATAAAGGAGCATTAGATAGACTTTTATAGGGGAGGTATTGACTTTATTCAGTATTAATTACATTGCTGCAAATAAGTTGGACACAGCACATACACTTACCATGATGCAATCCAGAAAAGCTTTCAGTTACCTGAGATAGAAAAAGGTGGAAAAGAAACACTCACAGAAAAGTGAGCTGATTTGAAAAAGGTGACACTTAACATGATATGTTACTGTCTCAGCTACAAATAGATCAGTGGTCTGCACTCAACAACCAGCAAAGTGAGTCCCTGCCTTTTTCTTCTGTTTCAGAAGCAACAGCCCACTCTAAGATGGGATTATGGACTCTTCTCCAAGTTGCATGTCCACAAATAAGCATTCATATTTTCCTTTTTTTTCAAGCTTTTACAGAGCATAGGCTAGATTTTCTTTTAAATCTACAGAAAAAAAAAATAAAACCAAAAAAACCCAAAAAACATTTACTAGGTAATTTCCCACAGAATAAATTCACAATAAGAAAGATTTTTCTTTACTTGAAATAACAGTTTAGATATTTTGGTACACTTAAGCAGTAATTGCCTTTTATTCTTCTACACAGAAGAATTTCACCATAACCAGGTTTGACCATGCTTGTATAATAACCATTTAAATCAACATGCAGCTATACAGGAAAACTATTGTGGCCAATCAGGGTTTTGTTGCAATTTATTTCCCTCTAGAACTATGCTACAAACAAAAAAGAATTATATGAATTTTATTCATTAGTTTTGAAAAAAAATATGATTCAGTACCCATTTCAGCAGAAAAGGGTCTCTTTTTAAATTCAAATTATTTTTAATGTCTTTGAATAATAATGTAAGGGACCTCTAATTTACACATTCAGCTGCTGGCTGCAAACTACTTATCCTGTGAAAAGGGAAAGGACAGCATTATGCAGCTCTGCCAGTCCCTTAATGTTCATTACTGCTGTTTTTCTCCACTGGGGACCAGAACAGATTGAACTGAAATTGCAGAAGCAGTTAACTAAAGATTATTCAGTATGAACTTCATTCAGTGTTGATATGTTTTGCTGTGAGCCTTGCTGTTTAACAGCTTAAAGGCATCTCCTACATTCTTTTCTCAATGATACCTGAATTCTTCCTAAATATCTCCTGTTAACTAGAAGCAGGAGATACTCAAACACATACAGGGTTGTGGCTGTCAAGTTCAGGTATTTGTTGTATGAGATGAGTTGCCTGCTTACATTACCAGCTGAAGGGGAAAAACAGCCACACTAATAGCCAAAGACTTAACGAATACTAAATGGAAAACACCAGACAGAGAAATTATTGATTTCAAAAATAAGTTAAAGAAAATGACTTATTTTCTTCAAACATAACCTACTTCGATTTGCTAAAACCTAGGCAATGAAGAAATAATGGTAGAATTTCTTTTCCAAACAAAATTGAAAACAATTAACCATTTCCTAAGGTAAATCATTTGTTGGTATCAATCCCTACTGACATGAGATCTCAGTAGTAAGAAAATTTTACTTGGTATAATAAATGAGGTAACATTATTCTATAAAGTTAATTAATTTAATTCCAAAGTTGCTTTGTTACTGTTAACCCAAATTTAATTACTGTTCTATCTTTGAAGACTGATCTCTGTATTATTTTAAAAAATGAAGAAGAAATTACATTAAATGCAGCATTCACTGTCTTCTGCCAAAGAATTCTGAAAAAATGAAAAGCAAGCAGATAGAATACAAATAAGGATTAACTCAGGTGTCTGTACAAAACATTTATTTTCTCTTAGTCAGATTTTTGAACCTCATTATTTGAACTCAGTGTCTCAACTATGTGAGGATCAAACCAATAAAGGACTGGGCAGTCTTTCATTTAACCAAGTCTATGTGCAGCCTTTGCTTTTTATAAAGACAGTCAGAATTCAGTACTCGTAAGTCACTACCTGTTGCTGCAAAAAAACATGGCAGAAGACTTGTGGGGGATTGGCAGAAAGCAGAACGAATATTTACATCTGTCCTTTTCAGTTAGGAAACTAGATTAGAATTCAATATTGAACCAAAGCTTTTACAGCATGCTACTGCAGACACTGAAACTCCTCATAATGTTTTTATGTATACAGGTAAACCTGCTGCTTCACTCTCTGTTCAGTAGAATAGAATTTGACCAGCAGTTCATGTCTTCATTCTGATACATCTTATGATGAATTTTGATTGTAAAGCCAAACTGATTTAGATGTAGATGTATTACATCAATAGCTTATGATAGAGTAAAAGTTTTGGGGTTTATTTGTTTTTATTGTTTTATTGAACTTTAAAAAAGGTTCATCTTTTTCCTTTAAACTAAAGAAAAGCAATCTATACAGATTTAGAATACATCACTCCAGTAGATGAGGTCTGAACAATAAAAAACTAAGAGTGAATGTAAATATTTAGTCCAGACTCAATTCAGCAACCACAGCTGTTCTCCTCACTTCAGAAAATACCCTTATTTTGTGCAGGTAACCACCAATGATACATTATCTGCAGGGATGGATTGCCTGCCCTTCTACCGCTCATCTCCTGCCTGCGGCACTGATGATGACGACGTTCTCTTTGGAAATACATCAGTGCTAAATACAAGACAACAGATCAATGGCTTGACTTCTTTCCTCGATGCCTCCACAGTCTACGGCAGTACCCCTGCTGTTGAGAACAAACTGAGGAATTTAACAAGCGAAGAGGGCCTTCTTAGAGTGAACTTAAAGTACTATGACAACCATCGGGAGTACCTGCCTTTTACAGACCAGATCCCATCCCCCTGTGCACAAGACTCGGGTGCGAGTGGGGCCGAGCGGGTGGAATGCTTTGTGGCCGGGGACAGCCGCTCCAGCGAGGTGACATCCCTGGCTGCCCTGCACACGCTGTGGCTGAGGGAACACAACCGCCTGGCACGGGCCCTCAAGCGCATCAATGGCCACTGGAGCGCCGGGGCCGCCTACCAGGAGGCGCGAAAAATCGTGGGAGCTCTGCATCAGGTTGGCTGCTCGCTTGCTTGTCTGCACATCGCAGTGAATAGCTCAGAACAGAGGTCACAGAGCTTCAAACAGGCTTCTGTGAGCGGCTTCTGAGGTCACGCTACCTCCTCTTTCCCACCTATTTCTGTGCATTAAATCTGGCATGTTTAAAGTTTGTTTTGTTCTCCACTTTCCTAAATGCAATGCCCTGGTGCTTAGTTTATCCAGGCACCTCAGTGCTCTGATTTTCACAGGAATTCCTACCTGATTTTCACTGCAGTTTCTACTCAGATACATATTTATGCAGGCTTGCTCCAATGTCTATTTTGTCTACTAAAGAGGCCTTTCCAGATACTTTTTTTTTTCTGTTTTTTTTGGGGGGTTCTTTTGGGGTTTTTTGGGAGTTTTGTTGTTTGGTTTTTTTTTTGCAGAGGACATTATTTTAAAGTAATGCCTCTGTATTTATATAATATCCAAAATGTTTACTTTCTCACAGGCATTGTATAAATAATAAATTCCCAGTGTAAAATGCCTGTGAAATTCTCAATGAAGTAGCAATGCACAAATTTCGGGTGCTGTTGACAGGAGATTGCAGGAGAAATGTCTGGGAAAACACAGAAGAAAAGAGTCCATAAGGATGTTTATATTAGCCATGTTTTCTGGTGCTTGTATTTTTTTTCAGTACCAATGGAGGCTTTTTTAAAGATAAATTGGGGAAGGATGCAATAAAATGTCACTTCTCTGATAAAATACTTTTCCTTTCTTCTGCCACAATTCTTTGACTGTGGAATAGAATACAAAGCACGTTTCCTTTAAGAAACCACCTGCATTGTCTAATGCATTGTTACTTACACTCAAAGCTATATAGCTTCAGAGAAGTAACATATTTCACTTAATTGTATTTAGTCAGTTCTTTTGAAATGTTTGGCTTTTTGCTTACTTTACCCAAGTCAGCTCCTATACCACAAACATGCCATTTTCATTAAAATAATGGCATTGACAAGTCAGAATAGTTGTTATTACTCATTAAAAGAAAAGTGCAAGTCCAAAAGCAGGCCTCAGTGCCTTCATACCCTTCAGATTTACGTCCGCAAACATCACGGCCTGAAAAAAAACACTTTGTGCAAGGCAACGCACTGCTCAGTTCAGTGCTGCTCATTATCTCTGCTGGTATCACAGACTAATGAGATTTGCCTATGGCTCATTAGAAATGTGCTTGAATTATATATAGCTGGTTTAGAGACATTCTTTCAGGACAGATAATTGGAGTATCTCTATTAATGTGCTAAGTTAACTGGCACATTAATGACAGCTCTGGTTGAATTTCCTTGAGAATTCCACTATCAAGTTTTGTTTCAGTTGCTAGACATTTCTAAAATGCTCTTTTTTTTGGAAGGAATACTTGCACGCATAAGTCCTGCCTGTGGGTGTGTAATTATAGAAAGTTGAACAAAAAGCCTTTTCTTCTTTCTAGAATAAAGAAGATAAAAAAATATCTCTTTAGACCATACTTTTCTTCCTGGATGGTTTTTTGGCACCATAAATATCCCTACTGACAAGTATTTGGTAACAGAAATTTGACAAAGTTACCAAACATAACAATTGCCTGTTGATATCCTGGACAGAACAGATTTTTTTGGCTGCATTGTACAGTTTCACTGATAAGGAGCAATAACTGCCTTTTATATTTCATAGGAATGACATATGTTTACCTTTATAAAATATTAACTCTGATGTATAAAGTGGTAAAGATGCATTTTCTGATTTACCTCATGCTTTGTGAAAAAAAGACATTTTTTCACTGTCATTTAATATCTGAAGAAAAAATTTTCAATTATGCAACTGTTAATCTTAACATTACTATTTCAGACAACATAGCTTGCACACATCTATGCTATTCTTTCTGGAGACAGTTTTCCCTGATGTGCCATTTGGATTATGAAAGATGGATGATTTGGCACTAGTCAGATGGAGCAGGACTTTTGCAGATCAATCTGAATCCAATTCTCTTTGATTTATTACAGTACTAGAGAACCATCTCTGAATGAATGCAGTTGCTCCCACTTGATCCCAATTTTAAGTGACAACTGCCTTTAGTTTTCAGTGCACATATAGGGGTTTATTTCACTTCCTTCTACAACTGCTTGTGTTCTCTGAGCAGCTTGCATGGTCCAAGGCATGGGTTGAAAGTGAGTGACTTCTGAGACTGACATACTTGGATGAAATTACTTGGATGAAACTTGTTTGTGAAATTAGATTATTAGTTAGCTCCTCTCAGAAATATGAAATTATAAAGGATTAATAGCTAGAGAATGTATTATTAAATATATTGAATATATATTCATATCTTGAATAGTGTCAGAACTCATGTTTTAAAAGATTATAGTTTAGACTATTAACACAATTATAATAATGCAGTCTTTTTCTATTAAAAATTAAACTCACATAAAATCACCTTTTATCCAAATGTTTAGGACTTCAACATATCTTCATCCTTTAGTATTTTCAGTGAGAACTGCAAACTAACCATGCAGAGCACTTTAATGAATTAAACATCATTGCTCTGTTTGATAGTTCTCTGCTATTTCTGCAATCTTTTCCAAGCACAGAAGCTTCATTTAATTGGCAGTACAATGTCTCAGTGAGATACTATTCCTCTGCACTTACAGCTGACCAATGGCAATGACAAGATGCACTTTTGGCCTTAATTATCCTTATGGTAGTTAATATATTTTTATATTCTTTTTTCCAGATTTTTTTTTTCTTATTTTCCTTTTCCAACCATTGTGCCCCATTCACATCTACTTTGGGGTATACTGTAGAGGTTTTGCAAGGAAAGTCTCCTAAACCCTATGAAAAGTGATAAGAATTTCTGGATCTTTTGCATCTAATTGGTAATAACAATTAACATGAACAAAAAGATTTCAAAAATAAAGGGAAATTATATAACCTCTTTCCAAACATATAACATGTGGCTGATCTCTGCTGAAGGTGGCTCAGCCTGGAGAAAAATGCAGCCAGATATTCAGTGAGCTCATAAGAATGCTTGAGAACCCCTGTTGTAATTCTGCCTTCTGAACAAAAATAGTGTTGCCTTTAACAGTAACTGCCTAACTTGCAGTGTTCTAGTGTTTACAGGCCAGGGTTCAGTTACTTTTTCAGTAAACAGTGCATATGGGATTCATTATTTGATGCACAATGTATACAAAGCCTTTATCAACACTCAGATGCTGTTTCTATCTGGATACTTACCAAATGATTGGCTGAATTGCTAAGAAAATAGTGTTTTATTTTCTCTGATATAACTAAATGAATAACATTTAAATGATCTTAATCTCTCTGTTATTATATGGTTTTATAGATTACAAAGGTCACATAAAAACACTGAGTATATGGGGTTCTGTTTAAAACGCAGTGCTCATTTGTCATAATTTTCCACTAAATTATACTGTTGGAATAATGACTGCCATGAGATAGTAGAAATATCGACGTTATTGGCTAAAATAGTTTTCCTCATGAAGCTTCTGTAGAGCTTGGATTTGTTGCTATGGGGTGATGAATGTATGCTAAGAGGAGCTTGGATTGCCACTAATCTCATGAATGTCACAAGGAGTTGAGACCACCCAGTACCTTGCAGGTTCAAATTCATTATATCCACATTCATTCCTTATGCTGCTGCAAACACACAGAGTTAACTTACTGTTAACAAATAGACTCAAAGTAAGCCATAAATGCTGGAGCCATTCATTATACTAATTTGTAATTTCTTTCCCATATAGTGGCTTTCTGTCTGATTTTATTGACATCTTTTGTGACAAGCACATTCCTTTATTTCCACAGGAGAATCTCATTTATTGAAGGAACATTCTACTAAAAGAAAGTACTGTGCTTATTTATGGAAGGAAATAAACCTTTTATATCATTCTCTGAGAGAAGGGACTGCACACAATATAATTTTAACAAAAATTATTTTGATGCTTGTCAGCTGTTAACACCTTCTTTAAAATGTATATATATGTGTCAGTTGTAAGAACCTGTAGTGAGCCTCTCCTTGACTTCACACAGACAAATTTGGCCACATGCAGAGAGTACAGAAATATCAAATGCTATTTCAGATGTGGTTCTTTGGCAGACTCCAGTAATAGTGTAGTATTCTGCTGTATTAGTAACAGCTTAGCCTGTACTGTCAAGCTCACCTCTACTTGATGGAGCCTCATTTAGCCTTTGGAAGTTTCCTTAAAACAGATACCTCTCCTAGTGCAGGATAGGCAGGCATAAGACCTCTCCTTACCCTTAGCCTTTTAATTTCTGTGTCATGAAATGGCAACCCCTCTTTCCCTATCGAGGAAATTAGAAATGAAGGTGTTGCCTCTGGAGCAAATGAAAAATCTGAGTTGCCCTTTCCTTCAGGGAATCTGGCCTTCCTGAGCAGCTTATCTTGGGATTTCATTTAAAATGAGACAAAAAATTAGTCATTCTAGGATTTTTGTATCCATGACTAACCTACTCCTCCATAAGGTCTTTGATTGTAAAAACTATTCATCTAAAATTAGAACTGCGGTCTTGCAAAATCTTTGTGAATGAAGCAAAAGATTAGCTTTTCAAATGACTGCATCAGTATTAATTTCTTGCAATAATTTTATTTGTTTCATATGTTGTATTAAAGGAACTGTAAAAGGGATTCTAACTTATTGTCTTTTAAATATTTTGTTCACGGCATGACCTAACCTGAAAACCTAAACCTCTGCTTTCTGAGAAATGTGAGCAAATTGTGGAAAGGTTTGATTGTCTGTGCTCTGTGGCTAAAATAAAGAGACGAGTTTTTTATAAGGTCATTTTATGCCAGATAGTTTTTCAATATGCACTATATCAAGTTCAAAGTACATTTATCTCTATATGTATTGCATATTATATTGAATCTATGAGGTATTTTATTGAGTTCATTATGCTTCATGTTATCTCATATTGCTTTATTGAGTTCAGCATAACCTTTAACCTATAATGCATTTTCATTTTTTTAGGTATATTAGAACATTTTCCCCACTTTCCTTTTGTCATGATTACTCCTATGTTTTTCCACGCCATTGTAATACTATTACATTATAAAAGCATTTGATAGAAGGTGCTTATCAGTCTTTTAGGTTTTGAAGTATATTTTTTAGAAGTCTATAAATTGGCCTAAGTTTAGTATAAAATGTCTACAAGAGGATTTTGGGCACCAGTATTTTAGAGCCTCGTAATTTCAAATAATAATAAAAGAGGATTTGTGTCACAAATATATATCTGAAAATAGCATCTGTTCATATTAGCAAGAATTCTTGAAAAAGATTATAGTGCTTCATGCTTTCATTGCCATTTTTAAGGCCATTATAATTTGCATTTTCAATCTCAGCACACCTCCTGTGAGCTGGATTGTCCCCATAGTTTGTAAATGAGCAGCACTGGTAATCTCTTCTCAGGAGGTTTTGGTCTTGCATCTATGGTGAGACCAACAGGGCCTAACTGTTGCACAGTTCTGAGCTGTACCACAGATTCTCTCCGGTCATTTGTCTCCTTACTGCAAAAATAAGACTGATATTGTTTTCCAGGTAATATGGCTCTTAGTTATGCCAAATGCTTGACATAGATGAGTGAAGAAAAAAGCACTTAGCACCTGGGATTCATTACTATTCGTCTATAGAAACCTGAAATATGTTTCTTTTTCTTTTCTTTCAGATTATTACTTTAAGAGATTACATTCCCAAAATCATTGGTCCAGATGCTTTTAATCTGTATATTGGCCTTTATACAGGTTATGATCCCACAATGAATCCTACAGTTTCTAATGTATTTTCAACAGCTGCTTTTCGTTTTGGTCATGCAACAATCCAACCAATAGTAAGGCGATTGAATGCACAGTATTTAGATGATCCCAAACTCCCAAATCTTCATTTGCATGAAGTTTTCTTTAGTCCTTGGAGGCTCATTAAAGAAGGTATGGTCTTATTTAAACTGCTTCTGTTGGTTTTTTTTGTCTTTTTCTACCCAGGGTATTGTAACTTTTTTCAAAATTCCTTATCCTGGATGAGGAATGGCAGCAGTAATGTAATTAAATCATTTATTTAAGTTGTTGAATGGATTTCAGAGTACTAAAAAGAACTCAAATGATTATTCTCAATTAAATGGTTGACTGAACCAGAAAATCATTATTATTCTGATTAAAGCAGTCTGATAGATTGACAATAGAAGGATGAGTGATGATGATGATGATGTTTGGGTTTTTTTTGTTTGGTTTGGTTTTTTAGGTTTTTTTGTGGCTGAATTTATTAACAGGCTGCAAATTCTTTTACACCTGAAGAAGATGGAGGTTTTTCATAGCATAGCACTATTACTTCTACTTTAAACTAAAGGAGATTTTTGAGTGTGTTTGAATGTAAAAGCCTGTGTGGACAATGTTTTTAAAATGTAGAAACATATACGTATTCATATTTATTATGAAAGTTATAATGTTTATATCTATGCTATAATACCATTATTTTTATCTTTAAAGGAGGCTTGGATCCTTTACTAAGGGGTCTTCTAGCACACCCAGCAAAACTACAGATACAAAATCAACTGCTGAATGAGGAGTTAACAGAAAAGCTGTTTGTGTTGTCCAATAATGGTTCACTTGATTTATCTTCATTGAATTTACAACGTGGCCGTGACCATGGACTCCCAGGTGCATTGATTTTTCTTGATTTTTTTTCTTCCAATTGATAACTAAAATATACAGTTTATATTTGGGATGTAATCATAAGCTTTTAAATAATAGCTTTGGTAATCAGAAAAGTCACTTAAGTCTCTTTTAAAATGTATATTGTTAATATTCTTAACTTTGACGGAAAGTATTTCACAACTTTTGAGATTAATATAATCTGGTAAATCTGGAATGCAGAAGAACAGTAAGTGGATCTGGGTTCACTCAGTGAAGGTACCTGAGGCTTGTTCTTGCTGGAACCAGCTCCAAGGAGCAAGAGTTCCTGCCTGAAGCAGCCACTTCCCAAGCTGTCCCAGCCTGTGGGATAGGTCAATTTAGGCACAGCCTCACTGGCTCCACCAACCACAGAAGGTGCTGATAGATGTCTCCAGGAGCGGTGTAGAAGGCTTAGTTAGGTACACAACTCGTTTTAAGAAATATTACATGCTTGTGCCTGGTTTTTTTTGCACTAGATTGTTACTCCAGTCAGCCCAGGGTAACATTGAACTAACAGTCAAGGAGCAATAGCCCATCAGGCCATGGATATACCTCCTTAGAGAAAGACTGCTGGAGTTCAGTTCAGATCCTGCCATAATTTCTCTGATCAATTTAACCAATAATAGTAGACCTTTATTGTCTATGACTATGGTCAAGGTTGTCAAAATCCAGTGCTTATAAATTTATTAATTTTGCATATCATGCCTAACAGATAAGTCTTATTTTCCTTTAAATATTATGTTTGCAGGTTATAATGAATGGCGAGAATTCTGTGGCTTACCAAAACTGGAAACTCACACTGACCTGAATACAGTAATAAACAATCACAGTGTCATTGAAAAGATCATGGAATTGTACCATAATCCTGACAATATTGATGTTTGGCTTGGTGGTCTCGTAGAAGACTTTCTTCCAGGTGCTAGAACTGGCCCCTTGTTTGCATGTATAATTGGAAAGCAAATGAAAGCACTAAGGGATGGTGACCGGTGAGTTTATTATGCAGTCAAGCTGTGTTTAGAAACCCAGGAGTAATGGAGATTTTGCAGTCACTTAAATATGCTTCAAACAAATCATTCTCTGCCCCTTGCACATTTTTGTCTTATCTCCTTCAGTTCGTTGGGTGAGCTTTTGATTATTCTTTGGTTTGTACATAGTCTCAATTCTAGATGGCATGGAGTTTGTCTGTGTGGTACTGAGGTGCACAGATGTGCTCTTCTGATGAAAATGCAAGGTGCCACCAGAAGTTAATTGAGGCAGGGCCCAGTAACTTTTGTGTGTATGGATGTAGTACCGTGCAGGCTTTATTCCCCCTCAGGAGCTGGAAGAAACTCAATATTTTTCTTTAACAACTGCAGCAAAATCATAAGGGATAGGCAAATAGCTGTTATTCAGGCTTCATAGAGGGGATGATAAAAACATCATTTACTTGGCCTTATGTGAATTGGGACTTCAGAGTATTCCCAGAGCTGCCTTATTGGACACAGCATAAGATGTCACTTCAATCAGCCCTGCACAAGTACCACCAGGATCTTGTGGAAATACAACCCTCCACACCAGAAAAGCAGGAGGGATGCAGCTTCAGGTCACAATGGGGTACAAGAAGCTGGTTGTGTCTTGCTTCTACTCATGAAGAAAACCAACCTTTTTTTTATTTCTCTCATGTACTTGTGGCAGTAATTTTGGATCTCATGAGACAACTTATTCTAAACTGCTCACACCATGCTAGCAGGGGTGTTTTAAGCACATCTGGTCTTTACAATGACCTTTAAGCTCCTTTTATAAGTCACTGTTATGGAAAGAAACCATTATGGAAATAATCATCCAAGGCAGAGTTTAAATCTGAACTTTAAAAAATGTTAATTAATTAGCTCACAAGGAAAAGCAATGCTAATCATAAAGGTGGTATTTTATTTGCAGAAACTGTATAGACAACAAACATTCTACTCAACTGTGTTAAAAATATGGTTGAAAGTCCTCTAAATTTGTCTCTGTCTAGGAAAGGAGCATCTATGGAGGTCCTTTCAGCCTCCTTTCTATTATTCAGTACCTTACACTGTTACTTAATATTCACTGCTACCAGAAATAATTAAACATAAACATAAATTAATACATTAACTCCAAATTGAGAAAAAGAGAATTCTAATAATTAAAGAATTCCCCAGGTTTTTGCAACAAAGTTTGTGGCACCTAACTGAAATGTGAAATGGTATTCTGTCATTAATAACAAAGAAACCACCTAAGAGAAGTCAGAGGTGTGTAACAATATGTTATAGTTGTCACAATAAGAATGGAAAAGTCTAACACTCATTGCAGTGTCTGGTCAGGCAGAGTGTTGGGTGTTATCTGTAAATGCACCAGTGAAAATACGTACTCTGGATATCCTAATTGACAGGTTTGTACACAGGGATTTAAAAACAACTTTTCTAATGTACTCTTTAAGTTCAAAATCAGGACTATCTGAAACTTTCATCCGAATGAACTCCGAATTCTGATAGCCCTAAAACTTTCTGTCAGGAATCTGACAAAACATAAAAGGCTTCTTCATATCTACTAAACTCAGGCACTGGTTTAACCTCAACCACATCACCTGAAACAAATTGTTTCTGATCCATCGGCCTACTTCCATCTCTTCTACCTCTGAATATTTTTGCTATATCAGGATTTGAAAGATTTGGGTAAAAATTCTGAAGTTTTGTCATTTTTTTTTAATAGGAATTTGGTCACCTGATACAGATCAAATGAAGTAAACCTAAATATATGTTAGAGTAAACATCTATCTGTTGAGTGGATTAAAAATCATTTTTCATTTAGACCTGTAGATAAAACTGAATTTTGTGATGAAAGGTTTTAATGTACTTGAAAGGGGAAATGACAGGTGTAGGAGAACTGAGTGGAGATACGACTTTGTTGGCTTTGGTTATCAGAAAAGGCCTGGGAACCATCAGTGAGGTTTCAGGGTGCTCTGAGAAGTTTAGGAACAGTGTGCAGGTGAAGTCTAGGAGGAAGGCTCCTTTCTTTTTTTTTTTACTTTCATCCCCTCCATCTCTCCTGCATTTCTTGCCACAATGTTGCTGAGGTGTGGGGCATTCACTCCACCCCTGGTTCTGTACATTGCCTCCTCCTTCAATGCAGACAAAGTGGGATGGGTTTTTTTAGCAAACCAGGCTGCTGAAGGTAACTATTGGCCTACAAATAAAGCTAGTTTTCCAAAATTTCACATGCCTTATTTAGCAGGTATGCTTCTGATGGCAACAGGATCCAATTTTCCCTGAAAAGCCACCCTAGGACACACTGGCAGTCCTCATCCTCCCCAAAGCACAAACAACTTTCAGACTTCCCATTTGTAGGGTAGCTTTACAGGCAGCTCATTAAAAACTTCAAATTCTGCACACGTGGCAGGTTTGCATAGAGTCCGCAGTCAATATTGCTGTTCCCTTAAAATCCAGCGAATGTAAACACAAAGCCACAGACTTTTCTAGAAACCCTATCCATGTGCCCCCTGAATTACGGATCATAAGTCCTGTGTTAAACTTCAGGTCAGCTTGTACAGTGTGATCATTCCCATGCTCTACTGCTGGCTGTCCTCAGGCATGTTACCACAAATCCTGCCTAGCATTTGGGACATTCCTAACTGGCCTGAGCCTGAGTACCACAGGGAACTAAGCAGTGTAGCAGTCCTTATCACTGTTTCATGTACTAATAGAAATGTTCTATCCAACTCTCCAGAAGTATTTTTGCTATTAATGACATGTCTTTATATACAAAATGTTTGTCTTTCCATTTCTCCTCAGTGTTTTATTTCCTTTTACCTATAAATGTATATGCACATGTGTATGCATACATATATATTTTATATGTCACCATTTAATAGATACCCATTTGTAGCACCAACTGGTTCCTCTGTTCTGACACCACACTTCTGAGCTGACAAAAATAAGCAGATCGTATCTGTTCCAGACAGTCCTCTTAGCTTACCTTTTGTATGATCAAAAGCATAATTACTGCCTTATGTTTTTCTATTATAATTAATCTGCATATCTACAGGTTTGTTAGTAAATTAAATAATCCTTATTAACCAGAGAAGCATTCAATCATACCTGTTTTCCTAACAACCATTCAGTAAGGGCAAGCAGAATTCAAAAGCTTTGATATGGGGAAATCTATTATGGTCACTCCTCCAATTCTTCTGTAATTTATGCTTTAAACAATTCATGAGTGAACAGCACATATTAGTGTGTGTAGGGGTAAGGATCCAGTTCAACTGAATTTGTTTCAAGTTTTTCTCTTGGTCTTGAAACTTTTAATCAATGTTTAATCAATGAAAAGGAATTCTGATGGTTTTAACACATTTAGTTTAAAACTCAGTTTAACAAAACTGAGTTGACCAGTACATCAGACTCACCCTAGCCTTTTTATGACTGGCTCTGTGTGATCATGACATTTACTTTTATTATTGTTATGTTCACCTATTTTTGCTGTAATTCTTTTCTTTTTGGTGTTTTACATAAGGTACTGTGAAAGTAAGAATAAAAAGCTCTTTGAATTATATCTTTTCAAAAAAAGTTTCTATCAATCTTTCCAGATTTTGGTGGGAAAATGATAATGTTTTCACAGAAGCTCAAAAGCATGAACTCAAAAAACATTCACTGTCCCGCGTGATTTGTGACAACACAGGAATTTCTGAAGTGCCAGCAGATGCCTTTCAACTTGGAAAGTTTCCACAAGATTTTAAGCATTGTAACAATATACCTGGGATGAATTTAGAAGCTTGGCAAGAATTTTATCAGGAAGGTAATCTAGTAGTAACCAATATTTTCTGAGGGGAGGGGAGAGTAAGGAGCAGTTAAAGTACTGACCTTGGTTGTGGCAGATTTGGAATTACTGGTCTGAATCAAACCTTTAGCATTTCTATCACTTAGGAGTGGGATCACAGAATCATAGAACATTTTGGCTTGCAAGGGATCTTTTTACAAGACATCTAGTCCAGCCCACCTGCAACGACCAGGGACATATTCAACTAGATCAGATTGCTTAGAGTCTTCTGCAATATGAATCCAAGTGTTTCCAGGGATGGGACATCCAGCTCTCTGGGCAACTTTGCCACTGTTTTGGCACTCTTGTAAAAAATTTGTTCCTTATATCTAACCCAAATCAACCCTCTTTTCATTTAAAAATATTGTCGCTTATCCTATTGCAACAGGTCCTGGCAAAAAGTTTGTTCCAATAATTCTTAATAGACTTACTTAAATTGAGAGGTTGCACTAAGCCCTCTGATCATCTATGTTGCCCTACTCTGGACTTGATCTAACAGATCCATGTCCTTCTTATGTTGCAATGCTAGTTTTGTGAGGATTATAAGTCAAACCCGTGGTATTCCATATAAATTCTTTTCCAGAACTGAACAATAAAAGTCTTGATCATCTTAAAACATGAAAAATTACACTGAAGGTAATGTTTATAGCAGTAATGGGTAATACTGATGTTGGAATGATTTTTGTCTTTTCTTTATATACCTTTTACACAGTTCTCTGTATCCACAAGAATGCATACTTGTAACCCTTCACTTAGTTCAGTAACTTAATGTTTTGTAAGCGTTCTGCAGGCTCTGAGACTTAACACCCCAGAACTGCAGAGCCAGGGAGACCAAACATCAGACTATCTCAGGAACCCAAGGTCTCCTAGCAGGACAGATTCTGTAAACTAGAGCTTAGCCCACCCCAGCCCCTATTGGGCTCCCTTGTCAGATATGCTGATGTGTAAAGACTATAACTGGTGTGTATGATTGACGGGGTGTGCATTTTGCCATGCTGTCACCTGGGCGAAGTGGATGCATCAAATGGGATCCTGATTAAAATACTGAGGTAAAGACCCCAACCCTCTAACTATGTCTAGCTTCATTTTATAACACCAGGAAAAGGCATCAATACCATCCAAGTGTAAGGTGCTAATTTTTAAAAAGAGTGTAATACAGACTTTCTATTTGTAGATGAACTATGTAGAACACCAAAGAGTGTGGAAAATGGTGATTTTTTATACTGTTCAGAATCTGGAAAACCTACAGTGACTTATACATGTCACTATGGATTTCAATTACAAGGAGAAGAGCAATTAACCTGCACAAGTAAAGGATGGAACTTTGAGGCTCCAGCTTGTATAGGTATCTACTACTACTACTACTACTACTACTACTACTACTACTAGTACTACTACTATTATTATTATTATTATTTCTGAGTTTTCTAATGCTTTCTTGTAGTTAGCCTCCTGGGATTATAGGTTGAATAACATAATAATGTGAAACTCTCCTTTCTCCAGAAGTACTGTCTCAAACCCTACCCATCCTGATTCAGCAATCAAGTTGATGATAGGAAAATGGCACTACAAATTGCCTAATTAAGCAAAAATCAAGCCTATTAACAGGCAGTGGAGGGGAAGGGAGGGGGAGGAGGAAGGGGGGAAAAAAAGGCAGCAAATCAGAATTATACATCGCTTCCTCCTACATTCAACATAACAGCATGACAGAGAGTTGTCATTTTCCTGGTATTGTGTCAATGGATGCTCTAGATAAAAGTTGAGCTCTGCATCACTAGGTCATGTTTCATGCTAATAATTTTAGTAAAAGTGAAAAAAAAAAATTCTGTGAAGTGAATAAGCCAAACTACGGAAACTTCAGGTCCAACCTCCCTCTCCCAAATAGCTGTGAAAAGATTTGCCAGAAGTTAATTACTTCTGCAGGTACAAAAGTAGAGCAGTGAAAAATCGGTAAAAAGATATTTTATTTCTTTCACACTTTTCTGTTATTTTCATCATTCTTTTATTTTCTGCTTTCTTTTTGCCTTTTACTGTTCAGTAGAGTAGGTTAGAAAGACAATGTGGCAAATATTTCAAGATTTTCACTCTTCATGCTGTAAAGAATGAATTCTGTCTGTTCACATTTCAAATGTGGGTGTTCATAATGGTGGTGTGTGTACATATAGTCATTTATATACGTATATATATAGTTTTGTGTGTGTGTAGGTGTGTATACATATGTGTGTGTGTATATGTATGTATATATCTATGTATATATATTCACACTCCTCTTCTTTATAAGAACATGAGAGAAAACTAAACTCATATTTCAGAATATATTATGGATGGTGGTAAATTAATTTGAGTGCAAGTACTGCAGCTCATCCACAGTAAAGTCTGCTTATTGGTATTTCTGTGATAGCAGAATAGAAAGCTCTTCATTCTAATTGTATACCTGGTATGCAAAAAGTCAAATGAAATTTGCAGCTCTCTCCTTTATTCATATCCTATTTATCCACAGAATTCCTCCCACATAAATGCCATATAAAGAAATAAAGCTGTTAAATGAATGATAATAAAACCTTTTCAATAGATTAATGTTCTGGCAGCGAATGGAATAAATAAGTTAAATGAGTGAATCATTCCTTGTCCTAGTTTCTTTTAATATGTGCAGCAATGTAAACAAAAGATTGTATATCTGCTATAGGAAAACAAGCTGCTGCATATATTAAATAAGCAATGGCTTTATTAAAGGAAAACCATCAAAACCCACTTCTGCAGATGCTACTTGAGTTTTACAGTAGAAGGCACTTTGTTCCATGCATGTCTGCAATATGTTCCCATTCTTTTAAATGTTCAGCAAATTAGGGATAAATCAAGCAATATAATGAGGAGGATAGAGCTTAGCATTTCTGCAGATGGTTTCAAAATTATATGCTGCTCTGGAAAAGACAGAGTGGCTTGCTGGCAAAAGCATAGGATTCTGAGAGCTGTTAATTCCTGCTTACTAACTTGGGCTTTGACTGATATAATTTCCATTGATTCAGGAAGTCATTTAGTGCTAGAATATGCTACCTTCCTTTATATAAAGTGCTGCCATACTCTTAATAGATAACTCTGTTTACTTTGCTTTAGTAAACTACTACACTCTGAGTAGCAGGGTAGGCTGCTCAGATCTAACAAGCACTATTTAGTAATGAAGAAGAGTTAGCTAGTTAGCAGATAGCATGACTATGGATCTATAGAAGCTGAAGCAGCACATTTGAATAGCACAGATAAAGGTGCAGGTTTTCTTTCCTGGATGATGATTAAGCCAGTCAACATTAACTCAAAATGTAGTTTTGAAGGGAGTTATACTTACTCAGAAATCTTCATCCTGAACAACAAATTATTTTCCTGCTTAAAAGAAGTGTTATGAAAGTTATTGTTACTTAAGTGTTCTGAAGTTTAAGATTTTCCTTGCATTTTAGTCTTTTGGGTGCCTTAGCTAATAATTATCTTTGGGCGCAGCTACTTTTCTGTACTATAATTTGAGAGAATCAGGTGGTCTGAGTGACAGTGCTAAACTAAGTCAGTAAATAAAGGTCAGTTTCTAATACTGATTGAAAATAATTACTTATATTGAAGTATCAGATCAAACATTGTGGTAGAGAAGGAAAGGAATAAAGCCAAAAAGAGAAGATACTGAAGACTCAACTACTTTTTCACATATGAGCTTGCAGTGCTTCACAGGACCATTGGTCAGAGACATTGAACAGACATACAGAACCAATGGGAAACTAACTAAAATAACACTGGACACCTGCTTTTATTCAACTGAATTCAGTCATGCAAGTAAATATTACACAGAAAGAAGGAAGGTGCAAAAATATGAAAACACCCCTTTTTTCCCCTCACTGAGTACTTTCTGCCCTGCACTGCAATTTCCCATTTCATCACATAATCAAAAAGTGAGAATGAAAGATCTTGAAAGGCTTCAAGAACAATATGTGTATGTACATTTTTCAATGGATAATTGTTCATCTGCTCAACATTCTGCCAGGAATTTGTATAGCATCTGGAAACAACCATCCTTGCAGTGATATCACAAATTATAAATTTACGGTTACAAATTTTGTAACCAAAGCTAACCTGAAAACTTGGCTCCTCAAAATCATGACTAGAAATTTAAAGATCTGTGTCTGCATTATAATTTAAGCTATCTCTATAGTTCACAGGATGAAAGCATTTATAGAGGAAGTCAAATCTTAGGACATAAACATGCAAGAAGAGCTCTCAAGTTTACGGTTTGCATTTTTGAAAATTCAGCCAATTGCCATTTTAATCTTTTGGTGAATTATGAAAGCATCTTTTTTTTCATCATTTCCAGCAACAAAGAAAAAATCAAAACAAAAACCAATAACCCTCTACTTTATGTTTTAAACAGTAACAATACAGATCTTTATCAGGGAAAGTGTACAATGCTTTTCATTTATGAATCCTTGTAAAAAGTGTTTATGAGAAAATAGTAATCCCTTTGTAGTATGTCATTATTATTGATCAGTGTGTACTTATTTTGCAGACATCAATGAATGTGAAAATCAAATCAATCCACCATGCCCTCCTTCTGCTATATGCATTAACACTAAAGGCAGCTACAAATGTCTCCACAAATGATCCCTAGAAGCTGGCAGAAGATGGAAGAACATGCACTGGTAATGGCTGTGAACCTACTGCCCACTAAAATGTTCTCTTCCATTTTACAACTCTGTAAAAATTCACGTTGAAGAGCTGTTAACATCTCTGCACAACCATGGGCAAAAAGATACAGACAGATTCTGTAAATGAAGGTGTTGAATAAATAATACTGATACAGAAATAAGCTTTTCATTTCTATTCCTATTGTATATAATCCACTAAGTATTTCCTGATAGTACATATGAGGAGGGAATCATATTTGTCTCAGTTCCTCCTAGTTAGTATCTAAATTCAGCATCTAAATATTAACTCACCTGACAAATCCCAAAACTTTTAGAGCTAGCAGTATTTGTGCATTTTCTTGGTTTTTTTCAGCTTTTTAGCATGCATGGAAGCTGTGTGGTAGTAGTTTAGGTGGAGTATGAGTCCAGTTGCCCACTGAACCTGAGCAATACCTGTTCTGGGGAAAGCTCCAGGAAAACCTACAATCCAAACACAAGTGAATGGGTATTTGCTTTATCTAAGTGCTGAACGGAAACACATAATATTTAAATCACTCAGATCGTGCGTGCTGTATGCCACACAATCATAAGCACTCTTAATCTCACTGATGGTACATTTCTTGTTTCCTGATTCAACAAATAACTTGGTTATGATGTGGGATTACACTGTCCCATATTATTAATAGTTCTAAGAAAATACAAGATGATAATTCCCCAGCAAAAAAATACCAGTTTCAAACCAACAGATATCTTCAATGATATGAGGTACATCCAGTCAGTTTTCCTGCTGTGTTTCAAGGTCACAGGAGCACATCCCACAAGTGGGACTTCATTCCTCAAATGACACCTCAGTCGAGGCCACATGACATCATCAAAGGCCCAGGACAGTGGGAGACTGCACTAACACAGCAGGCACACCAGTATGAAATCCTCCCCAACAGGAGGTTTCCAGACGGATCTTCCTCTGTAGCAAAAGGAAATGCAAATCCTTAGGGCCTACTTTTTATGAGATTACACTAAAAATTATGGTGGTAGCCATTCAAAGTTTCATCTGAATCAGAAAATTTAAAAAAAAACTTCTTTTTAGGTGTTTCTTAACTTAGTTTTTCACAGTTCATCCCTTTATCCAATCAACCATAGTTACATTTATTTATCCCTCTAAATTCAGAGACAAAAATCTGCTTTCAGATTAATTTAAAGAGGTTAATTCACTGGTGTTGTGTGCAACAAAGATAGCATGAGGACACTGCACTGGCCTATGGCTGCTGATGTAGTGGGTAGGTGCTAAGTGCCTGCTGACCTGAAGTAGATGGAAGAAGCTCTATGCTCACAGACCCTCATCCTCATGGGGAATTTTACCCATAGTTGTAAGGACAATACATCAGGGCACATGCAATCTAGGAGATTTTTTGAGAGCTTTGACAGCTTCCTGACAAAAGCTGATCAAGGAGACAAACAAAGGTGGTCTGTGGGACCTAGTGCTTAAAAATGGAATCACAGAGTGGTTGAGGTTGGAAGGAACCTCTGGAGTTCATCTTGCCCAATTCTTCCGTTCAAACAGGATCACCTAAAGCTTGTTCAGGGCCAGGTCCAGACCGCTTTTGAATATCTCCAAGTGTGGAGATTCCACAGCCTTTCTGGGCAAACAATACCAGTACTCACTTACCTTCCCAGTAACACTTTTCCGACGGCACCCACTGTATACCAGTTTGTGCACATTGCCTCTTGTCCTGTTGCTGGGCACCATTGGAAAGAGCCCAGCTCCATCGTCTTTGCACCTTTCATTCAGATATTTATACAAACTGATAAGCTCTCCCCTGAGTCTTCTCTAGCCCAGCTGTCCCAGAGCACTAAGCCTCTCCTCATAGGAGGGATACTCTAGGCTCCAACTGTCTTTGTGCCCCTTCTCAGGACTCTTCCAGTCTTGCCCCAAGGAGCTCAGCTTGCCCACTCAACTCCAGATGATGCCTCACCCAGAGCAGGGGGAAGGATCACCTCTCTTGACCTGCTGGCAATACTTTACTTAGTGCATCCTAGGATACCATCATCTGCCTTTGCAGGAAGGGTGCATTACTGGCTCATGTTCAGCTTGGTGTCCACCAGGCCCCACAGGTCCTTTTCAGCCAAGCCACTTTCTGGCAAGTCATTCACTGGCGTGGACTGGTGTGTGGGCTTGTTCCTCCCCAGCTGCAGGATTTTGCATTTCCCCTGTTGAACTGTGAGGTGCCTGTCAGCCCATTTATTTCATCTGCAGAGGCCCCTGGGCAATCTGCCGTAGCTGATCCTGCTTGAACAGGGAGATTTGACTGGCTGACCTCAAAAGGTCCCTTCCAACCTCAATGACGCTTTGATTCCGTGCTTAGGTAAAGAGAAAATTAACATGTTTTAGCCGTGTTTTATATGGTTTCTTTGTAAACTGTGCTTCTTAACATGCTAGTTTATATCTCTCACTGTCATTTCTCATACTTTTGGATTGAGAAAAGAGTCAATTAGCTACTTGATAGTAGACTGCTCACAAAAATATTCGTATTAACAAGGGAAAGGAGAATGTTACAGCTAAGTGTATTCTAGTTTGCTTACTTTCCATACTAAAAAGATGAAAATGTTACATAAAACAAGCTTTGCGCGTTTTTATTTCAGATAATAAGTTTTTATCAAGGTCATTGGGTGGCGTCATTTGTTGGTCTATTATTTTTGCATTTTTAAGGACATCATTCATAAGGCCTTGCTAATTTCATCAAACAGTTAGAACGAGGTTTTGAGAGTTGGTGAAAAAAGGCAGTGCAACACTTTTCTAAACCAACATATTGATGATAATAGATGAGCAGCTGAAACCGAGCAGTAATAAGAATTTGGGAATCTGAAGTATAAAATGATTTAAAATTATGAGAGCACTTCACATTATTATGAGCATTTCAGTCTTCAAAACTAAAAAGCTCTTAAAAATTTTGAAGAGCTCTAGTAAGGCTTGCTATTCAATAATGCAAATCTATATAACCTTCAATCCTACTTTTATTGATGGAATTCAACAGTAGCCTCAAGGCTTTCTTTTCTAAGTTGGGATAATGTCTTTGACTCAGATGGAAACTTGTACAAGATAACTTTATTCAGAAAGTGAATCTGTTGACTTGCCTCAAATCAAAGTTGTTCATCCCTTATTGCTGTGGCCCATGGTTTGTGACATTTTAAAGAAAAACAAACCAAACAAACCTCAAATAAAAACAAGCAAAAAAACCCAACGAAACCCCTAAAATTCCAAATTTTCCATCTATGCATACTCTAACCGTATTAAAAACACTGTCACAATTTAAATATCTTCACTGTTGATCCACAGTTATTTAACCTCTGCACAAAAGAATTTACTCTCAAGATTCCTCATAGTCATTCAACCCAAAATATTGTCATTGGCTTCTAATTTAAATTAGCTGTACTTCTTGTTTTGAGTTATATGACACTGATTGATTGTAACCTTTGGATAAATGTTCTTACTTTTTTTGCATGGTTTTACTGCCATGTCAAAAGAACATAAATCCTGAAAATGACATTTCCTTAAACTTTGATGGAATTATCATATTGGACCAACTTTCTTTGCTGTGCTGCAGAATGCAGAATGCTGTAAGGAGTGACTCATCACAGCAGGTGCTTTAGTCTGCAGAACCAGTTGGTACTCTCAGCACTGCACCCTGCAGGGTTGAGAAAGCCATCTGGTTTGAGATGGCAAAAAAAATGGCTTTAGATACTTTTATCAAAACTATAGGAAAAATATGGTTCCTTTTTGAGAAAAAATTACAACAGAGTTTTATATTCTGTGCTACTCAGGTGCTTACAAAATTGATCCCTTTATATGCTCCATTTTGTGTTTTTCAATGGATGGATTTATCTTGTTGTGAAAACTGAGATAAACGGTGAGGTGTATTCAGGGGTAGGAGCAAAAGAACTCAGCACTTCAAATTAAATATGTGCTAAACTCAAAACAGTTTTATTCCACTAATGGCTGCGATATGTAAAAGAAAAACTAAGTACTTGAATTAAAACAGATGTTATTAGCAGCACTGTTTAGCAGCTGTGGTATTCTTTTCTGCCATATCCCCTTTAATAAGATTATTTCAATGAAAAATATTAAAACTCTATTATGATTTCTGTGAGTGTTCGTGGCAATTGCTTTGTGCCTTTCAGCATACATAAGAAAAGTTTTCTTACATTTATAGTTAGTTACAGGCATTGACAATTAAAAAGCTGAGTTACCAGTGCAATCTATTTTTAGGTCTGTACAGCTTTTGTTGAAAAACTAAGAAGGAATTAACATTCTCATTTAACTATTCTTTTTCATTCTGTCTCACAGCCTGCAAATGAAATTGGTGTATCTCTCTCTATCATTCACATGATCACACCCTTTGAAATTCAAGAAAAAATGATAATCAGACCTCCCAGCCTGGAAGGTCATTTTTATTTTGGGCAGTGCTACATGGCAGTGGAAGCACACACATCTGTCAAGCCGATGGCCGCCTGCCCACTCCCAAAACAGCAAACCGATTTTGCTAGGATACAGATGGCAGCTGAAGATTCATGGCATGCCCATCACTGCAGAGGCAAATCCCACCCTCCAGGAAAGTTTTGTTGCTCTATCAGTGTGTGCCAGTTTGTACTTTATTGTGTTTGACTCAGAAAGACAGAACAGTAGAGTGAAAAAGGCAAGAGATACTGTGGCACTTGATGCAGCAGAATAGATTTGTTGTGATGGGCCACACACTGAATCCCCAATCCCTGCACACAGCAAAGACAGCCAACCTCCAGGCATGCCCTGTTAGCCTGGGCTTAACTCAGAGGCAAACACTTCAAGAGAAAGTCAACCACAATGCTGAGAGCCTTGTCCCAATCAAAGGGCTGAACTCATTCAGAAAAGCCAGTGAAAAGGCAAAGGTTTGTGTGCTGATCATTCTCCCAGCAGGTTTTTGCCCTCAGTTGAAAGGTGCAGCCTAAGACCTGTGATTTTAGACTCCATGTCATTGTACAGCAATGCCAAGGTGCCTGCACAATGCTTGGGAAGCGGGAGGCAGCCCGTCCTCCATCAGGAGTATCATGGTCTTCCCATTCTCCTTTTGGATATTTCATGCACCTGCTTGCTTATCATACAAATGACCTGCATGCTCTTTGACTTTTTATCATAAAACTGCAGAGTGCTTATCCTTTATTTCCACTCATGTTTTCTTGAGGTTTCTGTATTAAATGTAGTTAATTATTATTTTGTTGATTTGATTGTAGAATGAAATTTGACTGCAAGGGAAAGGATGAAAATTACCTTTTGAACAACATAGGAAGTGTTAATATTGGATGAGACCCACGAAGGTACCAAGGGAGACTTCAGCCAGTGCTCAGAATGAACTTCAGTTTTCCCAGTTATTTTTCTTCTGAGTATTTAGCTGTCATTCAGCTTGTCTGAGCACTACACATTATAAGTGCTCAGTTTCACATCTTTGATAATTTTTTACATGACTGAAATAAGAGTCCTTTATTTCCTTTCCTTTTTAGCTCCTAAAATAAAGAATAGTGATTGGTACCACTCTCTGTATAGCCAAATAACAATAAATAAGCACAGGCTGAGAACAGTGCCCTACTAGATGAGCTATAAATCAGAGGTAGTGACCCATTTGGGTCGTCATAATCCCATGATCCTTTGTGTGAATGGAGAGCTTTGGATCAAAGTTTATTCCACAATGCTTCAGGGATTTTTTGACATTTTTCTCTATGATGGCAAGTAACCAAGATGTCAGCTGGAAAGCATTTAAGAAACACTGACTTCTTTGACAAAGAAAAATAGATTAGCATTTGTAACTTTTTTCTTTTTTTTTTTTCTTTTTTTATTTTCCAGTCTGTGAGAAAATTTGCGGGATTTTTCTGTCTTCTGTTATTAATTTTAGGAAAAATACAAAGCTCTCAATTTCTTTGGGTCAATTTGCAGCCAGAATAGGTCTAGCAATACCCTTAGTTTTTTAACTCTGCCATGTCAAAACTTATAAAAGGGACACTGACCTGCTACAAATGGTCTCTGAATACCAAGTGTGTAGAATGGCCCATTGGAGAATGGGTTTTACAGCACTTGATTTTAGATTTCTGACTGTAGCATAAGTCAGTCCCTTTATGGGGCTCTGGGGGAAGTGGACTTTTTTGGGGTACAGCTCCTTTGATACACTTCTGACTTACTTCAGTTGTCTCCATGAGGATGAAGTCAATCACAAATGTAGAAACATAACACAGAGATATCTACATGAAGTTTCATTAACTATGCGAGGGTATGATGGTGGCTGAAGGCTGCTTGAGAGTAATTGTTGGAGGTGCTGGAGGCTCCCTGGATCAGCAGGGCAGGGGCATTCAGGCAGGACATGTCCCACCTCCTGACCGAGACAAGGGAGCCAGAGGCACCAGGGCAGCCAGCCCGGGCACTGGGCACCTTGCTGGGGATTGGGATGGGACAAGACTGGACTGGGAGATGAGCCTACAAGAGGTGTTCATACACCAACAGAGGACTGCCATGGGCACTGCTGTGCAGCGTCTCTAGCAGAGAGCAAGAGAGGAACAAGCAGGAGGGGGCCCAACTTGAAAGCAGATCCCAAACTAAAGCAATTTCAAAATGCATGTGCAAATGCTAGAGCACTACTAAATTTTTAAATTATTTTTCCTGGGAAAATGTGGGTGTTTTAGTTACCTCATGCAATCCTCTTTATCTTCTTAATCTGAGATTTCTCCCTGTTAAAATAAAGTCTGCTTGTTATTTAACAGCTGACACATCCTGTAAAAACTGTTTCCAGATGATGCTAATTTTTGATGCACCTTAAATAGGTAGACATTTTTGCATAAGAGAATGTTTTATTTAATTAACCTGGCACTACAAAAATCTGATAGACAAGACTGAATTTTTTTTAATAAATTAATAATGAATAATTATATTTCTACAAGGTATTTCTTCTGCAGGCTCTGGAAACACTTTGGAGACTGCTAGCCCAATCTGAACTAGGAGTAGGACTCTCACTCGCTATACTACTAAGTAATTAGGGCAATTTTTCTTTACTAGAAAAGTTATGAATGAGATTTTTTCATTTTTAGAAAAGGAAGCAACACAAATTCTTCAGTTTTAATGGCAGAGAGGAATTAGTCTTTCAGTACACTGGAAATTGAGGAGCAGCAATAATCTTAATACTTTGAAAAGTATTACTGAGACATACTTACATTTTTAGTAAGAATTTGTGATGAAGATGCGGGATGTTTATTAAATATGTGAAATATAATCCTTTTATGCTATCCAGTTTGCCTGTGTATGTAAGATTATTGAAATTAATATCTGACTCTTTTCCCTGCTTTCCTGCTTCCAAAAATATCAGGTCTACCATCATATCCACTGTGACTGAACTATATTCTTACATTCCTGCACTCATTCCTATTTTAGCCTATTATTCATGATGATCTTATTCTGATATACATGAGAAAAAGAACAAAAAAGAATTAGATATATCTGTATTTATTTCAAAGACTTTTATGGTTTCTGAAAAAACTCCATTTTTTTACATAATACCTAAAACCTTTAGTAGTATTATTAAAAACAAGAAGCGTACTGTGACAGCAAGGTAATGGTAACTATAAACCTGGATTTACTTCTCCTTTCCTGTCCTGAATCAATTGTCTTTGTTTCACTTCTCTGCCCTCTTTCTCCTGAGTATGTTGCCCTTCAAGTACAATTCAACAGAGAAAAACCCCTTGTTTTAATACTGACGTATTGCAAAACTCTAGGTATTTACAGGTAACTATATTTTTTAAATAAAAATTGCTCTCGTAATTTGCCTTTCATACAAGACAGGAATTTGCACAAACTACTGGAATTTCCTCTACTTATTCCAAAGTGAAACCACATTTACTATTGATAATTTCTACATAAAATCTTGGTTCATTTTCTTCAGACAATCTTTATAAAAGTACATAGGAGCCCAAGGGCTAGATCAAGTACAGCAAGCCAGCAGTTAAGCCTGCTGAAACCTCAGTTCCTGGTGGAAGGAAAATGCATTTCTTCACCAAAGAACTAAACCTTTGATTGTAGCCCTGACGTGAGTTTTCCAGAACAAACAGCTGGGATCTGTCTCTGTCTTTTCTTTTGCAAATAGATCCTTATCCCAAAACAGCTTACAGGTCAGAGAAAACAAAATTTCAAAGTGACTCTACAGCTGCATGCAACTCATCCCAGGCGATTGCACTAATCAGGAAACCAGGCCTGATGCCAGAGTTGCACCATGGTGGACTGATATCCAAGATTAACAGTATAAGGAGGTCCTGATTTTGAACATAATTTTATTTCTGTCTTTACTAGTATATGAGATTAATTTCTTATGCAACATTTTGAAAGTATCTTTTTATTATTTTCCCATAAGCTTGCTTTGCCTGTCAGGCTTTGTTGCATTACCCTCCCTTCGCAAAAAATGGTGTGATAAGTGGATTCTTTATCGAATTAAATCTTTTGGTGGCCCTGCAGAGAGTGCAGACTGCATCTCCATTAGGTGAGAGAAAAGGATCAATGTAATAACTCCCGCACTGATCTATTTTGCATGTTTGACCCACTTCTATGATCCCCATGTATGATAGCCAACCTGCTTCAGGAGGATTGTGTAGATGATGAATTAACATTTGCTTGTCGGCTTTCTCTGATAATATTGTGTTGAATCCCTGCCCTAAATTCTTACAGCATAGAGAGAAACACCACTGTCGAGATCTTTTTGTACTTAATAATTATTCTGTGACTGTAGGTGCAGAGATATGTGAACAGGATTTAAATTCACCTTTTTTCTTTTTGGTTTTTCTTTCTTTCCCCAAATTGCTACTGAGGAATCATTTTTATTTAAGGATCCTATCTGAACTGCTTAAATGTCCATAATAAGGAAGGATATGTTTATCAGTTCTTTGGAGGTTTTATTGCTTGTTTTACAGTAAATTACTCTGAAAAGAAGGATGAGTGCAAAGTGTTAAAACCAATTTGTTTCCTTGTCTGTGCACATGTGGGTGTTTGCCTGCGTGTACACATACTCTTTGCCAAAATACTTGTCAATTAGTTGGAGGGAGATGAAAAACAGAGAAATTTGAAGGATTTTAGAAGAGTTTTTTGAAAGCATCTCATCTGCCCCACTTAACTGATATAAAAGAGTCAGAGACTCTTTTCAAGAGCTAAGGCTGAAACCTGAACTATCCAGACAGCCACCAGCACTGATATTCAGCTCTCAGAAGTTTCACAGAAGTATCCAGTTACTCTGTGTAATTTTTATTTTTCTTTTAATGTTTGAAAACTGATTTAAATAATATATTTCTTTTATTTCCAAATTTTGTTCAATAATTTCTTTAGGCTTTACTTGAAATTACCCAGAATATATGTTTTGATTTGTGCTGAATTGTTCACTTTGTTGGCTGTGTGAGAAGTTCAGCATGTTTCCTTCTTTTGTTTTAAAAAGGACATATTCTGTTAGAACATCAGGTGTGTTGAACATATTTAGCAGATGGAGTTAATCTAGGTACTAAGTAGAAGCTACAAAAAAATGCTATGAAGATGAAGACATCTCAATCCACCACACTGGCCGATCCAGCCAGTAAGGTCTAATGTCCCTAAAATTAAAGCATCATAAAAAATACTTCTGTGGTGAAGTCGTACATCTGATCAAAAAATTTGCTTGAACTCCAGGAATACCTTAACAGAAGGGTGGGCATACATACATAGAATGATCCCCTTTCCAAATCCAGGGTAACAGTGTAGAAAACAGATGCAGTTGACAGTGTGGAAGTGTTTCTAAGAGTCCTGCAGATGCACTGAAACTTTCTTATATGTTTTACCAATTATTTATTCACTAGTTTTGAGCAAATTACTGGGTTTGGGTTTTAATATACCTTTGAAAAAAAGTAAAATATTTGAATTGCTGTCAAAGGCAACCTGTCACATACTAATAAAATACAATTTAATCTCACCCAGGAACTTGACATCAAGTGAATTCTTCTTTTCTTCCACACAAGGTATGACAGAAAGTAGGATTGCAAATAAGCCTTGGAGACTAGGGATATCAACAGAACACTGCATGCAAATTGGGGTACAAACCTTCTTGCAGACTGTTCTCTGAGCCGAATACTAAAATAAGCAGGGAGCTAGTGAATCTGTATGAGATTGGATGTAGCTGGTTTTGGACTTCGTGGGTTTTAGCACACACATGAAAGGGCAGATGACAACTGTGCACTGAATAAAGTAAGGAACATGGACTTTGGGATGCAGAAAATGATTTTTTTAAAACCTAAGGTGAGTGAAGATGAGTGGATGCAGGAATCTACCATCAAGCTGCAGAAAGAGTCATTGTTACAGAGTAGATGCTGAGAAAGGTGCACAGAAATTGCAAGTGGAGCTCATAGTTAATGGCATATATTGGGCTAACAGTGACAGTTACTTTGGGAAAAAATAAAATCAAAAGATAAAAAACAGAGAGAAAAAGGAAGGGAAAACTCTCCTCAGTGGCTATTGGGAAGAGAAGTGATCGAAGTCCCCAGGTAAGCAGCCACCCCAAGGCTCCTCTCCAGTGCAGCAGGGTTTTCCCATAACGCTCTTGCAGCAGAGACATAAGCTTCACGTTCAAGCTCTCATTGGTGGTTCCTGACTGTGTGATCTTATCTCTGACATGCTGACTGGGGCTGGTGCTGCATCCTCACTGCTACACTCAGTCAAAGTGTATTACTGGATCTCCAATTCACCCTGAAAATCCAAAAGAGGTGAAAATAGGTAAGATTGAGTGCTTCTCCTGCCTGACACAACTGCTTCCTTTGAGAACCCACCACAGCCACACTAACAACCTAGCTGGTGCAAGGCCACGAGAATAGATCATGGAGAGGAAAATCCAGGCTCAGGGTTCTGGGAGATCCTGTCCAAGTGGCTGGGGTGAAGGGCACCCCACCACTGCTGGGGGAAGGCAGGCTGTACATCTGCAAACAGGAGGTTCTCAGTACTAAGGAGGCTACATCACCCAGAGCACTGTGCAACATTCTGCACACTCCCAGCAAATTAGCACCAAGCATCACTATTGTCTGATGAGGATGAAGAGCATGAAAATTCTCTCTGAGCTGTGAGTCATAAAATAATTTCGTTAGTGCAGCCATTTATCAGCCTCGGCTCTCTAAAATTAGATACTTGGAATTCAAATCAGCAAAACATTTTCTACATGTACATGCAATTCAGGCAAAGCTCTAGATGCAAAATTTAAGTATTTTCCTTTTCTTTAGGACCATCGTAATCTACCTACCATGTACAAATCTTAAAATGTCTTAGAAGACAATGGAAAAACTCAGAAAAAAATTCACTAGTTTTGGAGCAGCGTTCAGACACTTTTGAACTTATTTTAACAAACAGCTTGCACAGTTTCTTTCTTCTCACTTTAAACATGTTAGAGTTTTAGTGTCCTTTATCATGATTAATATCATAAGACACAGCACGTTAACATTTAATATGTGGGCTCTTTCAGTGAAGTAAATGAAGAGCAGTGTAGTATTTGTGTGGGAAAATCCAAAACGTGCTCTTAGTTTCTTTGTGAGCAAAGACAAACAGCTCTATTCTTGTCTAGTTTCAGACTAATTTTTATTAAAACTAAAATAAAATAAAGCCCAAACAACCAAACACCCCCACAAATTGGGATACTCTCTCAAAGTCAGAAATTTTAATTTCATTTACATAAGTGCTTTATTCTGAGCCACTAACATAAGTGCTTGAAAAATATCTTCCTTGCTCTCTATTCATTCCCATTGCAACTTCTATATACTAGCCATTTAGGATCTTTAGAGATTCTGGGGTTTGGTAATCTTTGTCCAAAAAACAAAATTAGGAACATATAAGCAAAAGAGATTCATATGCTAAGAAATGCAGATTAAATTAATTGCATTTATACCAATGTATGGCAATATCTCATATTCTCATTTTTGCTAGTGTTTATATCCTCAGTGGCCTCTGCACATGACTCATGGTCAACACACTGTCTTGATTACAGCTATCTTTTACGCCCGTTTGAAGGTGACTTTTTAGCTTTCTCATGTGCACAGCTACAAACAAAAATGTCTTTTTTACATTTTTTTTATAAATTTGACTGTGCTATCTGAAAAGTAAGCTCATTTTTATTCCTTTTGGTTGAGTTAATTTTAAACGCAATCCCATTGCACTCTAATAAAACTTGCACAGAATCACAGAATGGGTCAGGTTAGAAGGGAGCACAGTGAGTCATTTGGTCCAACCACACTGCTCAAGCAGGGCCATCTCAGAGCACAGGGCACAGGACTGTGTCCAGATGGCCCTCCATCCCCAGGGATGGAGACTCCACAGCCTCTCTGGGCAATCTGTTCCAGTGCTCAGTCACCTGCACAGTAAAGAAGTTCTTCCTCATGTTCAGGTGGAACTTCCTGTGCATCACTTTCTGCCCATTGCCTCTTGTCCTATTGCTTGGCTCCACCAAGAAGAGCCTGGTCCATCCTCTTGACAGCCTTCCTTCAGATACCAACAGACATAGATGAGGTCCCCTCTCAGTCATCTCTTCTGGAGGCAAAACAGGCCCATCTCCCTCAGCCTTTCCTCATAAGAGAGATGTTCCAGTCCCTTTATCATCTTTGTAGCCCTCCAGTGGCCCCCATACTCTAATGTCACCTAGGCCAGATATATAGCAAGGAGTTAGTCACAAAGATTGACAAAATATTTGAGTTGCGTCACTGCCAATGGATATAAAAAATGCATTTAAAGTAGTCACACTGAGGTTTTCCCAACTTCATTGCACCTTCACAGTTGTTTTCTTTTTCCTTTCTGTTGTCAAATTCACAGTTTTTTCAAAGGGATGGTTAAATGGTGCCCTGTTTCTGCATTGTAAGACATAACAGCAATGTACTGTGGTACAATGGATTTACTTTAAGGCATTTTAAGATAACAGGGGACTTCTAATGAGCTCCATTTATCACTCGGAAGTGAAAAATTCACCCACACTACACAGGGAGAGAAAATACTAAACTCTTGGTACAATACTAAAAAAAAGAAAAAAGAAAAGAAAACTCAATTGAACTCTTGTTTCTTGCAGTAAAAAGAATCAATTACATGTTCCATAGGGTCTATAGTTTAAACGTAGAACCACAAAGAAATATTCAGTTCAATTCCAAAAGTGTTGTTAGTTCTGCACAGCACAACATAGAGACGGTGTCTCACACTTCTGGACGTATCATTGAGGAGCCAGCTTTGGGGTTCTTCTCTGCCAAAAACTGCATAGCATGTTGCAGATATACCCACAGGCTTCTACAGATTGGTGAATTTGCCATAAGACTGACGAACTGACATCTAGTTCATATTAACCCCAGAAGGCACCAGTCAATAGCAGGGCTGACATTGTTCATTATCAGCAGCATGCATCACACAAACTGTACATTCAGCAAATGTGCAGATGATGTCAAATTAGGAATGACACCTTATCAGGTGATATTATCTGTAGCAGAATAAACACTGTCAAACCTGTAGGAAGCTAACAAGGAGACCCAGCTCCAGGAGTGCTGCAGACAAGAGCGGTCATTATAAAGAGCCATTTTAATTTGTACACAGGCTCCATCTGCATTTGCAAAGAAGGCCTGGGCTTGCGGTTCGTATTTTCCAGAGTTATCTATGTGGGGGTTTGACCCATATCACTAAAAATTCTATATTGTTGGGGATCTGAGCACCATTTCCAGCACCCAGTGTGATTTGATACAAGATTGCTCCAAGACTGACTTCTGAGATTAAGATATAAGCATGAAAACCACAAACAAAGGAATTATTCTGAATTAGAGCTGAATTAAAAAGTGTGCAGTGACTGTGGCATGGGGTCACATATTGAGCAAGACAAGAAAACACTGAAGACCATAAGCAATGCTGAACTGGTTTGTGCAGAAAAAAAGATAGAAGTATATAACTAAGCAAGCAAAGCATAAAACAAGGGACAAAAATCACAGACAATCTTCAAAATGTCATCCCTACTTGAATTTGCAGTCTTAATAATTTTTTTTTTTTGCTATTGCTGGAGCTGGTTTTATGTAGCAAATCTTTTTCTTATTTTGGCCTGATTTCCTCAACCTTCCTGCTGCAGATCTTTAGGATAAGAAGATATAAAATTCTGCCAGAAGCAGGAAATTAGCTTCCAAGAGTAAGAATATCCAGCACTATGAGCTTTCTTAGAGACAGAAATAAGGGGAAGAGATAGAAATCACTTCCACATTTCATTCCTGTCCTGGACTGAGTTGGTTCCACACAACTTTTCTTTTACCCTCTGTGTTGGTTTTATACAGCCTGGTTTTTGGTAGCAGGAGGGCCTTAGAGATGGCTTCTGTGAGAAGCTGCTGGAAGCTTCCACCATGTCCAGTGGAGCCAATCACTGATGGCTCTGGAGATGGACATGCTGCTGGCCAAGGCTGATCCAATGAGAGAGGTTGGTAACACCTCTGTGATAACATGGTTAAGAAGAAATCAAAACAAAGTGAGCATACACAGTTTTTCTTCTGGTTAGGGGAGGAAGTGAGAACTTGTGAGGGAAAACAACATGGAGACACCAAGGTCAGAGAAGAAGGAGATGGAGGAGGTGCTCCAGATGCCAGAGCCAAGGTTCCTTGCAGGCCGTGGTGCAGCCCATGGTGAAGCAGCTGTGCCCCTGCAGCCCATGGGGATCCATGGGGGATGCAGAGATCCACCCACAGCCCATGGGGATCCATGCGGGATGCAGAGGTCCACCCACAGCCCATAAGGATCCACCCACAGCCCATGGGGGAGGTGCCCACCCCAGAGCAGAAATTAACTCTAGATTGCCATGAGTCTCATAAAACAGGCTTCTGTCATGAAACATCCTTGGCCTTCTCTGCACATATTTAATCAGCAGGCATACAGATTTAGGCTGGCCTGGCTTATAGCCACATGTCATTGGAGTAGGGCCCAGTGTTGGGAATCAAACTTTCTGACCAAAGTCAGCTTGAATGACAAATCACTAGTTTGTGATTCCTGACAGACTAATTGCAATGTGTGGGTTCCATAATAATTTGTCTATATTGATCCTGACTATGCAGTGTGAATTGCTAATCTAAAACCCTGGAAATCCCTATATTGTGCTCTATTTAACTGTATAAATGTGCTTGCCATTTATTGCAGGGCTTTTACAGTGATGGCTGTTCTGCATGGTTTCAGGCAATAGTATTGGGGAGCAAGAATAAAGAGGAGTTTTGCAGATGATGCATCTGTGATCAGTCAGCTCTACCAAAATTTTCAGGCAGCATTACAGAGGAGCACGACAATTGTTTGCCTCAGGTATGTGGGTTGTTTTCATTGTGTAGCAAATCTTCAGTATCAGTGTGGGGTTTTGTAACTTTTAAGAAATGTCTTTATAGGATTGCCTTGTTAATATTTTTTGTATGCAATTGCCATTGATTTTGACAACATCCTGGGGAGGCTTCTATGGAAGGCATTTGTAAATATTTTCATAAATCATTTTACTTGCTTAAGTAGTCAGGAAAAGCAATCACCAGCATAATTTTCTACCATTCTCCATGGCATGTAAACAATTTTTCCTTCATCAAGAAGAAATACTGAGGGAAGAAGGAAATAAAGGTAATTAAGACAGCAGCAATGACAGTTTGAAGTGGTGTTGTGAAAGGGTCTGTGAGAACTGTGAAAGCTTTAGAAGCAAACTAAAAAAATAGAAAGAATGAGGAGATTTTCAACTACTTCCAGTGGTTTCAGACACATGCCTTGTAAAGTCTGACCTAAACAATGAGATATCTCCATTGTGATTAAGTGATTAAGATTCCAGATATTTTTGTGAATGAGCTTGATCATGTCACAGCAGTTGAAAATACGGAAGATAAAAAAGAGAGGGGAGAAGAAGGAGGAGTACAGAAAGAAGGGGGAAGGATGGTACAAAACAATTGCATTGCCACAAGTTGTAGCAATATTGGAATAAAAGCAGAAGTAGATATTTAATTTTTTTTAGCTAAATGACAGGCACATGAAGCGGGAAAGAAAGAAAAATCATTCACATAAGAAAAATTGCTAGCATTTTTGGAAATAAGTTGACTCAGGGATGTTAAGCTATCTGTCATTTCTGTTTAATTTTCAAAGAAAACCTACCTGCCACTATAATCATTTATCCAACTCTGTAGCATCACAAAGTCACAAAATCATTCAGGCTGGAAGGAAACTCACACCCACTGTACTGCAATTTTCTGCTCAAAACAGAGTGCTGAGGGAAGAGGAACCATCCCTTCCCACTTAGCAGAGCCCAGGATGGGGTTGATTGTTGCTGGTGCCAGGGTTCACTGCTGGCTCAGGCTCAGCTCACTGCTCACAAACTACATGAGGGTTTATTCTGCCTCCTCCTCCACCTCTTTGCTAATAAAGATACACAGAGGAGAGTGCTTCTCCTGCTTTAGGCATTTGGGTGGAGGACAAGGCCCTGACCACTACTGCCTGGGCTCAGCAACTGGGACAGTTTCTCACCCAGTTGGAAGAGTCCAAGACTGGACAGCGATACATCTTCTGCTAAACATGAGAATCATCTCTCAGAGAGAAGATGACAAGCAAGGAGCTCCTCGTGCTGAGAACAATCTTGGGTAAGTGCAATGACACAACCGGGTGTTGCAGGTGTTGAGGCAAATGTGAATAAAGTAAACCTCTTTACTGGTCTGGTTGATTTCACAGGAGTTTTGCCTGCAGAAGTCCATAAATTGGCCCAAATCAAGCACCTTAATATTAATAAGCATCCACTGGAAGCTTTCATTCATCACAGTCCCTCCATGGGTCTTCTTAGTCATAAAATGGCAAGTGGCCAAATGTATCTGTTGTTTTATAATTACTTCCAGTATTTTTCATGTCAACACTGAAATGCAAATTAATGCAAATGTTATTGCAAGTTATGTTACATTTTAAAACTAAATGAATATACCATGGATTGCATGTTATGGGAGTCACTAACTGAACAGGCTGTTAGTGAAAATGATACTGCATGCAATCAAGATCCTCTGCTGCTGAGCTCTGCCCAAAAACGCAACTACATCTTACAAGTGGAGCTGAAAGAAAGTCCCTGAAGCCAGCACAGACATTTCTTTCCTTCAAACCTTTGCCATTAAAGCTGAAATTTCATTACATCATCCTAAATGAAAAAAAGGGGGGGGGGGAAGTCTCTGTTCTTATATGCTACATCTTAGATTCCCTACTTCATAATTGCCTTCATTTGATATTATTAGAGCAACATTTAATGTGTCTGAATCAAAGCCTATGTTACACTGCTAATATACAGTGTTTATTGCAGGGTGAACAACGTGAAGCCAGAAATGGTTTAACTATAGATCAGATTTACCTCTGCTGTTAAGTACACCAGGCACTGTAGGCTATCTGGGAGCTTGGTATCTCTAATATGTTTTATTCCTCCTTTTTATCATTTAGATGTTTGTTTACTTGGAAATGCATGAATTATAGTAAAATTATCCCACTGGTCTTTCTCTCAACTTCAATCTTTGAAAATAAAATGAGGAAACTTGTTTGATTTTCCCCTTTCTCTTTCACATGAAGTTAATATTCACCTAAATGAGAGCATTGTCAAGTTGTTGAGTTCATGGCATCATTTTGAGTTAGCATATTTAATGTTTTAAAAAAAAATTTAGGATCACAGCTTAGCTATGTGGTATTTTATATCTGATGTAAATATGTATTTGAAAGAAAATTATTTCAACATGGCCCTGTCCAAAAGATTTTGGCATGCAGGAAGTGAAATGGTGCATTTTGATGAAAATTTAAACTCTGTCTGTGGAGAAAATATGTTATAAAATCGAAATTTATATTGTGTTACTGAATTAAGGGACATAATTATTAAATTCTTCACATAAATTTTGTTCTACAGATATAAGTCTCTGAATACTCCGTATTTGCACTTAATTTAAAATCCTCTGCAGCACTGGCTGATTCACTCAGGCTCTTCAGCTCTTCAAAGTTGCAGAAACAATTGTTGAGGACTTATACCTGCTCCTTTTAATCATTAAAAACAAAAATGATGTATGAGCTGGTGGATCTTTGCCCTTGAGAAGTTGGGATTTTCATATTTACTGTTAAAGTTCACTTGTATCCAACCTCATTAGTTACACTTTTCAAAAGACTGTATTTTGGTTCATACTGTAAGTTATGAGGCTAGGAGCCCTATTAAACCAAACACTCCTGTTTGATATATAATTCAGACAAAAATATGCATCATAAAAATACTCATTAAGTAGGGAATATCCACGTTAAGATATAAATAATATTGAAATTCAAACTGGGAAATTTGTCAGAATTTCACTTTTACATCAAAATTCTAAAATAGTACTATTCTGGACAGATATATTTAGGCTAACTGCATATCCTCCAGTTTAATTACAACACTCATACTTTTATTATGGCTGAAAATACAGAGAACAGATCAATGCTATACTATAAAGTAGATAAGGTATTTTAGCAGAGGTAGGAACTACTTAAATTAACTAGCCTTTATCTGTGCTATTAATTTTTGTCTTAATTAATGATATGCTAAAAATACTAATTTTTAGCTAAATAAATATGCTAAATAGATAGTTCTTTTATGGTAATGATGCTATTTTGTATTCAAATGTCCTTCTGTCATAGAAGTTATTCTTTGCCTTTTCTAACAGTTGTAGGAAAGCATAAATGAAAACACAGTGACTTTATCCGAACGTATGGGAGAAACAACGTAGCTGAATTTCTCAGGACTATATTTGGTCTGCTGGCAATTATGTTAACCTTAATTTGTTAGTTCCATTAAACTTGGATCCATCAATGGGTCAGATCCCTAAATGTAGTACTTTGACATTGTAAACAGTCCAACTACGTTGACCTACCTTAACTATGGATTTGGCCCACAGTTCAGAAGACAGAATACTCCAGGGACTTCCATTTACTCAAGGTTTTGAATGGAATTCAAATTCACTTTTAAAAGACAAAATCTATTAGAAGAGTAAAAAATCTTTAGCCTGATTAGAAAAATAAGAAATTTAAACTACAAGCCAGGTATGTACAAGCATTTGAAACACAATAATGCTGTAATGTACTCAGCGGGATTTTAAAAGCCTCAAAAGCCAAGAATTCAATGTTCAAAACTGTCGTCTAAAAGCTTATTCATAGCTTGAGCTAATTCCTTCTTTAGGTTTGGTCACTGAAATTAATTGCTTATATCAGTATATTGAACATTTGGAAGGGTACTGGAGTGGTTGAGCCAGTGAAGCTGTGTCAAGGAAGGCATTTATAGCAAAGCTGAAGCAGACATATTCCCTGATATAACAATGGTACTGCATCAGTTACACAACTGGGAAAGAGAATTCCTATTAAAAATTATGGGGATTTTATTTAATCTTCAGTAATCACTCAAAGTAATGGTGTATTGTTGTTGGGTTTGGATTGGAGTTTTTTGTGGGTTTTTTGGTGGTTTGTTTTTTTTTAATATTATTATTCTTAACTTATGTTGGTTATTGTACATAGATCTAAGGCAATTAACAGAAATACGACCATAAATTCAGGCTCAGAAGGACAAATCAATTATTTTTTAGAAATATCTTGTGACTAGCCTGTGGTTTTTTATTGACACAAGCACTTTATCAATTCTAAACAGTTTTCTCAAATAACTTCAAGGACCTATCAGAACTGACAATTTCTGCTACTATATTTACATCTTAATGAACTTTCTGATAATGCAGGCTGCTGCTATTCTAGTGTCTGACTGGAAGTGGCATATTTTGAATTTACTGCTCTGCTTTGTTCTGTAAGATACTTTAGAAAAGCAGGGGGATGTGGGAAACAGCAGTTAGGCATGGAAAACAAACAGGTGAGGGCAGAAAGCATAGCTGACCTCTCAGCTTTTGCATCAGAAGCTTAGGTAGAAGTGCCTCCAGGGTTAGTCCCTCCTCTTGGCCCCCAGCCTGGCTGTCCCCCATCAGAGAAGGTGCTCCAGGGACACCCAGCTGTCCAGACACCAAAGACAAGCCCTCTTTAGTGAAAGCACTGACAGACTGACCTCAGCTCATTACAACAAACTCTTCTTTCAGTCCTGCATCTTTTGCAGACCAGACTCCCTTGCATTGCCCTGCCATGCAATTCAGCTTGGCAGTATTGCTGTCACTTGATAATTTAACTGAGGGCATCACTGTAGTAGAGTTAGCCTCTGGCTGCTTATCAGTCTTGCTACCAAACTACTTTCAGCCTGTCTGCTTTTAGACCATCCTATCACTGCATTTAACCTCTTCTGTCCACACGCAGAAGACTGGAGCCAGAGGAGGCACATGCTTGAGCACCTTTCTCGAAGCAGTGCATATAAGCACAGTTGGACTTTACTTCATGTTCCCTGTGTCCATGAAGGCAAAATGGGTCACTCCCCTGCAACTATCCCTGCTCTACTTCTCCCAGCACCACGCAGAAGATTAAGAAGAGGACTTTCCCCTGTGCTGTTTCCCTAATAATTTAAGAACTGTGACTAACAATTAATAGAAAAGTAGGATGAAAAAGCACCCTACTAGGCAGATAACAAGTACAAGCTGATGATAAAAAATTTAAAAGGTATTTTAGCAGAATATTAATTCTAATGTGATGTTGCTGATACAGTCAATGTTCTCTCTTTGCATCTCTTCCCTCGTGTCTCCTTTTGGCATTCTGCTTTCTTGGCTTAGGAAGAAGTCTGTGTTACTAGTGGACTAGTGGTTCCTCCATCGCTAAAAGGGTTGGAATAAAGTATACAGTAATGTAGGAGCACTTGGTAAAATAAACTGCAGGCTAGTCTCAGAGACTCAGAAGGCAGCTGATGCTTCCAAAGTATTCAGCAGACATTGAATAATAAACGCTACAGTGAAGAAAAAGGGTTTTTTTTCTGGAAGTCTGACACTATGAGGAAGAGAGAAGCAAGACTGAACCTCTTTCAGTCAAAGGTGTGTGGAAAAATTAAATAGAGGAGTCCTTGGCCTGATGATTTCAGAAATCTGGCTACACCAGAGATAACTTTCATTTGAAACTAAGCATGGAATTAGGAGAATATCTCTTGAGAAGAACGGCTGAGGGAGATGGGCCTGTTTTGCCTCCAGAAGAGATGACTGAGAGGGGACCTCATCTATGTCTGTTGGTATCTGAAGGGAGGCTGTCAAGAGGATGGACCAGGCTCTTCTTGGTGGAGCCAAGCAATAGGACAAGAGGCAATGGGCAGAAAGTGATGCACAGGAAGTTCCACTGAACATGAGGAAGAACTTCTTTACTGTGCAGGTGACTGAGCACTGGAACAGATTGCCCAGAGAGGCTGTGGATTCTCCCTCATTGGAGATATTCAAGAACCATTTAGACCATGGCAATTCTGTGCCCTGTGCTCTGGGATGGCTCTGGTTGAGCAAGGAAGTGACCTTCTATGATGTTTTTCAACCTCAGCTATTTTGTGATTCTTTCAAATGAGAAGTCAGACTGGGTTATTTGATGTGTCTGAAGACCCACTCTCTGTGCATATGCTGTGGGTCAGCAAGACCCTTATCCCATGTTCTCTGCAGCTTCTGAAATCTCATATCTTCTATCACACACATCTGCCAAGCACAGATCTGTGAAGAGGAACTGCAGCATTTGCAACCTGATAAGGAACAAAAAAAAAGCATTTTAATTTCACAACACGTAGCATAGACAATATGCAATAAACACATGAACTCCTCAAGAACCTTTCAGATAAGGGGTCTGGTGCCTCCAGGGAACAGGTGGGGACAGGACAGCACCTGCCCTCCTCTGCACCAATCACTCTCCTGGGGTCTCTTCTGCCCCCGAGGTCAGCCCTACTTTGCATTATAACTGGGTGGGTTTTGAGACTTTGGAATGAGAATTGCTTGTGATGTATGCATTGATTTTTGCCACCACTCTGCGTCTGTCCTGCATAGAGAAAATTAATTCACATTTTTTCTCAATGAAGGAATATATCAGCATAAAACAAAGAAAAATTGAGAGATTTATTCTTCTCAACCAATATATCCCGCAGATATTTCTAAACCTTGATATGGCATGGCATATCATAGATTCATAGAATCAATAGAGTGGAAAAGTATTCTAAGACCATCAGGTCCAACCATTAACCCAGTACTGCCAAACCCACTGTTCAGCCATGGCCCCAAGTGCCACATCTACGTGCTTTTTGATTACCTCTGGGGATAATAATCAACCCTTTCCCTGGGCAGCCTGTTCCAATGATTGACAACCCTTTCAATAAAGAAATTTTTACAAATATGCTATAATTCACTCGCATATTATTAACATAGAAAAAAATTCAACTTTTGTCGCTTTTTTTTTTTAAACACTTGTTCCCATAAATTGTAACATGTTTACATGAACCCCCCATAACAATTTGTGACTCAATCCTGAGCACAGAGTGACTTGTATGTCAGTCATAGCTAAATAGTTTAAAATCAGGAGTCAGAGAGTAGTGCATATTTTATGCTACAGCACCATCTACAGTAAGGACAAAATATCTTGCAGTAAAGTTTCTCTTTTATCAGATGTTAAATCACAGTGGGCTTGAATTCATATTTTTCTGCAGATTTGGCAGATTTATTCCCAATTTGCAATGCAAAACCTGCTTATTTTCTGATTAATAAGTAATAACATTTACTTCCTCATCTGTTCTTTTTCTTAGGCTAACTCACTTGTTTGTATTTTATAGGCTAACTTGTATACTTTTAAATTTTATTATAATTTTATTGTCTGTGATAACTTTTTCTTATTCTATAAACCATAGGAAGTATTTGAATTACATCAGTTGCTACAAATAAAATAGCAATTTACCTCTTACATCTTGACTTATGTCATGTGTTATGTTTGAAGCTCAGATCTCCCTGCTTCTTCCTTTTGTCAAAATAGGTAAGTATTTCCTGCCAGACAAATTATATGTATCACTGTGCCATTATCCTGGTCCATCTAAATATCTGTCAGTTCACTACCAAGTTCTCACTCAAAATAACTGATCAGCTTCGTGTGAGCACAATCCCAAACAACTTTTCTTTGTTCATTGTTCTAAGCAGGAGAACAGAAAAAGTAATATTTTTCTTCCATACCATTCAGGTTTCTGGAAATATCTTATCCATAGAGGGCACTGTCATACAAAAATATATTTCAGTCTGGTTGACCATACTATCCTCCATCTCCTCAAATCCTTGTAATTATGCAGCATCAGTGCATACCTCATTGTATACATTTAAATTTAAAATTTCTGCTAAATGTTCAAATTCTGCTTGACTTGTCTGTAGTTTAACAGCACATTTTTATTTCTCTTTTGGTTATAATATTTCCCTTTATTTTTCTTTTCCTGTAAGTCTTACCTAAAGTATAGCAAATAAATTCTCTAAGTGTTGGATTTTTTTCTTAGTGGCCTATACCAATTTGCACTGTGGGATCCAGAGAATCTGCTTTTCCCTCCAAAATGCTACAAATTGCAAAATTTTGTTAGCTGACCAAAAGAAACTTACTTAAACCTTCATTTCTTTATAACTTACCGTGTAAGTAGTAGAAAATCTAACACTTTTACCGATCAGACAAGACCCTGGAGCTCATGAGACAGAGTCCTTTTCTTTTATTGTTTTCTGTACTGTTATTAACCCATTACTTCTATTCTGCAAAATAAAAAATAACAGGTGAAAGAAGGAATGTAGGACAAATAGGGGCAGGAGGTGTGGGAAATGGCAGGGCAGGTCTTCATAAACTTCTCCCCAGTTTCCTCCAGTTAAACACATGCACCAAATTCTGAACAATTTCAGCAGATTATTTTTCTTCTGACAATTTAACATAATCTTAGGTGAATCACCTCATACTTTCTCCTGTGACACACAGGAGTTTGACTCAAGAAACAGGTGGAATTAGAATAACAATCTTATTTAATTTAAGAGAAGAACTCTCTGTATGGAAAGGCTCTGTTCTAAGTTGGAATAACAGCTCATCGCAAGCAGGATTTCACAGTTAATAACTTTACCTCCTGAGTGTCAGAAGAGTATTGGCAGAGCTAATGAGAAGCTGTAAGAACTGTACCAGTGGCCTAATGCAGATTCATAAGTGAAATAATTCCTGAAGGTATGTGTAATGTAACATGCATGTGAAATGATAAAGCAGCTGCTCCACAGTTTGCTCCTTTTTCACAATAACATTACCAGAGGGCTCATGAATTGAGAAGCCAGCTATTGCTTCCTGTAAACTGGGTAGGGCAACTGAGCAGCTAAAAATTCTCAAATTGTCTATAAATTATAATTTCAAGTGATTGAATGTGACATTTATTTCACTTTTTCTATTTTTTTAACGAGTCTTGAATCAGTTTAAATACTTTTCTTGATCATAAAATCTTCCCAAGAGTGCTATTTTGTCTTTATATCTCTTCCAGATCTAAAACAATGGTGGCTTTCTAAGAGTGAGAGGATTTTATTATACACAGCCTAGTTACTGAAAGGCATAAGGTTTGAGACAATTACAAAACTTTAGACTGTCTGGTCTGATTTCCCATGTCTGACACATTTTTTATTTTTGTACAGTTGACCTACCTGCCTTATGAATTATGACAAACCACTAAAATTACATTTAGTCACAGTTTGAGAAGATTATCTGAACTTTTTATAGCTGAAAATCAAATAATAAAACAACAAGGACCCTAGACATGACTGGGTTTGGCCACTTGTCCATCCTAATTTCAATATGGAACTGCCCTTTCTACACTCTAGGATTGCTCTCATGTTCTTACAGATCGTGCCTCTGGTTCTTTCACTGTCTGTAAATGAGGATGTCTCACTTGAGACATGATTGTGCCCCTGGTTTGGGAACTAATCATGTTTCTATGATAGTGGGAGAGGAAGTGTGCATGACTTCTTGTCAGCCCCAACTGTTAATGGTGCTGTGTCTTGTTTTATGCACAAATTTTCTGACTTCAGGTTTCACTTGCTACTTCTTGTTGCCTTTGCTGCATGTTTTCTTCTCCTGTGGATATTAAGGTTCTGTCAAAAAAAAAATCATAGTTTTGTCTTTTTTTCCATTAGATAAACTGGATTTTTTAATACTCACAAAGCATTTCCTTTACCCTTTAATTGATTTTCTGTTACTCATTTTGCACATCTCCAGCTTCAAATTCTTCAAAGTTTATTTTTAAATACTGTATGTGCTTAGTATAGGAAGAAAATAATTTCACTTATGTTACTCATTGTTCTTTTATTAAATTTTAACCCATCACATCAGCTATATTTGAAACAACACTATCTTGTAAGCTTCTGTTGAATTTACTTATCTTCAAGACCTTTACAGTTTTCCAGAACAGAATAACTTCTTCCACTAGAAACAGACTGCATATTGGGGTTTTTAGCTTTAAAATCATGTCATAACTTTAAAAAAAAAATGAAAACCAAAAAGTCATTGTATTAAGTTTAATTCCAATACAACTTTCTTTCTCTTCCACTAGCTATAACAAGTCTGGACTCATAAAGCTCCAGAGCAACATGAGACTTGTGTCTCATACTGAATGTGGAACTCAGAGGAAACTGGCTGCTGAAAGCCAAAGCCATTGGCTCTCTCTCAGTACCCTCTGGATCTTGGTCCTGTCCCAGATTCTTTCATGGCATTGAAAATCTACCTGCATGCCAAGATCTGTATCAGCTCCATGGGCTGGGGATCTTCATGCTACACATATTGACACACTCGCCCGAAAAATCAGCCCAGTTCCTTTTGGAGAGTGAGGAGCTGGACTCTATGTATTGGCTTCCAGGATTTGGAATAATGACCTGTAATTTGCAGCAAAATAAACTGAATTTACCACAGTATGAAAGTGTTTGCCAGCAATTTTCCTTGTTTTTCATTGTTGTAATGACTAAGCAATTCCAGCCAAAAATATGTGCTCCCCTTTAACCTGTCTTTGAAATTCCAAAAGGGAATTGTTTCCAGACTTTGAACACAACCTCCCAATATATGACAAAACTATATTCTTGCTTTGGTTTAGCAAATACACAGAGTCCATGCACGCATTTTTTTTGCTTCCACCTTTTCTCTCATTATCTGTTACAGCACCACTCAAAATGCTTCTCACAGCTGTAAAGTGCTATATTTAGTTGAGGAAGTTATTGATTTCCTCACCCTTTCCCAGCCCCTGCCAGAAGACTGTGTCCACTAGCAACCATATCACAGATTATGCCCGCATGACAGTTTTGGAAACAGATAGAAATGATCCAAGAGGCCTTTGGAAATTACATAAACATTAAGACATACACAGAAAGATATTTTTTCTAATACTTATTTCAAAATTCAACAAGAAAAACAAATAGCCATTGCTGAGAAAGAGAGCATCAACTTTTTTAAGTGTTGTCAATGGCTTTCATGATGAAAACTATATAAACAACATTGTTGCCTTCTCAAAAGGAGGTGACCATATGGGACAAGAAATCCTGGAAATATTGACTCTCTGTTGCCTTATCTATGTCTTTTTCCTAATGGTATCATACTTTAGTTCAAAGATAAGTGATTACTTTTCTCACCAAAAATTCATTTCATTGATCAACATGTCAAAATAAATATATGAATATATACATATACATTTTTTTCATATATTTTCTTCCTAAAAAGTATTCAAGGTTCCATAATCAAGAAAGTTTTGGGGTTGGGGCATGGGATTAAATGCATGTGAGTTTGTATTCTGGGGTGGTACAAAGGAATTACTTAAGTTATTTCATAACCATGCACTTAGAAAAAAAATAATGCAAAACACAGCTTTTGAGTTTTTCAACAGTCTTATTTCAGATGCTAAATAATAAATTGTAAGAACCTGAAACCACTGATGAAAAATCCTTTGGTTATTTTCTCGGGGGAGAAAGGCTGAATATAGTTTGTTTTCTCTCAGATATTTATGTGATCATGTTGATTATTTGTGCATGTGTCCTAAAGTTTTCTTTTTCCTTGGTGGCTGCTTCATTATTGACAAAACATAGAGATTGATATGAGGGAGAGAAGAAGTTTCAAAGGAAAATAAGCAGGGATGATGCTGATAAGCAACTTGAGCTGGAGAGAGGAGATGGAGGGGGTTTGTGAGTGCCATGGAATGAGCACTGACACCATAGCTGCAGAGACCAGACTCAGTCATCCTACCACCTGGGATTCAGTCTTGAACAGTAGAAAAACTGGTGAAGAGCAGCCTGCTAAATTTTGCCGCATGTTGTGATGAACCAGGAAACCAGAGATAACACAGTTGGGGCTCCTCAGCCTGGAGGAAGAGAAGGCTCCAGACCTTAGAACACCTTGTAGTACATAAATTTGGCTTACAAATAGCTGTAAATAGACTTTTCACAAGGGCATATAGTGACAAGAAAAATGGGAATGACCTTAAACTGAAGGAGGGGAGGTTTACATTTGTTATGAGGAAGAAGTTCTTTACTGTGGGAGTGATGAAACAGGTTGCCCAGAGAAGCAGTGGATGCATTATCCCTGGGAGTATTCAAGGCATGGTAGGATGGCGCTTTAAGGAAATTGGTCCAGTGGAAAGTGTCCATGCCCATGACAACTGGGTTGGAACTTTATGGTCTTTAAGGTCCTTTACAACACAAACCATTCTATTCTTTCCAATCAAAGTCATTCTATGATTCTATTCTATGATTCAAAATGTACCCATGTAATTGAATTGAAGAAAGAGTAAATCATCATTGTCTATCCAGTCAAGTAATAACTAACTTCTACCTAACACCCTAACTTCTAATAATTAATATTCATAATAAAATATTATTTTGGTATATTTTAAGATGTATCATAGCATTTGTGCCATAATATTTTATCTGGTTAACCTGGATTCTTATAAAAACTCCTCAGTGTTTCCTGCAGAGACCCTAACTTCTGAGTGACAGAGTTGGATAGATTGCTAAGCTTGGTGTCACATGAGGTCAGGAAGAGGAGGGCTCACTTTACCTTGCAAGATGTGTAAATCTATTGCGTTCCCAGTAAAGTGTTTATACCTTATTTTATTCTGAAATTGTTTAGGTTTAGCTGAAAGGCCATGGACATTTTTATGCCCTTGTTTGCAAGATTTATGGCTCATACACTCTGTTAAATCACTTTCCTGTGTAGGTACTTACAGACATTGATTCAGTTATGTACGAGGCTTAGATTAGAGATTGATATCAGCTGTTTTAGCAATGCAGTACATTTTAAGTTCAGCCCAGTTTTTTATCTGCCATGATCAGACTAATTCCTTTTCTGAGTCAGTGACATCCAGAACATAATTCCCTGATTGTAAGTAGCATCATTATTCTCTAGAATATAGCCTCAAAATTGCTGCATTAAAATACTTATTATGTAAATGAGTTCAGGTGGCTGCTCAAATAAGTTTTGTGTTTTTTCTGGAGGAACTTAACTTCTTTTACTATAATTTTTTATATTATATATTATATATATATTATATATTATATACAGCTATGTCAGCATGGATTTGTATTTCCAACAGTTTTCTTCAGGATAGTAAGAGGTCAATGACATATTCTTCATTAATCCCACTGAAAAGTACTAACTGAATAACAATTAACCATTAACTTATCTTTTAAGGAACTATAAAGTAATTATTTTAGTGTAGACTTGAAATGATACTGTCAAAAGTTTAATCAAAATACTGTGCAATGGTACATCAACTGACTTCTGCTAGTTTAAGTATATTTTACCAAACCATTTGTAAGTCAAAACTGTAACCATACAATGAAGATTTTCTTCAACCGGTATGATCAATTAGTTATAAAAAACTGTTGAGTGGTATTACATTACAATTCTTTAATCCTTTCTGAAGCATCTGGCATCAAAAATGTCATGAGAAATGCATAAATATACATGAAGAATATAAGGAGGCTGTGTTAAGTTCTGGAAACTGTTTTAATCAATATTTTTCTACCTGCCTAATTTCATTAATAGGCAACGTAAAAAGGCATGAGTTGAAGGATTATGGTTTAGAGAAACTGAAGAGACTGGCAGTGTAGAGTGACTAAATCAACATGAATTTCAGTTTTGCAAGAGAATATATTTTCATTCCTTGAATTCTTATCAGGGCAGAATATTTTCACAGTAGTTGTTCAGGATTTTTAGATCTCTCTCAGCATAGCAGGAGCTCTGCACATAATATCTATAGATCAGATATGCTCACTGTGAAACTTCAGACCATTATCACTGGATCAAAATGTCTACTCCTACAGATCTGATACTGATCTATGGAATATGTGTCACACCAAAATGTCTGGACATAGTGGAGCTACTGTAAACTAAAAAAAATGGTAAATACATGTAGAGTATGTCTTGTGCTTTTTGGACATGTTTGACTCTGATGTATAATACATAGCATACCCACAACTACATCTGGGCAGAAAATTTAATGGAACTTCAGAGTTCTTCCTGTCAGCCACATGGTCTTAACATTCCTTTGTAGGCAGCAATTGTATAAAAACATTACGAGAAGACTTTGCTTGCAAATTCACAGGAGACAGTTGCAATACAATGATCCTGAAAAAAAAGAAAATATCTTGGAAGTTGTGACTTGTCAATTCCAGAGGGCAGACCTGAAGCCTTTAATTTCCATCAGCAAATTACTGGCTCTTCATCCCCAATAAACAGAAAGGTCACGTTTTTGTTTTCACAGGAGAGACATGCTAATGAAATATTGATACAAAGGTAGAAAGCAGACCAGGGAGTTAATGTGACCGAGACACTTAATTTTGGTGCAAAAGGATCTGAATACTGGATGCAAAGCACCAGTGAGGAAACATAATCTGCTATTCTGAAAGGACATGCTTACATTCTTTCTGCAGTCAGCACAGAAATAGCTACAGCTTAGGAGGCTTCTGTAGAGCTGTAAAATAAAATTACACTGAGTACTTAGATGTTCTGTTCTTAATTGAAAATGCCTGTATAGGCAATCTGAACTGATGGTGTCTTCTTTTAAAAGATACAGCGAAGAAGTCAGCACAGGACCACTGAGTGTGAATCTCTTTTCTTTCAGGGTCTCAGTCCATCCTTCCATAGAAATTCCTTAACTGCCAGCTTTTGGGTTTGTTTACTCTTTTAATAGTTGTGGAGCCAAAAATACATGAGTGAAAAATGGTGAGATGTAAAGCTAAGCAGGACAGAGCCCAACTCTCACCTGGACTGCTCTGTTACATTAAGAGACATCTGTATGCCAGAATGAAAGGAAAAATTGTATTTGTGGGTGAGAAAATAAATATATTTGATTATTGATGTTGAATAAGTAACCTATTAATGCTGACATTGGCTAAGCTGTATGAGACATTTGTGTCCCCTGAAGATAAAAACATTAAAGTCCATGTAGCAAAGCTGTGCTGCAGTATTTGAAAGGCACCTGTCAGACAAACTAAGTTATTCCATTAATTTTATTCCATGTCTATTAGAAAGCTGGATGACTTTATTGAGAAAGTGAGATATCTTTCAATTAATTTACACTGCTGTTAGCAAAATCTTCTGGGGATTAGTCTTGAAATTGAGTTATATGAAGAAATTCTATAAAGAATGCATATGAAAACTCAGGTGAATTTAGCATTTAATTACAGCTCATAACATGATGTTTCAAGAAGGTGACATGTCACTGCTTGCTGTCGTAGGACACGGCTTTGTGCTCACCCATCACAGGTGTAAATTCACAGTTATTTCTGATTGGTAAAGAGTTGATGAAACTCTCAAGTCACAGCCACTCTTTTCTTCTCTACATTTTTTGGAGTAAACTTGAGTTCCATATTTTGCACTTCTGATTCCCTGTAAGGAACAAGGAAGAAAACAAGCTTGTGATATTTGCCTGAGATCTTCAATGAAAACAAATCCCTTAGAAACCTTCAGTGATGCCACACAGAGCAGAAACAAAGCATATTCTTGGAAAAATACTTTAATATAACCTAAGTAATTGCCTGGTTTATTCAGCCTACACACAAATGGCTTGCAGCCTAAAATATTTTAGATAATACTGGTTTGTTAAAAACTATCTCAAGTTACTTTAAAAACAGTGATATTACAGCTGATGTCTGGCTGAACTAAACAAAATGTCAAGCAGATTATGAGTCCTTTGGCTGAACTTTTTCATTAGAAAATTGTGATTCACTCATATTGAAATTCTGCAAAGGAATGTGCAGCTCTAGTGAGATGTTCTCCTCAAGGGGAAACTGATGTCCAGAGCAGCACCTCTGTACTGGGAAGATTGATCCTGAAACTGCATCTGGAACACTTACTGTGTCTATGCCCCAGAAGGTATCATTATCATCAATACAACAGATAATCCACTGTACTAGACACATACAAAGTGTAAATAGATTCTATTAAAAAAAAAAAAATCCAAAACATTCTTATCCTACCTAAACACACTCATGCAGAATGATGTGCACACTTTGTGGGCCTTCTTTGTGGCCCTCTGAAGTTACCTGTGCACCTCATATCCTGAGAGTGATGGCTCCCCCCTTGCAAGATACCAATTTTCAACTCACACTGGAGATATGTGCTCTCCAGCACTACGAATGTCCCTACAGCTCCCTACAGCTTGAGGGGGCTGGGACTGGTGCAAACACCCCACAGGCACACAAAAGTTTGAGTCCCCATGTGTGTGTCTCTCTCCTCTGGCTGGACACAGATGACTTGGGGTGGCCCATGGGAAGGCTGCAACCATTTAAGGGCAGCATCTGGCAGCGCCCCACCAGGCTTTACTGCAAAAGATTTTCTTATGTCCCTGTCTCCAGGTAAAAACATTTCAGAGAGTCTTTTATACTTTTTTCAAGCAGACCCTTTTTATGACTGAAAAGTCTCCAAGCAAATGCTTGGTTGCTGGTTCATCTGGCTAGGGGTCATCTTTCTCCCTGCAGTATCTGTCTGTTCAAGTACTTGGCTGTTTGACTTTCTTAAGTCTGGGTTTGGGTCTTTCTTTATCATTCCCTAGCCACAATTAATGATTCATCTGTTTGGATCTTTTAAGGGATTGAATGGATTGGTTGCAAGTAGCAATCAAAATTTTGAAAAGGGATTTGAAACTAGGTACTTAATTCTTGTATTCCTGAAATGAGATATCTTGCTAAAACCTGTTATGAAGGACATACCAAAAAGGAAGAGAGATAAGGGATAGCTGATTGCTGCCTAATAGGCAATACCAAGGTAGATGTTTCTCAGAGGTGCTCAACAAAGGGAGAAGAAGCAACAGTTTTAAATTTCATCAAGGGAAATTTCAAAGTTTCATTTGTCAAAAGATAATACCCATGAAAACATTTAAGCACAACCTCCATCATTTGAGCCCACCCTTGAGAACCAGTTGTGAAATTATAATGATGTAGAATGTGGGAAATAAAGGGTGTAACAGGGAATGCATCAGCTGGTCAGGTCAAACAGCTGGTTTGAACCCAGGATTACTTGGAAAAGTCCTGGGCTACAAGCATACATAGAAAAAATTAACCATGGAACTCATCAAGTTTCAGTGTCCTTGCTAACCAGTACAGACATGTTCCTCTCTCTTCTATGGACATTCAAACCTACATTCTCCACTTGCTTTGTCAAAGCCATAGACAAAATAAGTAAAACTTTAGCTCTGTTGAAAATTGTTAGGAAGTCATGAATGTGAGAGCCATGAAACCAAACTGAGATAAAGTACAGTGCAATACAGTCACTGTGTGATTTGGACACTTTGTTTGATGGGTGAGTTTGTGCATGCCTTCCCTAGATCAACATGCATTCTTCATGGTGAAAACAAAAACCAGAAACAATCTGCTTAAGTACCCCCAGAACAAACATCCTGCTTAAGTACCCCCAGTCACCTCTCCTGAGGGAGTGCCCTAGCTTTTAATCTGCTAAAGAAGTGGTTCACTACTCCCTTTTTTCAGATGATAGATACCATCTGTGGCTGCTTTGCTGTCTGCTGAACTCAGTGTTTACTCTGCGGTAAGTGGTGCAAAGATCACACCTAATACACCCTGCTTTCCCCAGGGTTTTAGTCAGCTCTTTGTCTCATCTCTGAGTCACGACACAGATGGGCCAGGAGCTAAAAAGGCTCCTTGGACATTTGCATGCCAGGGGAACTTTGCAATGCCAAATGTAGACAGTAATTACAAGTGTGTTCTGGAGTTTAGGTTTTTCAAGTTGCTCTTCTTGATTGCGGATCTGAAGCTGATAGGATTTTTTGAAAGAATTTTATGTCCAGAAGTTAGACATGAAACTAATGAGATGGGGAAAAAAAAAATATATAGTGATCATGTTCAGGACCTCAGAAGGTCTATGTAGCCAGAAAAGAAAAGAAAAAAAAAAAAAAAAAAAAAAAAGAAGAGAAAAAAAAAAAAGAGAAGAAATCCCTTGTCTAAACAGCATCCTTCCTTTCTTTCAGGAAACAGAGGATGCTTGAGTATTTAAAAGCCATCAGCAACAGCCAAAACCAGGAGCAGAAAAATTAGAATCTCTCTCAGTTAAATCCCCTTCTTACAGGAGTTTACCTAATTTTCTTGCTTTGTTTGCACGTTGTGGTGTAAAAAGTTCAACAGAAAAAACTCAAAGGAGAATTAGTCTTGACTTTTCTGCCAGTTTTTTGGCTACAGAGTAGTAAAAATTGTGGAGCAAACATCCTCAAGCTAATGTAAACCTAGAGCCTTTCCCTGATTTCTTGGCAACAGCTCTAATGTGTGAAGTAAGCCTTCTCCTTTGTATCTCTTTCTGCATTAAGTGCCTGTTCCCAAAAGAGCATTAACCCTTCTGGGACTGGTTAAGAATCTTTGAAATCACAGCCTAGAGACCTTTATGGTCATGTTGGAAGCCTAGGACCAGGTTCGATTGCCTGAATTAGTTTATGAAAGCCTGCAGTCTGCTTTTTAAGCACTGAAAGATCCAAGGTGAATGGGTCAAGTTGGCAGTGTGAATAACAGGTCTCTTACCTTAGAGCAGTGTTGGATTTGTGTGATGTTTTGTTCCAATGCAGGACAAGAAAAATAATTTATTTTGCCCACAAAAAGTCCTAATATCCTCTTCCAGGACCAAATTTACTTCTACTAAAGTGTGTTTTGAACGTATTTTATCCTGGTAACATTCTGCTATACACAGACTCCTTTACTGCTACATGGATACCAGGATGGGGGAAAAAGTCACTTCTCCTAGTAAAACAGAATTTCCTTGTTCAACAGTTCAAACCCCCTTCACTAGTATATATTTTAAAAGGTGTTTCATACTTCCCAATAAAGAAAACTTCATGTTACTTTTTTAAGACCTAGAGTTACTTCAGTGGTGCTATAGTAAAGGGTGAGAGAATATATTTTCACTGTACTGTTTTAAATGGTGTCTGTAGAAATAAACATGAAAACTTTTGTATTGGCTTTTATTAACACTGAAAATTATTCAAAAGTATTAGGAAATTCTAGAGTTAAATTTCCAGTGCTTGTGCTAAATCTTAACTATCATTTTTATACTACAGCCTTTAACAACATAAGCATATAATATTTTTTCCACAGGATACTACGTCATTCAGTGCACAGGACAGACTGTTAGGCCTGCAGTGAATGAAACCGTTGTCTGTACAAACCCTGCCTTATGTTTGATAGAGTTTGGAACTTAAATAGAGAACAAAAAAACAAAGAAATGGGAACTTTAGGAGGAGAAGGGATAGTCTTGTTCATCAGTTGATTGAGTACAGGCTGGGTATATTTCAGCCTGTGCCAGATGTCCAGTTTGTCAGAAGAATCTAATTTCAATGTTTTCTATGAAAATGAGAATTAGATAAAGCAGAACTGCAGGAAATTCTGTGCAAAGTGGGACTTAAATATATTTATCCATAATTCTTTTATATAAAAAGGCATTGTTTTATAATACCTTTACAAACACATTAAACATTTATATAATAAATCAATGGCATAAATCATATGTTTGTAGTTAGCTGTGCAAGTTTTGCCAAGTTTACAGAGCTGTCATATTAAGCCCAACTCAGAAGGTAAATCTATCCAAAGTAAAAATACTTTGGTATTTTTAATACAAATTACCTTCTATTAGAATAATGGTTTCATTTTTAATTTCAGCAATATTAACTATGCATTGGTTTTGGCTGTGCCTGTGAAATATTTATACATGTTGGGACGTATTTCTTCCCCACAAGGTGGCGGTATGACTATGTTATACAGCACGTTTTCTTCAGCATGAACTGAGGCAGTTTTATTTCCAAAAGGCATAAAATGTAATGCCATTTCGAGCCATGAGCAGAATAATTTAAGCTCACATATATCTATTTAAAAGGTTAAATAACTCCACCCACCTCAGCCTTTAAAACTAAAGTATCTTTTTACAGACATCTTTACCTAGATTTGCCTAGAGAGCAATTTTGTCCTAAGAACCCAAGATCTGAGGAATCAGTTTCTCTGTGTGGTGAGAGGTGTAGGATCACTTCAGTCAGACAGACTACAGACAGAGCTCACACCTCAGGGGTCTCTGCTGACCAGCATCCCAAAGTGTGTGGCAGAGAGGGTTAATTAGACTGGGCTGTGGAATACCAAATCCCATTCTTTTATTTAATTGATTAAAAACCCATATTCCTCACTGGAGATTCAAAATTTCTGAACACCTAGATAAATTGAAAAATAAGTCTCAGAGTGTCTTCCTTGCTGTATGGACTTAGAAATATCTCCTGATTCAACCTTTAAGGGAAAGGGACCCTTGGTGAGATTATCTAGCACCCTGTTCAATCCTATCTTGAAAACCTTCAGTTGTAGGAACTCTACCACATCCATGGGGAGCACTCTAAACACTGTCACTAATATAAACAAGGGAAAGGTGTTATATAGATGGAAAGACTGACAGCTTTATGTCTCTCCGCTATTTCCTGAAACATAAGAACACTAAACATGCTAAAAATTCATTGAAATATTTGATTGTTCTGAAAAATCATACTCCTTTAATCAGAGCAGTATCTAAAGTAAGAAAATATATCAGATTTTAAAGTTTTCATTTCAGTGAAAATATGAAAACAAACAGTTTATCCATAGTAAAATTTCCTTCAAAATCTTTAATATAGCCCAAAATAATAAACAATAAACAATAAAAAATAAATAAGTGTGACTTCATGGGAAACAAACATTTGAAAAGCCAATGGTAAACCAGCCAAAGTCTGCCTTCAAAATCACACATGCAATCCACGTTGGGGAAGTGATGTTCTTAATTACTCTCTTACAACCTGCTTCTTTGGCCACTGGCACAGAATTTAGCATTCACATAAATGGAAGCAGACTTTGGCACTGAGTGCTTTCTTCAGAAGCTTGGTGGTCTGGGAACATTACTGATGGATCTGCATTTATGTGAGAGAAATATTTAAACTCAGCTCAGAGGAGGCTTTTTTAGTCCAAGCAATGAAACAGATTGATCATGTTAGTCATCTCTAGGACAAAATTATCTAGTGTGAGGAGTGGCCTGCTCTGAAGAGCATTGCTTCAGAAAACAACCAACAGATGTAGGAAATCAACAAAAATTGCAGCAATAATTTGACTGCAGGCAACTAAGAGGAGACCCCTGTCAAAATTGAGGTTTCTACCTTAATCTAAGAAGTGACAAATGGAGACATTCTTTGTAAATAGGCTGTTTTATGTTCAAATCCTTAGCAACCAAATTATTTTTGTTTTTCACTTGAACCATATTAAGAACAAATTAGATGAGAAAATAATTACATGTTCATGGTATGTTTCACTGAAGGATTTTGAGATCACCACAGAATCACTTTTTAAAACACTTTCTCTCAGTTTTTTTTTATTTTTTCAACAAACTGTCTTGTTAAGAGATTTTATTTTGTAAATTGAGGGGCAGGGAAGGAATGAGAAATTTCGTACTGGAAAAAAGTTAATTAATGATTGAATATTTCTTCATTCTACTACAATCAATGTGTGATCATATTCATAGGTGGGAGAAAAGTAAGTAGGATAAGTAATTTGGCTAAATGGTAGACTAAACCAGATATTTTTATGGTCTTTGCATTTGTGTTTGGAAAATCATAGGCTGCTGGCTGTATTTCTTACTTTGGCCTCTGAATCTGTGAATCTTTTGGTCCATCTCCCCCTGCTTTTTCTCTTTTTAAATAATGTGTGAAAAGTGGTTACTCACATTTCCTGCCACATACTCATGCCAAGTGCACTTTCACATTAAGATGATGATAACATGTAAATCTCAGCTTCACAGTTTCTCTCAGCTGGCTGAGGATTTTCTCTGATACCTTTTTGGCTTTAAGAAGTGTGAAGAGTTGCACACTTGTGTTACTCATTTCTAATTCCATATACACAACTTTGGATATCATGGAGTTCACCTGCAGGAACTCAGGTTCCTCTTCCATGAGGATTTTAGACCACCTAAGTTTTTGAGGCAGACTGGCCTTTTCTTGCTCCTTCTTACAATTTTCTGTGTCTGGCTACCTAAACTGAAGCAACGGCAATTCTTCCCATTCTACCTCAGGCTCTTTGACAAGGAAAGATCTTGAGGCTTATATTTGTCCTTTAGCTGAGGCAGTGAATAAACCTAAGTGAGCTTAACGTTCTCCTTTCCCGGGTAAGGGTTTTAATGATAGTTATAAAAATAGTTATGCAAAAGTGGGGTATTCTACCTACCTAATTCAGTTCCAAGGTCTTTCTTTAAGAGCTTTATACTACTACTGGCAAGCATAAGCACAGAACACATAATCACTTAAGTCTGGCACAAATTCCTAAACATACTAATGCCTGGAGTTTTCACAGAACCAGCTGCAGTTTTTGACATCAGTGCTGGGGCATCATGGGAATCTGGTTCATAACATGACTTATAAAGAGGCCTTAATTATTCTTAGATAATTGATGTAACTCTAAAACATAATTTTGTTAGGCAATATGCCTTCCTGAAGCCCTAACTGTGCACTTAAATTCAAGGGAGAAGATTTTCTGTCATAATCCATCTTTGGCAATTTCTGTTGACTAGTCTTCTCCTCTTGGTACGCAGGAGTTTGGGCTACCATTTTGAATTATATAACTCTTCCCATGCCCTGAGAACTGTAACTCTTGATTCTGGATTGCATTTCTGGGAGAAGTGCTTAAAATATAGCTGCTACACTACCTGTTTTCAAGATCCATAAATCCTCTTTTGGCTCTAACATAACTTCCCATTGAAGACCTGTCCTATAATGTCTAGGAAGTCTGTGAAACTGAGCATTTCAGATTGCTGAAAAGGGAACTCTCAGAATCAGGGTGAAAAATTCTTAAGCCTGAATACACTGAAAACATTTTTATGTTTTTTTCTTCCAGCTGAAGACTAGTTAAATTAATGCAAAATTTTTGCAGTAAAACCTGACGCTGGGAACCAGAACCAGAACAGATAATGGACAGAATTCTGTACAGCTCTGCATGTAGAGAGCTGAAGTCAAGCCTCTTTAAAGATTGCTAAACTTCATGAGCCTTTTCATATTTACCCAGATCATTTTGAGGTTTTACACTGAAATTATGTTTAACTTGGGGTTTTGACATGACACCAAGAGAAATTCTGTTGCAATTTTTTGTTCCATTCAAGGTAAAAAAAAAAAAAAAAAAAAAGGAATGGAATGGGAGACCATATCCTTATTTGCTGTAAACCAGCATCTCTACATTACTTTCAGTAAGGCTGTGTAAGCTTACAACAACTGAAGAGCTAATCCCAGTGAAGTAAAGCCGTGTGCTGAACTGAACCAAAGAAAAATGTTCAAATGAGTAAGGCCAGCTGTATAGCACAGGCAGACTTTGCAGTTGGGCACTGGGCCAGGTTTCCCCATTAATTGCCTCCCCATGCTTCATTGTAGGAAGTTTGAAGCAATTCCAAATCTCCTAAGCTCCCCAGCATCACCCCTCTGTTTTTACTCCAGCTGAGACTTCCAGACGTTGCTCTCACTGGCAACAAAAATTAGCATACACACAAAGTTTTCTAAACAGTACTTTGCATGAACTGCAGAAATGGGGCTTAGTCATGAGTAACTCTAGTTCCTGGAACAGCACTGTTGTAGGGGCTGGTGATGAGGATCCAAGTAGAGGAAATGAGGTGGGAGATGAGGCTGGGGCTGGAAAAACAAGGGGGAAAGCATATGGGGAAATTAGAGCTTGTCTGAGCTTGTTGCAAAGGAAGGGAGAGGAAGCAGCTCTGGAACCATAAAGACTTCTGGAAAAGTCTGAGTGGGAAAACAGGAAAGGAAAGTCCCAAGTGTATGGGAGTGTATAAAGTTTGTGAGTTAGGAGATGTGCTCAAGGCAGATCTGTGTCTGGAAAGGAAACTGAGCAGGGAACTGTTGTAAAGAATTGAAGAGGTCTTTTAGGATATCTCATCAAGGAAGGCTGAATGGACCAGAAGAATATGGTGGGAGTCAATACAGAGACACTGGGATTAGGGAGGTGAGAGCTGGAGTGGAAAGAAATTAGACTGGATAAAATAGGATGAGTGTGAGCACCTGACCAAGGAGCTGGGAGAGCAGAGAGGCTTGGCACAAACATGGTGGTGGAGACATCAACAAAAAAGTTTTCCCCTCAGGAAGAGATGGCCTAACATGTCAGTATCCAGTAAAACATTCTCCCTTAAAACTAAAACATAGATCCTCATTTCTGAGCATCAACATTTCCAGTGGCAGCACATAACTGGAAGCCAGAGTTATTTGTATGCTGAAATGATCAAAAATAGCATGTATTGGAATGGTTCTGATCATCAGCTATCTGTGCTGTCCAGTATCAGTATTCTGACACTTCACATATTCCAAAATAGCACTAATGAATCCTATTGGCAAGCAGTCTCAATTTCCTCTCACAGCCAATGCAGAGATGACAGCAATTTATTACTGCTATCAATAAATCTCTGTGTTGAAGGGCGGCCTGAAGAGGAAATGAGAACAGAGTGAAAGCCATGGTATGGACCTGATGAATGCCTGAATATGCACAAGCCAGAAGAGCTGTTTTGGAAAGATTAGATTTATTTTTTTTACTCCAGAATTAAAAAAAATAACTGCAACAATAAAAACAGAAAAACCCACCACTTCAAGGCTGCGAAAAAGGTTCACAAAGCAAATTTCACAGCTTCGCTCTCAAGAGGTCTTGTGCCTTGTGTCTTTCAGAACAGTGGAGACCTACAATGAATAAGACAGGGATGCAAGGAAAGGACAATTTCTGAAAAGATGCAGTATTATCCAGGCATTGGCTGTCACCAAGTTCCTGTGCCATGCTGGATTATCAACCCTGTCAGCCAGGGCATGAAGTCCATATTTCCCTTTCCCTGGTGCCTGGTTTAAAAGACTCAAGCAAAGACTACTTGCTGCTGCCTCATCTGTACTCTTCATGAAGAGTATTCTTCAGTACTTCAGCCTTCTATCAAAATTTTCAACTTGGAGGGGCTGATGCCTTTAGCCAACACTCTCTCTGCTCACTGTAGTTATGACACTGTGTAGTGATGTGCATGCTGATCACAAGATAGAGAAGATGGTTTACTAAATGTTTTACCAAGTGTTATACAAAATCAATAGCTAGCAAACTAGATTTTCTTTTTCTTTCTTAGTCTCCAGAGCCTGTATGAACCCTCATGCCTGGCCTGTGGGAGCTGGCAGAACATCCCCTGGGAAGGGCCAGCTGATGGCTGTGAGAGAACAGCACAGGTTGGGCTCATTCCCTACCTCTCCCCCTGGCCAAGTCTAAGCTGTCCTCCAAGCATGCAGACTGTAACTCTGCAAGTGGGAAGTCCTCAACTGGTAAGATCAATTTTAGTTCTTCCTGTAATGCCAAAAGCAGGTCTTGAAGAATGAATGGAGTTCTTCATGTTCTCCAAGATATTCACTAGCACAGCAAACTGCAAATTTTGCTCCTTTGCCTTCCGTTCTGAATAAGTCAGACTTTGGGCCAAACATTGAAGTCAGTTGCAGTGATTCTATTTCACTTCAAGGTACAATAGTGTAAGCACTATGACTCTGTATTTATAATAGCTTAACTTCTTCTTCTGTACCCTTGTGTGCAACTGCACTCTGCCTTGGTTACTTTTAATTGGGCTTTTCCTTAGCTTATTGTTATGTCTGACAATACCAAATACAGGTTTTTGTCATCTATAGTCTTCAATTTCTATAGCATTTATGTTGTTCCTGTGAACTACCACCCTCCCCCCCCAATCTCCTATTATAAATGTGGGATTTAGGGGAGTTGGGGGGGAAGAGGGGGAACACTGCATGACACAGTAATTTTCCTTCTTTTAAGCATGCTCTTTTTCCTAGTACAAAAAAAACCAGAGATCATATGAAGAGGTTTGAAAAGTATGTGGATGGCATGTACTGAATTCATTACCACTTCAAAAATTCCCACAAAGGTTTGATTTCCTTTGTTTTTAATTGCCAGCAATGAAACAGTTCACAGTACTCTGCAAACACAGCCCCAGCTTTTTGTTAGAGACAGTTGGAGGGGAGGGAAGAGAGGGGAAAGGCTCATGAGGAACATGAATGAGTAAGTTTTGCTGACTCTTCCAACTACAGAGCCTGACAAAGTGCCTATAAATACATTTCCCCATGATGTTAACAGCTGAGCAGGACTTTTGTTGTATGATAAGTGGGAATTCAATCTTGTCAAACTTAGACAAGTGGGAGTAAATTGTAATTAACAGAAAATGGAAAACAACTTATTAAAGAATTATCTTTATTTTAAAAATAACTTTGACATGTATATCATAAACAATGCATTTGCTTTACTGATTGTGTTTTCAAGTTATGTCTTTAGTATTTATTGATATTTTACTGCATAGAATCTCTTAGTCTATCTAATCCAAATCACAAATATCAATACTATTTTTGTTTACATACAACTGTCCATTCATAGTATATCCCATAAAGAGACTTATTGATAGTGGAAGGTTACATGATTGCAAATAATGACCAAAAAAAGAGAAAATGCTTTGAAAGTATCTGAAAGAAGCAAATTTTTCCTTTATAATCTTTCACCTTCCCCTAGGAATATTTATTTCTGGAAAACATGATTCAGACAAAAATTGAAAAGAACGATCATAGAAAAAGTTTTAGTGGGCATAAGCATAAATCAGTTTCCACTAAAAAAAAACCAGCTAAACAAAGAGTTAAAAAACATGATAAGAATGTATTTCAACATGTTAAAATTTCAGGAGAGACAGAATTTTAATCTCATGGATTTATGTCTCGCAAAAATAGGAGTTGTCTTTAGCTACTGAAGTTTTTAAAATGCCCCTTTATATATAGAGATACAAAGTTCAGACACTGGATCTTCTGCTATCGCTAGTTATGCTTTTTCAACCTTCAGAAAAGGCCATGAAGTTTTGCTCAGTCCAGGTGCTCATTGTGATTTACTGTGACAACTCTATTGCATTAAGTATTTTACAGGTCTGCTCTTTTTGCTTGTACTTAATTAAATCTACTATGATATTTTTAGCTCAAGGAATTAATGTACTATTTTATTGGGAAGAGAATATGCTACCTGTAGTGCATCCCGATCATACCAATATCTTCTGAAAACTGCTGAGTGAAATCGTGGTGTATTTCCTATTGTAACTGTTGATAATTGCTAAACTGAGTATTTGCTCCATATTTGCATAAGACCTGAGAGATGTTTCTTTGCTGTTTTTATTGGAACAAAATTACAGACACATACTAATGCAATATGATGTTCATAGTTCGAAACCAGATGATTTTCAAAACAGGATGAGCTTTCAATGCAGGTCTACAACATATCCCTCATACCAACACTCTGGAATTCCCATAGTATTTTCTCCTGCAAAAGAGCCACAAAAAAAGCATTATGCATTTACTCAGTGACATATTCCATGTGTTTCAGTGGGTAATTTTTCTATTCACTCATTATATATCATCTTCCATGATACCTGCATGATACCCATAATTACACTCCTATGCACAAATGCAACCAAATATTGCTTGCTGAGATACACGTGTTATAAATTGTTTGCTTCATACTTCAAAGCTACAAACTCTGGTGCAGCACCAGTTCCTCCAAGCCTTCAAAGCTCACTCATGAAGCTAATGAGAAAAGTTGCTTCCTAGCTCTCTTCATCCATTTTCTCAACTTAGTTGCCTCTGAAAACAATCTCTTTACATGCTTAAATACATAATCATACACACATATTCTTTCACCTAAAGGTCTCAGCCTTTCATTGTTTTTCGATACGGGGCAATTTTTGGGTTACAGCAAATTGCAAAGTGCAAACCTCAGGAGGCAATCACCATCCAAGCTATTACTCATTATCTCTGTCTTAGATGTAATACCTTACTGCAAAGTACAGCAACTTCTTCCAAGTGCTCATGGCGTCCATCGGCCTTCTCTTGTTTATAAAAATAGCCCTTCATATGATATTTTTGACCAGTAAAGGATTTTTGACCTGGGTATTTTTACACTAGCCAAAGAAAGGGATGCATAGAGAGTCACAAATCTATCACTTGAGCATTTAGAAGTAGTAATGAGAGCGGTGCCTAGCCAGATGTTCAGAGGTAAGGAAAAGAGCAAGGTTACTGGAAAAAGTCAAATGTAAAAAGGAAAGTAGAAGACTACATAAGAATGGATAAGAACCTGGGAAGCCAGGTGCTGTCAGTGCACTAATTAGAACTTCACTGGCCTTAAGTCACCCTGGGGCAGCTTCTGGTGCAGCTTCGTTTTGCTGGCTGCAAGCACGCTGGCAGCAGAGTGTGAGAGGGGCAGCATGAGGTACAGCTCAGGAAGGAAAACTGCACTCAGAGTGCAGGTAAATATATTTGGCTTACAATCAAATGTTGATTCTGGAGGCTTCAATTACATGCACAGAAGCAGCATGGTAGTCTGAAAACACACATGATAGAAAGTTTGGAGATATGTCAAAATGAGAACTGGTTTTGGCTGGGATAGAGTTAATTTTCTTCCTCATAGTTTGCATGGTGCTATGTTTTGGATTTGCACTGTAAAGAGTATTGAGGGATTCTTTTAGCTATTGCTGGATAGTGCTTATGCAGTGTCAAGGTCCTTTCTGCTCCTCACCCCACCAGTGAGGAGGCGGGGTGCACAAGAAGTTGGGAGGGGACACAGACTGGACAGCTGACCCTTGTGACCTACCTCTGAGTCAAGACAACTGAGTTCTTTATGAAGGGATTCCTTGGAGGAGATTATAGCAAAAAAAATACTCAGTAACTGGTTATAACAAAAACAATTGCTTTTATTTTTAACAGCTCTGGTATCATTAGAAAAAGCGGGAAAAGTGGTCTATGGGCATTTTGGGAGCTCAGATTACCCTAAGAGAGGAGAGATAGAAACAAAGATAGAAAAGGAGATAGAGAAATAAGAAACAAGACAGAGAGCTGTCACCATCTGTGGCTCCAGTGGCGCATGAATGGTAGCGATCAGTCACAGCACACAGTCCCCGTCCGTCAGGGGTGAGGGCCCCCACATGCAGCAAAAATTAGGGTTTTCATGCCCTTGGTCTCTTTCAAGACATGGCCCAGTATCTCCTCCAGGAGGAGCTCTGGTGAACGTGTCATCTTTCCTTGGAATGGTCTGGAATGGTTGAGAGAGGGGATCTGTATTTAGGCTGAAAGTCTGTGGATTTCGCTTGCACAGTGATGACTTTCTGCACAGGAGGGAGACTGGCACAGTAAAAACATTATCCTGCCTCCACAGAATCTGCTGCTTAACAGCTGCTGGTAGTCTAAAATCTGCCCAAAATATGTGAAGCATGGACAGTAAGTGGTTAGTACCAGCCCACTCCCTTCCAAGCTGTTCCTAATATGTCATATTGCTAAAATAGGCATAAGCAGAGCTTCTAGCTACTTCTTATGCTGAAGTAATGAATTTTGAGTCCAGAAGACAAGATTTCTGTTTTCTCTCAAAACACAGATATGCTCTGTCATTCAGTCCTTGGACTGCAATTAGAAACCCCGTCTCCAGTCATACATGACTGGGGATGTGCCCAAGTGACATGTCAGAAGCCAGGGTAGGTTGTTGCAATGGGAGTCCCACTACCAGCTGTCAGACATGGGATTAATATTTTGGCATTCCTGAAGCTCAGAATAGCAATCTGTCATCATCCAGAGACTAGTGGAACTTAAAAGGGCATGAAACCCCACGACTGGATCCAGTCAAAACAAGCAGTGTTTTTTTTCGGAGTGGTGAGTGAAAAATTGTAGATGGTATCTATCTGAAGATGCTCTATCTTTCTCATTGTCTCACTTCTCCCTATTTCTTTTGAGCCATACCATGGAGAAGATGGAAAGTGGAATATTTCAAAAACGTCATTAAATTCACATGTCCAGAAAAATGCAACATTCACATTAAATTCATAGTGCAGGAAACTGCTCTGTCAGACAAGATATTCCCCACCTGATTATGATTGGAAAACAATAAATAGAAAAAACTGGTTATAAAACAAATGGCAACTAAAACCACGTGCATTTAGGTCTTTAGCTCCAGAATAAATTAAGTGCAAATGTAGATTCTTCATATATTTGCCATAATTCAGGTACCTATTGTTATTTTAGCCTATTTAGCAGGTTGCTGGTATGAATTTTTTTTTTCTAATAATGAAATAGTTATTGTGAAAGAGCTTTAAACATTTAGTTACTGGCACAGTTAAAATGAATTTTTCCCCTGCTTTTCTGTGCCTGTAGAGCTACAGTAAATGCCAATTGAGATAACAAATGCTTGCTGATACACAGACCCTAAGGTCTATTACATCATTAAGTCTATTTACTTCTCCAAGACTTTAACTGCTCATAAAGTCTGGTCTTTGTGCCTTATGTGAGAGATGTATTTATTTAATTAAGCTAAACTCCTTTGAAAGCCCCCAAATATTACAATTTATTAGTCCATGTTCAAGAATAAATATCTGGATTCTGTTCTTGGGTAATACAATGTGACTGCCAACATTTAAAGAAATATTTTAGATTCAACATTCAAGCAAATTTGATAACAACCTTGAACTCCACAAGCTAAAGTTCAGATCGTTTTACTGTAATACACCTCCCTTGAGATCTGGGCAGATGTCTTTACAATACATATTTTCAAGTGCACCTAGCCACTGAGATCAGTTAAATCAATTTCAATCAAATCTAGGTGCTTTGTCAATGTAGGATTTGGTCTCTGTGTTTTTCAGTTTCTCATTTGTAAAGAAGAAATTTCCAAACATCAACAGCTGTAATTTTCAACAATAAATTTTGACAGGGCAAAAAAAAAGTTAGAAATCTGCAGAACAGGCAGACATAGGTAGTATTCAGTAGTTTAGATTCTGCAGTTTTTCAAAATTTTCATAATTTTATTTGCAAATCAGTTCTGTCATTATCAGAAACATTGATATTTGCAACTCACTCTCATTCCACAGGACATATCACCTTCTATCAAAACTGCCATTTATCTCCTCTACATACAACTACCTTTTTACTGTTTAATTCCTCCTCCATTCACCAATTACCACAAATGGCTTAAGACTGCACAGCCAAGTGTAACTCTATGACTGTGACTCTCTGCTTCTTTATAAGTTTTGACTATTCTGTTATTAGGATTAGGATGGTATTCAGAATTCTCAGTCATATTATATGAAGCCTCACAGCAGTAGCCAATCCCTGCTCTGAAGACCTTAGACCTCAACAGGTACAAGAGACAAAAATATACTGTTTTCATAACATTCGAGATCACCCACCTCCCAGTAATACAACTTGTTTCTGCTCTGAGCAATTATAAGACACTGGAAGGCAGAAAGGGCATAAGTATTGCTCAGAGCAGCTCTTTCCTCTCCAGGCAGTAAGTGGCAGTATTGCAACAGCATTTGCTTCCCTACGTTCTTTGTTGTTGCCTTCCAAGACAGTCCTGCTTTTCTGCTCAAGCTCACAAAACTCCTTCTGCCATTTCTATATTCCTAAAATTTAATATTGTATTGGAAATCAATATATAATATTTAATAGAAACATTTTTGTGAAAAGTTAAATAAAAAAGAAAATTTGCACATGTGGGGTCTTGTGAATGGAGACCGTGCATATGAAATGCAACCCCTCCGTTTCTATGTCATGGAGGATTTTATATCCTTATCAACATTCTAAAAACTGAAAAAATTAAAACAAGGGAAGTTAAAATGTTTTCTTTCAGTCTCTGAAGCAGAGAATGCAAATGGGATTCTATCTGCAGGAAGACATTATAGTGCAGATCCTTATTCTTGAATAGTTTATAGCCACTAAAAAATAAGCCTGAAAAATCAGCATCAGATAATTTCATGTTAATTGACTTGCCAGTGATACTGTGTTGGATTTACCCAGTTCTAAAAAGGCTTTTGGAACAACAGCTGTGATTTTTTCCTGGCTCATAATCATCATCAGCCATAAGGAAACTGCAATCAGAAGGGAGGAGACAGATCTGCTGATGAAGCACGAGCCTGCCTCGTATCTAATTCCCTCTCAAGCTTTGTTGGCTCTGCAGTGCTTAAAAGAGCAACATACATCAGGAATTCAGTTTTGTCAGTTGCATAAACATATAGTCCTAAATATGAATTACACCCCTTTCAGTGTCTGCTGTAGTGAGTGGTAATTTTCAGTTGTGGCACAGGACTAAAGAGTAGATCTTTCCCTGAGAATGCAGGAAAGAAAATTCAGGAAGAAAGAGATTCTCAGGATAATTGATTTCCTGGTTAGACTTGTCTGTGGTGATTAGCTTGTGCAGTCATTAGTTCTTGGGCTGCTTTCACCCTCTCTGGCTCTGTGATGCTGGATGTTCCTGTCAAAGGTTGGCGTTTTCTCTGGTGTAGCATTCATGTTACTGGTCTTTGCAGAGGAATGAAAACTGTATAATCTGTCTCTTGTGGAAAATTGTCTTTATAAAGTTCCAGTTTACCCGTAAGAACATGGCAAATTGTGTAAGGCAGCTTTTCATTAGAAATCCTGCTTATTAGCTGTCAAGGTTAAGAGGTGAATGAGAAGACTCCTTTATCCTTCAGGGCAAAATGGAGCATTTCCAGTGAAGAATCCTAGAAACACATGTAAGAAAAGGAAAAGGAAAATGGCTTTATAATGATTTGCACCATGCCTATGTAAAAAAATAATTGTTTTATGACATTTCTGAGTCCCCATTTTGAGTAATGTTATCTTAACTGAGGCCTGATTTGATGCATGTGTATTTTTGGCAATGTTTAGCAGAATCAGTCATAAAAATATTTTAGTGGAAATTTTAAAAGGATTCATTAAAAGAATAAACACACTGAATAGTCTGACAATTCTTCAAAATTATCTGTCATCGATATTTATGTTTTCCTGCAATATCAAGTGCAAACAGTTTTAATCAGCATGTTTTTAATATACTTTGGAATACTGAAAATAAAGGTGCTTTATAAATTTAAACTGTTACTATTAATTATTACTACAGAATTTTTCCTTCATCATCTTTCTGATCTTTAAAGAACATCAATGAGAAAGTTTACTCATTTTAAGTGTGAGCTGGTTTTCATGACTCTTTCCCTGAGACTATATGACTGCTAAGATGAAAGCTCTCAAATGTTAATGCACTTGAGGTTTATAATGACTAATGTTAATGTCACAGGACATAGGTCAGGGAAGTGAACTGGGAGAGATTGCTCATGATAAACCATCTGCATGTTATTCTGCAGCAACAAAACAGGGTAAACTAAGTCCTGGGACATGTCTACTGAGATATGAAGTTATTGCAGGACTTCATCTAACATTAATGAGATGAACAAATGGGAAGCTCTTGAAATAGGATATCACAGAACTAATTTCTGAGGAGCTCAAGGGAATAAATGTTGAGAAAAGGCTAACTGGATTTGGCCTTTAATGATGCATAGGGAAAAAGAGGAGAGAACTTCTAACATTTCGTATTCCAGTGTTAGGCTACAAAACCTGCCCTGTGTCCCCTTGAGAAATAAACAAGGACTTTTTGCAGAATTTCTTTTTTTCCTTTGTTTTCTTCTCCTCTCTTCTGTGTTATTCTAGACGTCAAGATTTGAGATTACATGCTCACACACAGAACAATGAAAGAAATCTTTAAGCAGGCTGTGTACCTTCATAGCCATAAGGCATAAAAAACTTTTAATATCACTGTGCCTACTGCACTCTAAACTACACTTTTCCCACTAGTATCCAGCTACAAATGATAGGTTTCAGGCTGAGTTGCTATGTCAGTCAGACAGTGATTCACATGTGCTTTTTTTTTTATGGTCTGGTTTATATTCTTCTCAGCTTTGTACTGTCCTGTGATAGGGACATTCATACAGTGGAGGAGAACTAGAGAAATGAAATAGCTCTTTTAAATTTTATCTGTTTGAAAATGAATTTAATATTGACTACATGATTTGGAACTAAATCTGTAAATGTTTTGAGACCACTAGTTTCAAATGTTAAATTGTTTCTTATTGCTACAAGCTTCAGCTTCAGAATATGTAAAGGAAGCTGTCCTTATATTGGGAATGGTGGGATGTGCAAGACTCACATTATCCAGTTAAAGGCCTGTGAATCCTGCTAGGTTTTAAGAAAGTAAACACACAATTAGTTCTCTTAGAAGAGATGCATTTATTTGTCCCCATGCTCTCAGACTCAAAGACACAAGGGTTATGTCTATTTTCCATCCAGCATCCTGTCCTCTTCCTGTGGGATAACTAAGTCCTTACACCACAAAGTGACAAACTCATGTGTACTCAAATTCATTCCTATAGGATTCCCTGGAGGAGAATTGATGGGAGTGAATGGAGTTAAGACTAGCACAGAATCTGAAATATTTGTTGTTAAGTGGGAAAACAGCATAAACGACCATTGCCATAAGTCTCTTTTGTAAGTTTTATAAGAAATTAGAGATATGTAAATAAGGTACAGGAAATTATTTTTCTTTCCAGGGAATTAGACTGTTTGATTACAGCATGCTTTGGTTATTTAATAACATCTGGATGGGCTGTTTCAACTGACTTCAAGATAAAAATTAGATAAAAATCTAGGAACATACCATTTAATATAAGTGGAAATAATGGGGTATATGAAGGAGGAAAATAAAAAACAACTCATGTATTCATGTTATCAGGCAGTGTTCAACACTCATTTTTATATTAAATTATTAAATTATTAAATTATTTTTCATTTTTTACCTTATGTCAGTCATTCCTAACAAGTAATTTCTATATTGTTGTCTGTTGCTACATGAGGGGAACATTTAAAACCATGCAGGTATTTTTGAGAACCACCAAAAGCTGGCAGTAGAAATGTTAAGTTAAAAACCCTCATGGTACAATAGACCTCCAAATCTTTCTACTGGGAACATAGTAGAATGTCTTAAACAGACATTCTTCTTTATTCTGGTCAGGGAAGATATGAAAGGAATATGAGGGATTCTAAAAAAAGACCAGGAGAATCACCCCATATTGGAGAAAATGAAATCCTTTTTAGTGGAGGACCCTGCTAGCTGGCATGTGAGCTGAGGAACCCAGGAAGTCTGGCAAGCATGCCTCTAAGCTTGGCTTTTGTCTTGTAATCAGTAGGATGATTCCAGGACACTTCAGTTCTCTCAGAGCAGCAATGACAGTGAAAATGAAGCTGTCATCATCGGAGTCATGTTTGAGCCCTTTATATTCTATCTATAATAAAATAATTCAATGTAACTGTTGGTCTTAAGGATCTGGGCATTAGTGAATTATTTTAATTACTCTTACGGGATCTATTGCCAGTGAACTACGTTTTTCTTCTGAATTTCCTTGTCTTGAAACTGAGCAACCATATTAATTTCTGTTTACTCTTTATTATTTAGTATTTATTATTAGCTATGAACATTCAAGCAAGATATTTGAGGTATATTCTATAAATTAGTGAAATGGTAGATAAAGTAGCTTGCAGATGACACTCCCTGGAGGAAGGAAGGGGGGAAGGAGGGAAGGGAGGGGGGAAGGAAGGGAGGAAAGAAGGGAGGAAGGAAGGAGGGAAGGAAGGAGGGAAGGAAGGAGGGAAGGAAGGAGGGAAGGAAGGAGGGAAGGAAGGGGGGAAGGGAGGAAGGAAGGGATTACTATATCCTTTAGCCAGCTGTGACTAAATACACATATCCAGCAGAGGGACTTGCAGTCAATTGATTTACATAGGAAAAACAACAATTTTCTCTGTGCTGATGTAATTTCCTCCACATCAGGTCACTCTTACTTATCTGATTATTAGCAACCTAAACCATCTGCACTCAATTAACAATTTCATTCCTGCTAAAAGCTGAGCATGTTATTTGTAGGGATATTCATAAGCTTCTTGTTAGTTTGAAGAAATGCTGTGCTGACTTAACTAACCATTCATGGGAAAGGAAGACTTGGCACTCACTGTAGGTGCTATCACATATCCTCCATGGCTACTATGAAAAGCATTTTGAAGCAGACATTTTTAAACACCCCTTAGCTACTAACCCTTCACTGGGACACTGCAAAACAAAATGGCACAAAACATGTATGAGTTATCTGCTCACACAGGGCAACCTTGACAAGAGTCGTTTCACTTAACTTTGATACCTGCAAGGTGCATGTTTATATCCAAGCTCATCACCATTGCTGCCTTCTGCCAGCAGTGAAGGGAATGAGTCATGTCTATTACAGAATTCACCACAGCATAGACATTCACAGGGTGAATCCTATCAAACTATAAAAGTGTTGATTTTCTTCATTTATGGTGATGAAATGAGGCCAACTAGTCTGAGAACAGATGTTCACATTATAGTTTTCTGAAGTGAAGTAGAAGGTATTTAGGCAGGTTTTGCTGCTCTTTGAGAATCTGAAATGTCTGTCACTTGGCATTTTGTTTTGCCATGATTCTTGTGTTTTAAATTCAGATTACATCAGGGATTTTCAGAAACTCAGCATACTCTTGGAAAATATACAAAAAGACAAAATATCTTTAATGGGCAACAGGAAGGAAAAGGAGCAGTGAAAGAGGGAGATATTACAAACTGTGATATAGAGATGTTATATTGCACTTCTGGCTGACAAATGGCATCCTGTACTTTTCCACACTGCCCTACCCTGTGTCCATCATCCTCAGTGTTACCAGAGCACAGCAGAACACTTCCTCCTGTCTGCCTCTTGACTGCTGGCAGTGAGTGCCCTGTGACAGGTACAAAACTGTACCTCACAAAATATAAAGGAATTTGTGTCCCTATTTTTGCTCAGCTACTCTTTAGGGATATAAATTTTCCTGTGGCTATATGTCAGTAGATATATCTGTTTTACAAGCTAGTCTCATTGATTTTTCAAAATTACTCCAATTTAAAAAATTCAGCATTTCCTTTCCAACAGTAGTTACTATATATATCAGAAATCTAAGTAGTGAAATTTCCATTTTTATTTCTATTTCCATAAAATAAAGATTTCACATGCTAAAATGCATGTCAATATAATGATTATTTTTAAAGTAATCTTTTTTTCTCCATAAAATCCTTTTTTCTTAAATTTTCCTATTACCATTATCAAAGACTGATGATATTATTTTCCTTCCTTTTCAGATATTCTGGTCTTTTTCATTTCGGTCAAACACTTTGCCTTTTCCAGATAAACACGTCAGTGTATAAGGACTCTACTCCAGAGCATTTCCCTAGAGAAGCTTAACGAATTTCCTCTGCTTCTCAAAGGCAGTGATGTGTGTACTCACTGCTCTGAAGAGTAAACCTGTTCCTGAAATAAATTGGCCCAAGAGATGTCTCAGTAATGTCTCAGTAGTGTTCTAGCAATGTCTAGTTTGCTAACTACTAATTGTTTTTCTGCTCCTCAAAGTCTCTCCTATTCATAAAGGCAAAACTTTCTAGGTGCCTTTCAGAGCACTGATGAGACGGCATCCAACCTAAAGTAATCTACATGATTTCATCATGCAACTGTACCTAGTGCATGATGTACTTTGTGCAACTCTCTTTCTGCTACAACTGAAATCTTGAATCCTCTTTTTTTTCCTGTGTATGAATTCTCTTTAGGTGTGGCAGCTTTCCAAAACATAATTTATATGCAACAGTACTGAGACTACTTCATATTTTCTGTGTATGTCACATTAAGTGAATTACAGTTAAATATTCAAATAGGTTAAAGCTTGACATGCATTCCAGTGCTGGCAAAATCACACAATATAAATCAAATATTTCTGTCATAAAACAAGACACAATGACCGAGTAAATTCAGATATAGGCTTTACATAATTACCTTAATAAAGACTGTGTCAGTGCCATGTTTGCAAGCATGCTACATCAGTTATAACATGCCAGATTTAAATATATGCAGTATAAGATAAGTGTACTGTTCAATAGACCAGTAATTCACCAGTCAAGTTATTCTGCATTTCTTAGTGATTTTTTATGATGAAGAACTCAAGTCACACTGAGACATATGAGCTGACAATTATCTTATAACAGTCTGCACACTGGAGCACCTTCCAGTAGTTCAGAGCTCTCCTCAAGGAATGCATGTGGCTAAAGGACTGCAATGCAGTAACTTCCAGGCAGGGTGATTATTTCCCTGTTTCTCCAGAATAACATAAGGAGAAAAAGTGGGAGAGCAGCTGTTGGTTCTTGTATTTGATAAATAATTGAAAGCTTCCCTTTGCCAACATTATCACTCTATGATTATTGCAGTTTTTTAAGGATGTCCTGACTTCAAGCAGGGATCTTAAAGGAAAGACAGCACAGGTAAGCAAATAAGCCATCCCTTTCTTTGGAAGGCATATACTTTTCCATTAAAAAGCAGAATATAATGTTTGCTGCTGTTGAGTCTCCCTGGAGAACATATTTCTGCCCAATGTGCCCATTTTGTCATTTTGAAAGTCTAAGCACTATGTGAATTTTTATAAGCATGTTTTATTTTTTAATTACTGTTTGAGGCAGTAAAAGAGGAGAGTTTCAAGACTGTTAAATAGCTTTCAAATAGCTAAGGGGGAAATGTAAGAACTAGCTGTGTTAATTGCAGCATCTTCAAACACAGGTCACATCCATTTAAAAAATGTGCAGATGCCTGTGTAGATTTGGGTTACAAGTGGACTGTGAGCTTTCATGCCCAGTTATGCCAAGATAAAAACGAAGGTCTTAGCAGTGGCATGTGGCCACCACACACAGAGGCCCCAGACCCCCGCTGCGACCTGTTGGTATCTGTGGCATGTCCCTGCAGGCTCTGTCCTTGCCATTGCAGGCAGAACTTTGGTCACCATCCAGTAACAATCCTGCTCATGTTTCTGTACTGTGTTACTGTCACCATGCTGCTCATTTTTGTTCACATAGTGCTTCTACACATAATTTTACACTGACACAGCAAAGGTTTGATTCACATCTATCAGCTCTTAGCAAATCTTCAGCTGAAGAACTGGAGTTTGAGCATCAGGCTTTGAACCTTTATGGCTCATCCTAAATGGGGTCATAATCTCTTAAATGAGGTCTCAAATGGGATTCAAAAGCACAAGTTCTGACTTCGTTTGTTTGCTGAAAGCACATCTGGACACAATATTGCCCAAATAAAGTTTCTAGAGCAACTGCCTACACTTGTTCTCAAGCTGTCAGCCTGTGAAAAAGTTTTGTGACTAAATATAAATTGAAATTGATTTATTTACAAAGCTAATTCATGTGCAGGGAAACTTTTGTGTTTGTTTATTTTTCTTACACTGTCTTTTTTTATTTACCAGATACCACATGTCCTAAACTAGAATTTTCATTGAAATACCTTTGAAATGTGACTACAAATATGTAAGCAAATTGAATATAGATAAATTGAGGAGTTTTGTTTGTGACTTTGTTGAATCTTATAGCTAGAACCTTTTAACTTCTTCACCCATATTTCAGATCTAAGTACTGAGATTCTTTTTTTTTTTTTCTTTCTTAGTATTTTGGACTTGACTTGAAAATTTTAGAATCTGCTTTTCAGAAGGTGGAGGTACTTTGCTTTAAACAATGAATATTATTACAGCTGGGAATCTTTTGAAGACATTCATTTTATTGTTGATATCTCACTTATCAATGAGGCAAATTAAATCTAATTTTGTATCTAACTCTATTTACTATAAATACTCTTGCTTGCTGAGAAACATCCTGTGAGAACAAAGAAAATTCCCTGTTTCAGAGCTCAGAGGAGCCAATTGAGAAATTTCCTTTCCTGAAAGAAAGTTTAGCCCAGGAAAACATAGCAGTTTGCCCCAGGCTTAACAAACTAGAAGAACTGAACCTTCTGCCAGGCATCTTTGATATGGCTTAAAGTTGTTTTGCCAGAGATCTGCATTTATGAGCTCAAATGATACACTAAGATTCTTGCAAGGAGGTCAGTGGCACATGGGTGAAACCCATACTAAGTTCAGTGGGAGAGAGAGAGAGAGAAAGATTCTGTATAACTATGTTGGAGATTTGCAAAGTTACCAAACATGTTGTGTTGTGGGGTGGAGAATGTCTCTGAGAAAATTCAGTAGTTTCCATACACTTCTTTGGTTTTGTTAGGCTTCCTCCCACATTTCTCCTTCCTTCCTAATTTCTGTCACAGCTGCACTTCAACTAATCAGGGCCTAATTTCTCTTTCCCTTGCCCCCATTTCACTGCACTCTAATGGAGCTGGATCTTGTCTTATTTCTTTACTTTAGGTAATGGTAATATTATACACAGGGACATGAAGACAGAATTTGTGAGAGTGATACAGAGTTTGGTAAAGATGCACTGAGAGCAAAGGGAGAATGAAGACTATCTGTTCTCACAAGTCAAGCGGCTAAATTATGGAGAAACAATTTGTCTAGTTCCATGTTTGAAGACCAAAGCCTCTGTATACAGAAGTTTTTTTCCAGTTCATTGGCTGCAGATGAAATACCACATAGAAAAGAGTGTACTGCTTTCCAAGACTTTTGTTCCAGATATTACATGTATTGTAGATAGAAATAAAGTGAATTACAGTAATTTCAATACAAAAACCTCCAAAACATTGTATCTATGGTATACTGGAGCATATTTAAGACATTTTCATTCTATTTTGAGTGAATATTGTCCTAAATTATCTCCAAGAAAGAGAATGGATTAGAATGGAAATGGAACATGTTTAGATCTATGGCTGGCAATGCTTAGTCTACACTTCTAGTAATGAATTACATACTGCACATACGTAAGCAAAACTAATGCAATTTACGTTTATGACATTGACACAAATAACCTGTATAGGTGGAGGCTTCTTCTCCTTGAGAAGAATCTGTACTTGAAGAAGGAGCCATTATTTCTCCTTACATTCCTGCAGTGCTACTTATCAGAGACTCTTAAAAGTACATACTACAAAGATTTTGGGGTCAGCATTCAGCCCTTATTCTACCAGTGAAAAGAGCTTACGGTTACTTGGCTCTCTTCATATGCAAGTTCTATCCAGTCACAAGACCCGGAGTCCCCACCCAGGTGTAGCCCTGGATAAAGCATAATGGGTACTTAAAACCAGCAGATTTCCTGCTGGTCACCAAAAGATGAGAGCAGAGAGCTCCTCCCTCTGCAAAGCACTAAGACACAGCGTTTACATAACATCCTTAATAATTTTTTTCAAATGTGTCACACAGAAGTTTTACAGTGCTGCTCATCTCAGAGCTTCTTCCTTTCACGGTAAGAAAAGGGGCTCCTCTTGAGTCCAGTCCAAGTTATTGTTCCAGCTAAAGACAGATTGTGTTGCTGCATTTAGCTGTGCCATGTTTATAACACAGTTTTTTAATATTTTTTGTATTGTAACAGTAGATACAGTCCTGTGTCTTCAAGCCTACGAAAAGACCAATAGAATTTATTTAATTAAAAGAAGAGCTCAGATAATTTTTCTTACATGTGAGCTGTCTTGTGATTGCATAATATGTCCAGAGTTTGTATATTATATAAGTACTAGATATAAAATGTGTAATCAGTCAAGATTAAAAGGGCATTGAATGAAATGCACATTGTAAAATGTTACGAAATTATGACAACTTGATTTTGAGTAGCATATTAAGTATATCACAGAACCTATTCCTAAACTAAATCAACAAGACCTTTAAAAATTTTCTATTTGACCCTCATTTTCTCAGGTTATTCAAAGAGCATACACATAAATGAAGTGTCATTGATTCAATGCACAAAGCATAAAAGCCAAAAATAATGTTAGAGGGAAAATGTTCTTCCCACACAACATTTTATACTGTCAAGCTCCTCTGTTTTCTTTCATAACCTGGAGATTTTGGCATAAATTATTATTTTAAAATGACAGCTGTTCTGTTAAGTCCGCTCTAATGAACTTCATTTGAGATTGAATTACATTAAATCATTCCTCACTTGGCAAGCTATCCATTAGCAGTGACTTCTGATGATTCTTTATAAAGGCAGGATACAGTGAACATATTCTTCACTAGATCTACAAATCACATGCTAGAGTCAAGCAACCTTAGGATTGAAGATAAACCATGGCACAATGTCAAGAAAAATACTCCTTCCAGTTAAGGCCTGAAGGAATTGTTTAGCATTGACTAGCACATTCGAACAAGGATAGACAATACTCTAAATCTGCAAAGGTTTGTCCCACCATTAAGCCTCAGCTAGAAATAAATTGAAATAAGATAGTTCCTAGCAAAGGAACTAGCATTTAAGTAATTTATTTTTAATTACATAAGTCAAAAGCAGCAATAATGATTTCAAAACTATGTAACTTCAGTGAAAGGGAGTAATGATGTACATCACAGCCCCCATAAAGCTGTTCCAATTTAGCACTTCTGTCATGTCTCTGCTCTTTAGATTCCTTTACAGATTAACTTCTATTCAGACAGAGGCTGCTACTCATAAATCCCTGTTTATTTTATAAGGGTATGACGGAATAGTTAAAAATACTCTACTGCTGAGGGAAGGATATTCACATCAGTCAGTTTTACACATGCAGTGAGGCTGACTGAGGTGAAAAGCCATTATGTCCTGAGCTGTGTGTGAAACCGGTTCCTCAACAGGGGACTGAGACCAAGACTTCTTCCTGAGCTCTCTCACTGCAACTGCACAAGATGGGGACAACCAGCTGGAAAGCAGAGAAGGTTCTGAGGGCCCTGGTATATGAAGTTGGCATGAGCTAGCAAAGGAACACCACAGCAAAATAGTCTCCTGTATTCAGCAGAGTGTTGCCAGCAACATCAGGAAGGTGATCCTTCCCCTCTTTTCAGCACTGGTGGGATCCAGTGCTGAGCTCTGGGCCACTCAGAACCAGAGAGACATGGACACCCTGAAGAAGATAAGCATAAAAGGCTTCTTACTCCTATCTGATTTTTTTTTTTTATATCATTGCTGTCATTTTCACATCAATAAATCACTTCTAGGAGACCCTAATAGCATTACTTAGTGGCAGCAGTTTTGAAGAAACTAAGGGTTCTCATCGCCCTCATGGTTTTTGTCAAAGGATGTTAGTATTTTAATCTGTTCACATACCACATTTCTGATGAAGCAAGGTAATGCAGTTCTAAGTACACACTCATAGACAGAAGGGCCATCAAGGTAGAGCCAGATCTCTTTTCAGAGCTTTATATTACGTTACACATAAACATAACTTGCTAATTCCATTCTGTGTATCTAATTTCTACACTAAATGAATTTTTACATCTCAGTAATTACCTTGCTATCAAGAAATAAAATAAGCATAAGGTGTGAAAATAACCAGTACTACCAACTGAAATAAAAAAATCCTTGAGCCATAAAACAATTCATAAATAGAGAACACATTTCAAGAAGCATCTTGACATATGGTTATGGAATAGTTTACCTTGACTGCAATGACATGAAACATACAGGACAACCAAGGGATCAGGCCCAGCCAGCATGGGTTTAGGGAAGGCAGGACCTGCATGGTCCATCTGATCTCCTTTTAGGACAGGGTGACCCATCTGGTGGATGAGGGAAAGGCTGTGGGTGTTGTCTGCCTGGACTTCAGTAAAGTCTTTGTGACTGTCTCTTACAGTATCCTCCTGGAGAAGCTGGCCACCCATGGCTCTGACAGGTGTCAGGGGAGGTTCAGGCTGGATATCAGGAAGAGTTTCTCCACTGAAAGGGCATGAGATAAGCATTGGAAAGGGATGCCCAGGAAAGCTGTGGAGTCACCATCCCTGACAGAGTTCAATAAATTATTTCTATAGTTTACTATAATTTGGTGCTTTGACTTAAGTTGGACTTGATCTTGGAGGTGATTTCCAATCTTAATGATTCTATTCTATTCAAATAATGTTACAACTGCTCAGAATAATCACACATCAGGCTCCTTTTACAATTGTCCATCAAACTAATTTTACTGTCTCTACCCCAGACAGCACAGGCTAAGTATAGGTATCACAAACATTCACAAAACCAGACAGCGGCCAGTATTCTGGCAGAGCTTCCAGCTCAGCTGTCATCCCGGCTGATTCTCAGTGAGCTCAAACATAATCCATTGAAGATGTCATTCCCACAGGAAGCTGAGGATCAGTTCACACAGGACTTTGTGTTTGTTTGCATATGTGTATTCACTGTAGTTAATGTCGTTTTACTGACTGCACTTAAAAATTGCCCTCCCCCCCGAACCGTGTGAAATGAGATTATCCCTCAAACTATGAGACTGTTTCTGACAAAATACACATGAATCAAGCCCCAGCAAGTCTCCCACGTTCATGAGAACTACTGGTTTCAGAAAAGAAGCATCTAAATTATAAATCTTCGCATCCTATTTTGTCTTCATTGTTCCTAATAGAAACAATGGATTGGCTACCTTTTTAGGTACAGAATGATTGCAAAGTGATTATAAGCAAACTTTTCATGTCTCAGACAGACAACAAATTTTCCTTCAGGATGCTATGTCATATCATGTTTCTAGGATAAATGCTGAAAAAAATATGAAACTGTTTTGACTGAAACGAAATTACTGTAAGAATAAATGTGCAAATTAAAACAGTAAAAAAGGACTCAATAATACTATTAATAATATTAATATACTGTGTAATCCTAAACCAAAATCAAATGAGTATTTGTGGTTACCAGTTTCTGACTAGCTGTGAAAAGACTAGATCTAGTTTCAAGATAGATACTACTGCAACTACTTTTATCCAGCTGAATCTACTGAAGTAAATGGAGTCACATCAATAATTGTCAGAAGGATTGCAAGAGAATGAGGAAAAAACCATAATAAATAGCTCTCTAAAAGGGAGTATTTCCATACCATAAGATTCAAGAATTATCTTTATTTGATACCCAGAGCAAAAGAAAAAAAGAATACAAGACAAAGTGGCAAAATTCTACTCTAGAAACAAATATCTGTCCACGAAGAATAGGGAATAATTATTGTGTGATAAATATGTGGGGTCCCAAAACTGGTTAGAAAGGCATGGCTGTAAGAATATGTGGACAATAAACATGCATTCCTCTAAGCTGAATAATTTTTATAACTAAGAAAAACAGAGAACCAAATATTGTCGGTAGGATAATAAACAAGCAAAAATTCCCATCGTGGCTATATTCTTAACCATAAGATGTCTGGTATCTTTCTGTTTCATAATGTGTCAGTCATATTTTAGTGTTTAGTGCCCAGAATAAAAGTAGAGCATCCTATGTGGAACAGCTTCTAACCTTAGCAAAGGAAGCCATCACTCACTCACCAGTTACAATACATTAAATCTTTACGTTGGTGGGACTGGCCACCAGTTTACACTGTCTGGATGCCTGAGTATCCAGTACTGGTATTACAGGACAAATCTTTCCAAATCCTTTAGCAACACTGCTAATACAAATATTATCTTGTGCCAGCACACTGTCAGGAACCGTGATGCTGTCCACAGCAGTCTCAGGGAAGAAATAAAAGATGAGGAAAGTGAGGTGTAAATATGAGATCACGAAAGACAAGTCAGAAAAGGGAAGTAAGGATCTTCAGCTTAAATAAGAAGTGTGGAAACATCTCTTCTTTTCCTCTTAAACTTTCCCTCTCCCAGTCTTCAGTCTTTGAAAAGGTGTCTGGGGCACTCTTCCGGGAATTCCCTAGTTTCTTGACCAAGTTTTTACCCAACTGGTAACTTCTGAAGATGAACAAATAGTTTTATACTTTAAGACACATGGATTTTGTGGCACCTATTTTGTGAGATCTAAATTCTGGTACTTACTAAAATTTCCTTCCAACCGATGAGGCCAAAAATTTTATGTATTTCAGTATACTAATTTCCTGCAATAGAAAAGCATACTAATTCCAGAATGTAACATGACAAAAACTCTAATAAATCTCCTGAATGCTTCATCCCCAGAAAAAATTCTCTTCTACATAATGACTATTGTGGCTGTGTGATCATCTCCTTCTGCATATCCCTGTGAAGAACTAGTACTCCAGGGATTTTTTGGCCTTTGATGACTGATCTGTCTCAGCAGCCGGTGGGAGTTTGCCCTTGACTTCTGCAGAAGCTGGGTCAGGATCCAGAACAAACAATGACAGACTGCTATCTGAGTCTGTAGGAACTTGGTGAAAAAAATCCTCATCAAGTACAAGAGAAGGGGCAATGAAATGAATTGAATGGTAGGGTAGATTCTTTACCTGTGACATCAAACAATACATTTTTAATTGATACTATGGGCCAACTTTTCTCCTATCAAAGCAGACACATTCAAATTAAGCGAGTATGTCCAACTTGGCAAACTTATCTGTTGTTTTAGTGAACTGGCCAAGGATTGACTAGACACTAGATCAGAGCTGGCAAAAATCCTCATGGTTGTACTAGTTTGATTTATGCTGACTGAGGATCTAAGGGTATATCATCCTCTAATAAAGTAAGGTATACAAGAGGCAATGTGTTAAAACTTTTGATGGTTTTCTCTGCACTGAATCTATATTACTAACAGAAGACTTCAGAATTAATTCTGACAAAACTTAAAAACATCCATTTGCAAAACTTTTGGAACAAAGCCATTCTGGCAGTGATTATTCAGAATAGATTTGTGAAGTATTCTCCATGGAAATCTTTTATTGAAAAAAAAAAAAAGCCCACGGAATTATTACTCTGTCGACCAGAAGAAATGAGAACCTCGTTTCATTAGGTGTAAACTCTATTTTAGCAAATAAACATAAAAAGACTTTTCAGACTAGCATAACCACAAATTCAAGGCATTGCTACTAATTACAACTATGTATCATTTCAGTGAGATTCTTTCTGATTCAAATTTAACTCATCTAAAGCTGATCCTGAAATATTTTAGCTTTTCATCCAGTATAAAAATATTGTATAATGCCAGAGGAAACACATGTTTCACACTATTTCTCTTCTGGTATTTCAAAGACACTTGCCACCTTCCCATTTAAGAAGGAACATCTTGTTATTGAAAATAACACGAGTGTAATTTTCTTATGTAAATAGTGTGCCCTCTTCATTGCTAGAATTTGTTAATTTTAAGTCCCAATTGCCGTGATTCAAGTAAAAATTCCTGAAATCAAAGAGGTAAGTAGGAAAATAGCACATGGTCAAGAATCTGAAAATATGCAGGTATGTTTGTTTCACAGTCCTTTAGGTCATTAGATTATCAGCAAATCTCTGTTGTTAGTTTTAAAGTTTCCCCAGTTCTTAATTTGATTACACATACCACATTATATTTTTATATAGATTCACCTCCCTGATTTTATGACAGTGAACTTAAATGCTGTTTCTTCGGTATGAGGGGAAAGAAATAAAACTACTGTTTTCACAGATTACAAGGGGTTTTTTTTAAGTAACTATTTACTGTATTCACATGTTGATTTATTGCTAATAAAACAGAAATGCAACTATGTAAAAATCCCAAGGGTAGGAATAGTCAAAATTGTCCAGTTAGTATTGGCCCACAGTCAGGCTGATTTCTGCTTTTCTCCTGAAGCAAACCTGTGATTCTCTGCCAAGATTAAAAGTCCATTTTGGGAAGCAATTCTTACAAGTAATATAGCCCTTTATCCTTCATAGTTCCTTAATGTTATCTCTGCTAGACCTGCATATAGAGAATGCATTTTAAAACCTAAAGTCAGAAAAAGTAGCAGAAACCCAATATTTAAAATATATGGTTTGGACCTCCAGCTCGTACAAACTTTACCTCACTGCAAATATTGATGTAAGAACCTGGTTATAATGTTCTTTAGTTCTCTAGTCCTTATGTCCAAGAATGCAGAAGTGGATTTTTCAGCTTATTGTCCTGTCATTGGATCTGATCCATCACAGAGATGGGAACGCCACCACTTCACACAAGTGTAGCATTCCTGAATACAACTGTTTGCACAAGCAAAACCACATGGCATCCAGTGAGGGTTCATACTAAGGTTCACATTAGAAAAAGCCAAATTAAGAAATGGTGAAACTCTAAAACTGTTATGGAGCTTTATCTGGGGCTACTCAAAGTGTTATTCCTACTTAGATTGCTGCTGTGCACAGAGCTGACACAGCTGCTACTCTTCACAGAATAGTATTTTTTACCTAAGCAAAGTGTAGATACCTCTACTTCATTTGGCATGGACTATTCTTGGAGAACTGTTTCCATGTTCACAAATGTTTGTGAATATTAGTGGATTCATGGCTGGACAACATTGTGATAGCACCATAGTAAGCTTGTCTGTATAAATTTCCTGAGCAAAGGATGGAAAAAGAAGTGACTTACAAAATGAAAAGGAAAAAAAAAATTGGGTCATTAACATTCCTGATAAGAAAGAATTTTAAAAGTCTTTTCACATTGATTTCTGTGGTATTATCATTGTGTAACTCCTTTTGCATATTTATGATATTACAAAATTTATTGCCACACGTTATGATTCTCCCAGCTTTGAGATTGGTTTGAATGTTCTTTAAAATTTTCAAAAATATTTCTTGAAAATGTTATATTTACCAGAATGTGTCTGATTTACAGCCTATTGGAAATACTTCCAATGATATCAGTGTTCATCAGTTTGTAAGGTTTTAGCAAATCATTCAAAATTATACCAGGAATCAATAGGAAATCATACTGTTACATCACATGATTTAGAATTTTGAGAAAGATAATGAATGGGGAAAACTGCCAATATGCCTTAATAGCCATACAATGTAATTATTCAAAGACTGCAAATGAGTACAATAGACTTTTGACAACTAAAATATTGTGAAATAGTCACACAAACAGATAAATATCCTCCAATATATATCCTCTCAGGCAGATATACTGGGAAATGCCCCTCAACATTCAGGCTCCTTTTGGTTTAAGGCATTCATATGGACAATTAAAGCTTTCATACTCTCAGACTGAGGCCAAGCAAGGCTTTGCTGGAATCCTTTAGCTTCCAGATGAACATAGTCCCAGTACTTTCAGAAATTTTTCTTGCATCCTCTTGCACTAAAATGACTGCCAAGGTTAACTGTCAGATACTTGTAAGGAGCAATAAATCTCACAGTGGGAAAGGTATTTCCCATTGTTTAGTAAAAAAAAAACCTTGTTGGAATATGTGAGAGAGGGAAAGGCAAACTGTGCTTTGAAGCCTGACCCCTTTACAAGACTGAACATCTTGAGTCTTTGCACCAAAACACATTTGCAAAGAATTAATATGTGAATGGGAACTAGCAATTCAGCAGCCATTAGGGAGAGAATTATAGACCACAGTCTGAGGCTTTCCAGGGCACAGCCAGCTTTACATACTAAAAGAACAAATCTAATAGCTTAATTTTTCCTGGTTTGGCTATGAATATAGATCACAATTAGTTTATAGTTTCATTTGGGTGGTTTCTCTGATTTTTCTAAATATCTAAAAAAAAAATTCTTCCAGCAGTGTTTTCTGGCAAACACCACTTCTGTTCCTCTATATGGACCACTTCCAAATTGGATTGCTCATGATATTCTCTTCCTGAAAGCTATATTCCATCAGAAACACCTGTGATTTTTAAGTTCTTTCAGTATTTTGGTATTTAGAGAGTAGGATCTTATATTTACACTGTACAAGCAGCAATCCTTCTGGTCCTCTAGGAAAAGAATAAAAAAAACTGGAACCAAAACTGTGGATAGTATCATTTTTAATCAAGATAAAAAAGCAGTTAAAATAGAAAGATTCTTGAGGATTGCTCCACTGAACTTACAGAAACAATAGCACCTATTTCTTTTTTTCTACACAGCCCTTGCTTCCTCACCCTAGGAAAGACATGCAATTTTCTCTCTTTCAGCTTGAGTGAAGGAGCTTGCTGAAAACTTACTCTACTTGCCCTCATTTGGCAGAGAAATTCTCCAGATAAGGTATTAATTTCTTCCTTAGAAGTAGTTTCAAATGTCATATAGCCTGTGATCGCTACCCCAGATTAGAGAATATCCATTTTATCTGAACTTAGGTAATAATTACTATGGTGGTGGACAATGCAGGTGTTAACACTCATCTTCTTACTACTTACTGCAACATGCTGTCATCTTTTGCTAGTGGTCTCTCAACTGTCATTTTAAGTGTCTAAAACAAAAGGCTTTTGGCTACTTCTGTGTTAACAAATCAAGCACTGCCAGGGAACATTCCTGGGCACTGGAACTTGAATATGTTAAACTCTTAGAACATTCCCTGGCACTCTTTTTCCTGGGCCAGCGAGTGCACTATCAAACAATTTCCAGGTATGGCCTGAATGTTAATACAGTCTAGGATCTGATCTCAAAGGATAGACAACCTGCTTTGGTGTCTAAGATGATAATGGACTCTCTTCTCTGCCCCTTGACCTCAGTGCCACAGAATAGTCTCAAGTGCAGAGTTGCCTTGTAAACATGTAGCCTTTTGTGACAGATCAAATAAAGACAGATTCAAAATTAATGGCTCAGATACTGAGCCAGTGAATATCCTTCCACACTTTTGGCCATGAGTTTTAACTGTTCCCAGAGCAAAGTCATTTTATATGACTATTGTCAAGCTGCATTTTCAGCTTAATTACCCTTGTACTATAAACCCCAGTTTTCTGTCCAATTTTCATCTTGTGATCCTGATCATATAAGTTTCCTGTAGACAATTTTATTAGGTATAACATGCCCCTTGTAAAAATAAATAGGTTTAGTCCAGAGTAGGTCTTGAATCTTGCTCAGTCTTTTTAATGTCTGCTCCTTTTTTTCACCTGGCTTTGTAAGTTCTCAGCACTGCAAAAGAAATCTAGCAGTTTTTTAAAGGACAGTATGAAAAAAGACTTGAAACCCGTAGTTTTGTATATTGTCATTCAAGCTTAGAATGGTCTAGGCAGCACTTTTTCCAGGTGAAGTCTCACACTTCATAGGTATGAAATAAGCATTTAATGAACTCAAGGCAGCTTACCTGAATTAATATTTAAAATACAATATTTGTGAATGTGAACTATGACTGTTTAAAATCAGTGCCTGATTTGCCTGTTAGAGGATGGAAGCACCTCTGAAAACCAGAAAAGGGACAGCCATTCCACCCATGGTCTTTATATGAACATGTATACAGTGGGCTTTGATGAAGCAGTGGTTCAAGCCCAGAGAATGACATATCCCCTGAAGAATTTCTGGGGGCCTAGAAAGTGAGGCCCCCCTGAAGGTAGAGTTAGGTTTGGCCTTGGAAAGGGAGTCGAACTCCCCCCTCCTGCCCCTCAGTTAACAATGGTATCTTATGTCTCATTCTTTCCTTCCTTAGTCCTTCCTGACTGGATGCTGACCCTCTGACCCTTCCCCGTTTCCTCCCCTGTACCGTTATGAGATAAGTTGTAACCCTCAGAATAAAAGTCTGAAAGCTGGGCCTTCCAGGGTCTTTTTGCCCCTGAACCCAAGCAGAGCAGACCCTCGTGTCTTGTGTCTGATTTTGGGTTCTGGGCAAGAGAACACTCTCTCTCTCAGCAGCTCTCTGGCTTTTGGGACAGTGGCCACCATCCCAGGGAAGTCCAGCTCGCAGCAAGGGGAAAAGAAGTCCTCAGCTGAAGTTGACTTAACAAAAAGGAAACTTTCAGAAGAAGCCGCCGAGCCGCCGGCCGTCCCTGTGGTCAGCTGTCCAGCCCTCATCACCGGCCACACTTTGGCCCACATACATTACTTTGGCCTAACAGATTAATGAATACAGAATTCCAGCAGCGAAGATAAACTTTAATTCTTGGTTCAATTTTGTTCAAAAGAGAAATCCTTAAGCACACAAATATGGAGTAGCTGGATGGAAGCTCCTTGCCTTCATTCTCTTTTGAAGGCAAAAGGTATCAGAACAGAAATAAGTCAGAAGTAAGAACAGCCCCTCTGAAGATGAATGGAATGAAAAATATCTGTTAAAGGGTCTTGGAAACTCCCAAGCTTTGTTAGTATGTGCCTAGTTAATATTGATGCCCATCATTTCGGGACACTTGAAGTTAAGACTGTTAAGATTCCCATCTGAAACACAGATGAGTTTTAGGCACACAAACTCTTACTTGGGAAGGCAGGGAACTTAGGACTGCAACTACAGAACTAAGTCAAAAATGCCCAAGAGCCACTTTTGGCACTCAGGCAACCAGGTGTGAAACAGTTTGTGCCATTAATAATATATGGTTTTACCCCTCTAAAGCAGGATGGCTTCATCTAAATTGTAAACTGGATCTTTCATAGCACTATTTAATTTATTGCTTTAGATGGTTTAAGTGAAATGGATCTCATCCAAAATTAGCACAGTTCCATATCTGAAACAGTCTTCAGCTGTTATTCTTCTCTGTTTTTCTCCACAGATGCTTAGATTTTTTTCTATGTGTGATGAGTGGAGTCTGTGCTCATTAACTGGTTCTATGGTTATATGATCAATATTGCTAGAACAAGTAAGATTTGCATTATCCCCAGTGTACATTTTTTTCAGTTTTTCAAGAAGCAGTCATCTTGACACACCTACAGCCTTCTATTATAATGGATCAGCATTTGCAGCTATTATTGCTGTAAGAGGGAGCTGGCCATGGGGATTAAAGCAAGTAATTTCCTTTGGAGACTGATGTTACTGTTTCTGTTTAACAGCATTAGATTTGCTCCAATACTATTCATTTATTGTCCCCTAAACAGAAAAATCCAGATCTTCCTTTCATTCCAGCTCACAGCTTTAGAGAATTCCTATCTGCTCTAAACTCCGTGTTTTGTTCTGTTTCATTTCTGCAGGAATTTTGTTAAGAGATAGATATTCCCATATGTTTTATGGGTTGTGAAGAGTGAACACATTTTACAAGATTCAAACATGACATAACTGAAGTCAAATAGCTTAGGTGTTTTCAAACACATTGGACTTTTGTATGAATAGTAAAATTATCCAGAGGATAGAAAATATTCACAGAACTTTCCTTTGATATATAAGTCCTCAAATTTTAGGTATGAACCAGCTTCCAACTGCTGAAGGAGAAAGAACTTGCCCATAGGTAGTATCTGCCACAGCAGTGAGTGAAACAGCCAAGCTGAAACATCTGCTTCCAACCATTTCTGGATAGAAATACGCACATAGTTCTCTCACAGTAATTAACATATTTTATTCCTTTCACCATTAGTAGCATTCTTTGCAAACATTCCCTACAATTACTTACAGTCCTAATATAGTGAATTTGGCAGTGTGATGCCCATTGTTTATTACCATCTTTCATCAGGTACGCCTGTACAAATGAATGCATATAGAAAAATGGTGAGAAACAAATTGGTTTATGCATCCAAGTCAGAAACTTAATTATAAGAAATCCATTCAGCCAAAAAGGGAAAAAGTAAATCCAGATAAATCATGCAAACGTTGTAAGTAAAGCAAGAGTGAGCGCCTGACTTTTAGTTTTCTTAGTCTGACTGCAAATGAAAAAGTAGAGTCAAATAGTAAGATATCCTGTCCTGTCAAAACTTATGGAGGATACAACAAAGCTCAAACAGTAAAACTTTCCAGGAAAACTGGAATCCCGCTGTATGTTTTCCTCAGAGAAGCAGAGCAGATTGGATTCATGCACGTGATTAATTACAATGACCTGCCAGGAGTCCACACCACCATGACCCAAAAATGAATGCAGAAAGGATAGCAATGCTATAAAACAGGCAGTGAAAAAAAAGTCTGAAGGAAAGCAGAATTGAATAAGGAGCCAGTAAATTAGCTGTCAGGCTGGAGAAAACAAGACAGGAAAAGGAGTAGCTCAACGGGAGACCGAACGTTCAGGGGCTCAAGCTGTCATAATAGAACAGCTGGAACAGAAGAGCTTTTTCCTATGGTGGCTATTTCTTCCCATTTCTATTTCATGCTGGGATCTTGGGAGAAAAAACAGAGTCCACGTATGACTGCCCTTACTCTGTTCAGGAATTCACTGGAACATGGGGACTCAGATTGCATTAATGTCATTTAAGACAAATAAATTAGAAGTTACATCAGCAGAGATCCTTGCTCTCTAACATGACCTAGCAAGCTGGCCATATTTTTTCCAAGTATGAACATGCACAGCATTCACTCAGATTTGAATATGCATTAAAAACCAGCAGTTTAAAAAAAGAGTTCTTCCAACAGGAAACAGGCAAAATAGTTTAAAGCTTTGAACACTGGAAGAGCAATTTTTGTTTCCAGTTCTGCCAGTGAACTGCTGTTCTTTCTCCATCTGTCAAGTTTCTCAGGTCATGCCTGACAGTAATGAAGTGTCATGTGAGGAATAAATACACCATATACTTGATAAAGAGGCTTGATAAAAACAGGCTATTAATTTTAATTAAGGGTGCTGAATTAACTAAATGGCAGCTGTTGCCATGGACTTTTGATTTTTTCTCATTTAAAAAAACCAAATAGCTTCAATTACTTCCTACCCTTCTCTTTTTTTTTCCTGTCTATGGCCTTATTAAATATGGTGTGAATGCAATAGTAAAGAAATTACAGAAACACTGCTGTTCAGAACAAAAAAAGTTTGTTGGTAGGTATCTCTGGAGGCTGTGTAGTCCAACCGCTGTCTCAGGGCCAGCTACCAAGACAGGTCAGGGTGTTCAGGGCCTTGTCAAGAAGAGTTTCTGCTGTTTCAAGGATGAAGATCCTGTAACCTTTCTTTTCCACTGCTTAACCAATGTCACAATGAAATTTTTATCCCCGTATCCAGCTGGAATTGCTCTTGCTGTAACATTTGGCTGTTGCATCCTTTCACTGATCATCACAAAATATCAGAATACTTAGAGCTGGAAGTGACCTCTGGAGGTTACCTGTGAATAATTGTGTAGGGGTTGATTCTGTCTATAAGAGGGATCCAATACCACTTGAAAGGCCCTTTTGAAAGGATCTCCTTTTTGACACCCTGCTGCCATCCAGTAGGACACAGATGTCCCCAAGCTCCTGTATTATTTGTCACTCTGTTACCAGGCTGAGGCATCTCAAATGACACTCAGGAATCACTGTACTGAGGGTTGATTAAGTAAATAATCCTCAAATATTCATAAGTCACACTGAACCATATTTTCATTGCCTGAAGTGCAAGTTTAAATGCTTAAAATGCCTGTAAATGCTTAACCCCAAACATCTAAGTGGAGGTCAGTGTCCGGGCCACTCTAAAGGGGAGTGACAGAATTGGCACAGCAAACATTACCTGTGATAATCTGGCATCAGTGACAGTGGCTTTAGCCACCTTCTGCCTACAAAATTGGTTCTAAAAATAGGCTTTCAAAAGAATTACTGAGCAATATTAGAGATATTTTCCAGGATAGAACACAGTGCAATTCATCAGGAATGAATGTCAAGTTCTCTACATAAGAGCAATCAGATGTACAATGACAGGCTGAATAATTATAGTCTCTGCTACTATGGAAAAGGGTCTTTAAAGTACACTGAGTCATGAGTTGAAAATTATTCAGTATTAAACTGCTACAAAAAAAACCAGAGCATACCATACTAGGATAGATAAACAATAAGTTTTGTTTGTAAAACACGTGAAGTAACTTGTCAGTAGCATGACCTCAGGGGGAGCACTGTGCCCATTTTTGGGCAGTGCAGATCAAGAAGAATGTGGGTCAGACCAGACAAGCAACAGAAATGACTGAAGGTCTTAAAAACATGGCCTATAAATGTTGAAGGAATTAGGACTGGGTAATCCAGATAGGGCTGAGGAAAGAAAACTTGGCATGACTTAATCTTTTCTGACTTTAAAAGTGACAAAAAGAACAAGAGGACATAAAGACTCAAGGGCATTTCTGGTGCTGATTGGTACTAAAGATATTTGGCCACTATGATTTATTTCTCCCATGCATGTGTATCAGGAGCAGGGTCCATGCAGCCAGTTCATCCATCACTACTGCTTAGCTCACCCTCATGAGCTAGGCTTTTGGCAACAGAAGGCTCCCAGAAAATATGGAGCTACTGCCAAACACTGAGGACTGTTCAATCTTGTAACCTTTTTTTTTTTCCTGTACTGTGCATCAGTTTGTATTTGTACAAAGTATGTACACATAAAGAGCTGAGTCAGAAACAGAGGCAAGCTACACAAATCGTTTCATGACAAAATCTGACCATATTTCTGTTCCTATCAAGGCAGAATCCGAGTGTAACTATCAGCTGAGAGTTAAACAGTGCTGTGGAGCTGTGCACAGAAAATGTACTACTGTTAAAAAAAAAAAAAAAGAAAAAAATAAATCGAGTGATTAAAATCTGATGCCAGGGAGTAGCAAGGGCCAGCTGCTGCCTAAGGACAATGATGGTGAAAGGGATCCAGGGCAAGTCATGCCCTCACCAAGCAGGTGCAGTCCTACAGGGCTGAGCAAGGTGGGCAGAACCACGGGCTGGTAACAGGGTCCACCAGCAGCCCAGATCCAGATCCACAGCTGATGCCAAGGATCTGATCAGGAGCAAAGGAAGATGGAAATAGCTGCAAACAGACACAAAACAGTTTGGACAGGGACAGAGAGGCTGTGGCCAAGCTTAAATGGTGTCCTGACCCTATGGCCAGGGGTGTGGAAGGCCGAGCAGGATTAACAAGGTCTATCAGTTCTCTCATGGCTCTCGAAAATTTCAAAGGAACAAAAAATGACATTTTCTTGATTTAACACACATTGGACTCATTTTAGGCGTAGCTATGCTTAAAAATAATTAATGCTACACAGCATTTTAATGTCCAAAGGAGGATGGATAAAATTCAATAAATATAATGACTATTCACTACTATTGAATTCAAATATGGACATTTTTATGAACAGCAGAACATATAATATATTTTCTAGTAAATATGGGCTGAAATAAAGATTTTTGGTCTTGGCTTATGCTTAGAGTTTACCAAAATTACATCTTGGGTTGATGGCAGAACCAACCATGCCAGAATCTTTTCTAATAGTTATGTGATTTTGGAAAAAATCTTATGAAATCTCCTGAGAATTGTTGTTTTTTGAGAATCTTGGCTGCATCTCAAATGGGAAACAGGCTCTTCCAGCTTTGGGATTTTACTGGAAACCATAAGCAAAGAAATTATGTTGAAGCTGGGAATTCAAACCTTCACCCGCCCTTCTTGGCCAGAGATTAGATGAGCTGGATGTGACATACTAGTTTCAATCCATCTGTTCTTTCAGGCACTATCAGATACATAACTCATTTCACTGACAGCAAATGCTCAGAATAATTTGTATGACTTGCATTCTGCAATATCTTTGGTGATCTGTTCTCCTTCCCCAATTCCCCCACAGACACAGACTTAGCTATTTATCATGTGCTCCTCACTTCATTGTACTATGAGACAGCTGTGCTCTCATGGATTGCTTTAGACCATTTGGCTGCAAAAGCTGGCTGGCAATGCTGTACAGCTGTAACCTTGGCCCACTAACTTTCTAATGAAAGCCATGCCACAGTGGGTACCAAGGGGAAAACAAATACCCTTTTGTCCGTGGAAAGTCTGGCAGGGAAGCAGATCCACTTTTGTTTCAATAACAAATTTCCTTTGACTGGAGCCCTCCCTTTGATTTTTTTTCAGTTAGTCAAATTTACAGAATAGCCAAGGGCAGGAGGAGACCTACAGTACTTTGGGCTACAGCTGCCAATTATTTGAAACAAAAAATCTATGGACAATTAGCAAAGAAACTACTAAATCAATTCTTAGAGTGCTGCCTTAATGGGAGGTGGTTTCTTTCCTCAAACTGGTTTCTTTTCGTATGCACACACATTCAGTAGAAAAGCCTGGAGCAGTGAGGAATGTATGGAATTTCTACTGTCAGTGTGCATATACATTGGAGTTCGTTATTTTTAGAAGCTCATCACATCCAAGTATGCATGAATTCTCACGTAACCTCATAGCATGAACAGCTCAGAGAGTCAGGGATGTGAGGCTTTATCAGATTAAGCACACAACTTGATTCCTGCTGAGTGTTTTTCACACAAACACTAGCTGCATATTCCAATCCAGGGGCAAATGGTACTGCAAGAATAAAATGGAGAAGTAGGAAATGCTGTGGTAACTGGAGTATAGCATAACTCTGCAGGGCAGAGATAAAATCTGTTAACTTGGAGATGGCATAGGGAAAGCTGGATGTTCAGTGCTTTTTAGACAGACATAAGTCTTTTGTAAATGGCTCTAAGAAAATTTTTCTTTCTTAGGGGAAATTTTCTGCAAATAGGAGTTTTCTGACCCATGCTCAAAAATGAGGCTTTATTTCTTCTCCCTTGGCCAGACCATCTGACAAGGAGCCTATAATGGCCTTCATAGTAGAAGTAAAATAGGGTCAGCATTACAAAGAAAGCCCAGGGAAGGTCAGCTTTTGAGAATGTTTGAGACATAGCTATTCATGTAAGAGAAAAGGGCAAATTTGAACTGGGACTTTAGAGAGCTCTTTCAATTTCCCTTTATTTCCAAAGGATACCATTTCTTACAATGCCAAAGCCCAGCAAATGTAAGGAAAACATTTAAGAAAATATCCCAGCTTTAGGGATAGAGGATTTACTGGTTCAGCCACAGAACAATTTTACAACAAGCTTCCACTTAAAGAGGGCAATGCTTTAAAGATAGGGCAAGGATCACTAAACTGCTGAGTGGTTTCAGATCCCTGAAATTTTGCAGGCCAAGCAGAAGACACTTTAAAGTGCCTTGCATCTCTGCTTTAGCACCAAAACATCCAAAATCACTTGACATGTAAATTATTAGGTGCACCAAAAAAATAAACAGGACAATATTCCACCAGGGTACTTCTGAAAAAAACGACTTTTATTTTTTTCCAAGTAAAATAGGGCAGAAATAAATGTGAACCATGGGTCAAGTATTTTTAATTTTTTTTTCATTGAAGTCCTTAATCAGACTTTCAGTATTTAATTTAATCACCAAAGCTTGGGCCTAAAGCCTTTTGCTGAGGGAAATCCAAGTTTAGAACATAAATAAAACATTCCTGCATAATGCAGCTTTGATCTAATGAATAATAACATGGAAGGATTCTTGTTCTATTACTCCCAGAACACAAATGAAATAGTCTTTGGGTTAAATTTTTCTAGTCTTGATAACATCTGTGTGTCATTTAGGTCTAAGAGAGTAAGACAAAAGTAATTATAATTCTGTCGGCTTAAGGGCAATCTCTGCTTATGGACACAGACGTTTTAAAAGGGCTTGAATTGACTTTTTTCTCCCTTGTTCTTATTTTAAGTTTCTTTTTAAAAACAGAATGAAGAAATGGGGAAAAAAAAAGAAAAAAAAAAAAAAGAGCTAATGAGACGGCCAGTGCTACTTGTTGCTTCTTGTGAGCTTGTCCAGAGCTCATAATGCACATTTCCTTAAGAGAGGAGATAAAGTTTTACATAAATAAAGAAAGCATGGTGTTGTGCTACTGGAACTGTGCAGGCTCAAGGCAGTCTGTAAAAACACTGTGTATGAATATGCTGAATGTCTTTCCAGTCCCTATGGTAACCAAAGGAACAATCAGTTGCTCTGAGGACAAGTGGAAAAAAAGTGCTATGAGAAAAACAGCCTCATTCTGACTAGAGCAAGGAAAAGGCATGATCTCTGCAGCCTCCTAGAAATAATGTACATTGTTATTATAACTTTAAGTATGCAAACAAAGATCCAAGTATCACAAAGGGGATGAAAAATAAAGAGCAGGCACAACGCTCTGCGGTTTTATGATTGGGCTTGAGGTTCAGAGGTAATTTTCAGCTTGTAATTATTATTTCCCTGCTACTGACAAGGCTTCCATAGAGTAATCTCTCCTCTTTCAGGGTTTCTAATTGGATATCCTCTGAACAAAGCCTTCAGCTCATTTTGCTGAGCACCCAACATCAGTCATTTTTAGAGGGGCATCCAAGCCACTGCCAGGCACTAGTAGTATTTCCTTACTCCAGGGCAGAAGTACCTGTTAATAATGGCATAAGATATCTGTGGCATTCCCACCAGAACTCACTAAGCTGAGTTTCTTGTCACATAAGCACAATCTTAAGTGAATTTTCATAAAGAAAATATTAATTGTTTATAATATTGAGTGATCAGCTTGCTATACAGAAGACACATAATCTTGTTTTTGCTGTAGAGATCTCAGAGAACAGGAAGGAAATGTTCCTGTGGAACACAAGGCAAAGGAAGAGGATCTGGAGCATGAATTTGCAGCAGAGAATTGGAGGAACTAGATGGGGAAGATGAACACCTGGCATAGTAATTGAAGATCATAATATGATTTACATTTGAACATCAAACCTGTACCAAACATTTAAAACCATGTGTGTTAAATACACTTTCTAAAAACATATATCTATGCACCAAAACATATAAAAATGTCACTAGAATACAACTATATCAATAACTGTAACAATGAACAGTTCATGACCATAACTGCTGAGATTTTAGTCATCTAAATCTCTAACTGTGCATCCCACAGTGCTCAAACTAGCAAAATAGTGTTTTATATCAAATGATTGCTTAAAAGTATTTTCTTGCATCTCAATCTAAAGCTTGAAGAGTTCTTTTGGGCTTCTCATCAGAAAAATGACTGCCACTGGAAGGGACCCTTTATGTTGTGTCACTGATCTAGGAAACACTGGCTTTAAATGCAAATTCAGAAATTCTTCACCTCATCATTCTCAGCAGGCATCATCTTTTGAAATCTCTGTCCCATTATACAGAAAAAAATTCCACATATTTAGTGTACTACATAGAGAAAAATGTGTTTTTCATTCTTGCATATCACTTCCAGAATTTTAGCACAGATATAACTGAACTACCAAAACTTCTGAGATCAGAGGAGATTCAAGATTCTTTCCTCCTGCCCTAGGTAAGGAACACTTTTATATTGGTAGTTTTTCAGTGGTACCTCCTAGGCAGAAATATGTGTATGTGTGCTAGGTTTTTGAATTCCATACAGTTAATTTGGAATTTCAGTGTATGTGAAATGATCTGGACAGAGTTCCAGGAAACATGGAGTCCACTGGATGTGAAGCACAGACTGACCTCTCAGAGCTGAAGGGTACACTTGCACTAGGTCTGGTCCATCCAAAACATGATCAGTGAACCATGAGCAGAATACAATTAAAACAGCAGTCTCAATATTCATCATGCATTGCTGGCCTCCACTCTTGTAATTATCATTAGTGGCTAATAAAAGACAAATCATCATCACATATTCCTGTAATCCTCAAATTCATACATGTCCCTCTAGTAAAGAAATCTATTTTAGGGCATATAAATAGCATGTACCAATTTACTTTCCAAATCTAGAAATTATATTTTTCATCTCTTACATCTCATAAGGCTGACATTTTTACCATTAGTGTTGTCTGTCTTCTCTTCATTCAGGGAACTCAAATACCTCATGCTTTTTTGCTGCATTCCTTTACTTTCCAAAACTCCTTCTCTCTCATTGGAGAACATAAATCTCAGAAAAGTGGTGGCCATGGAAGAATGGTGCTAACAGCAGCAGGAAGAAGATGGATGCAAGATCAAGGCTGGACAAAACTTCAAAGCACAAACATAAGTACTGACCCTCTTATCTCCTTTCTGCTTTATCAAGACACATCTCTAGCTGCAAACATCCCTAACAGTATGAGGTCTGTCAGTGTACCTTAAAAAATCAGTGAAAGTGCCTAGGTCTACAAAGCCCTGGGGAAGAGAATAGTGTCACTTCAACCACACAAATGCATCATTAATCAAATCTTTTAAAAGTGCTGGGTTTACAAAGTTGTACTTTTTCTCCAGTCACACTGGGTTTTACCACTTCCAACAAACTGCTGGTAGAGCGTGATGAAAGAAGAGAAAGAACAAATATTGATAACATCCTGGGCTGAGCACCCAATTTAGGAATCCAAGTGAAGAGCTGTCTTCCACTCCTGCATGTGTTGAGGGAGAGCCTTGACAAAGTTGTACAAAGGCAGACTGAAGATCTTTGCTCTCCCCTGCCACACACTTCATGGCCAAAAATTGGAGGGGAACTAATGAACACTTATAAATAAGGAAAAAGAAATACAAAAAGATGAAAAGAGGTTACAATAAAGCAGAATTTGGAAACTGACATAAGTAAAAAAAAACCAGTCTAAATAGAGACGGGCTGGCATCAGTTCAAGCTGTGGGACTTAAAATATTTTAAGGCAGTCACTTTTAAAAAGAAGTCATAAAAATGCCTTGGTTGTATCAGCAACTTAAGCCCTTCTACAGAGTAAAATCCATGTTTGTCTTTCTTTCCCTTGTTTTCTCATGCATCTTCCCTCAGGTCCTATTCCTCACATAAATTTTCCTCATGTCCAGAAAGGTATTATTTAGACTACTTAAGCCCAGGTGCTTTTTTGAAAATTATACTATAAGCAATTATATTTTCTGTGTCTTTGGCAAAGGGTGACAGTTTAAAATAATACTAAGTTAATGCAACACAAATTTTTGCACAATAGTTGTTACTGTATTATGGCTCAAAATAACAGCAAGGCAGTTAAAAGTATAAACACTTCTGCAGAGACAAAAGTTCTTTAACTTTGTCATCATAAAGATGAACAATTAAGAAAAACTAACTTATGAAAATAAGGTTACCATAAAATGGCCTGGAATAGTTACAGTGAAGATTTTTTTGTTGTTTAAATGGGGATAAAATATTCTTGAAAAATATTTTTTAAAATGCTTTATAAAATGCCCTGTCACAGACAACATAAATGGTATTGGCTATGTCCCAAGTAGAAACAAGCTGAAATATCCCTGGGGTCATAAAGATTTCCGAGAAACCCCTTGAAACTGTGAAGTGTGTCACTAGGAGGATTTTCCTGATGAAACAATATTTAAATAGCTACAATAAAGCAAGCAAAGGAGTTATTTCTGGCAGAAGGGATCTGCTTTGAGTTATTGAGAATTTTCTCTCTCCTCATGAATCACTGCCAATTTAAATCAATGGATTCTACAGCTCAAACCACCTGAGAAGAGTAAAACCTGGGACTGGTAACTTATTACCTCACTCCCATCATGGACCTCAGGCTGCCGGGAATGTCCTCTGCCCCTTTTTGGCTCAGTACAGGACACTGTTCAACCCCTCTATCTGCCCCACTGCCTTCTTACCCCTTCCACACACGGAGAAAAATGTAGGTGTGGCTAGCCAGTGTAGAGAGATAATTTGTTCCAAGCTGTTATGTTTCTCAAGTGAATGTCAGATGAATATATAATTGCGGAAACCCTTGAAACATTTCCAGCCTTACACAACATGTTTGTTTTAGGGCTCCAGTAAGGTCTGTAATGTGTGGGTCTGCTGAGATTTGCAACAGATGCATTATTTTCCTCAGCCACCTGGAAGAAAGTAAAATATTGAAAAAAATTGATTTATAAGGACTCCCTGGTGTCCACAAACGGGTCTAGTTAATAAAAGAGAAAATATTTCTGATTTTTTTCAGCTGCAAAACAAATAATATGTGTATAATTGCTGCTTTCTGTCAAGGACATAAAAATGTCAGGAGGCTTGCAAGGCTTAAAATCAACACACAGTAGCTTGTCTAGTATCCTGGTTTGGGGGTACATTAAGGATTTGTGAATTTACTTTTCAGACCTGTCCTGTAAACCCAAAACCAAAGAGAGAAGACCTGTGTGCAATTCAGTGTAAACTAGATGGTTTTAACAAGAGTTAGAAGAAATTAATAAGGTTGTTTTGAGTTCTTAAATTCTTTTACTGGGGAAAAGACATACTAGAAGTTTACACTTTTGACAGCAAAAGATCTTTGAAAAAAGGAAAAGGGGCCAAGGGCAAATAACAGGCCCAAGAATGGACTTCTGCAGACTGAGTGGTGTTCAGCTTTTTGCAAATGCCCTTGAAATTGCTGGCAAACTATTTCACATACACAAATATCACCGGCCATAACATTTGCTGAAGTCTTCCTTTGCTTCCCCTCAATATAATGACATGTGGTGAAATCCTTTGTAACCCAAATTCCCTTCTTTAGAGAGGCAGAAACCTGTCTGTCTTTAGGCTGAAAAGATGAATTTTGTGTGCACAGCCCTGGAGCTGGGAGCAGCCTGAATGGATGGACATCTTCTGCCAACAGTGACTTTGGAGCTGGAGCCAAGCCTCAGGCAGGAATAAGGATCATGTGAGGAGACCCTGCTAAGCTTCAAGGCTCATCTGCTGCTCTGCTCATACTCTGTCTCATGGCCTCAGAGGAGGTGACATCCAGAACAAGAAATTCCCAAGCAGGCTCAAGATGGAGCTTCTCTTATGTAGCCATTGGTTTTTAAAGATGGTGTGAAACCAATCTTCCTGCATGCAGGGGCCATCGGCTGTTACAGACTAATCCACAGAACCTGGTATTGACAGGAGAGATATATCCAGGATTTCTCAGGTGGTCGAGGAGAAATTTTTTAATTTTAAGAAAGTGTTTTAAAATGTCTTCACAGGCTGACCAGAGTTTTCCCACATTCAGGGACGGGGTAGACAAGGTTTTGCCTGAATTATTTTCACAAATTGTACTGAAATGTCATCCATGTCAGCTAAATGAGGAAAGGTGTTTTTAAACTACTGCTGTGAAAAGGGAGGATATAGTATATACAGTAAAAAACACTTGTCAGAGAAAAGAGGTTTTGTCAGAGATATATACATTTCAGCAGCACATGTAAAGATCAGTTGTCTTACCAGACATCCTAAACTGCTTGCCTAAAAACAACATAGATAGTATTCTAAAAGAACTCTGGCCAGCTGTGTTTGCAGGCTTTAAAACCCTGAATATACTTCTCCTTTACATGCTACAACTCAACTGCAAGACATATACACTGGAATTTTCAAGCTAGGTTTCAGATCTATATATTTCATTGAAATTATTCTTCTCATTTTGTTGGAACACTAAAATTTCAAAGGAAACAATCTGCATCTATTGCCAAGAGAATATCAGGTTTAACTGAAGCTATCTTTTGTCTCTGCATTTCAGAGATCGAATGGCAATGATTAAAATATGATTTTGTAACTAATATTTATGCATCACTAACAAAATTCCCGCATTGTTCTTGTGTGCTGGCCATTGTGTAAGACCAGCTCTTTACCACAGACAGTTAATCTCATCTTTAAAATATTAATTATGACATTTGTATGGCAAAATGCTGTGTAAATGGATTAGTGTGAGAGAAGTTGGCACTTCTTAAAAAAAATAAACTAAATAAAATGTTTCTCTTTCAAGCCTCTTTTCTGCTAAGTGAGCTAGAATGTAAGGACATTTAGTTATAATACTAAGAATATGAAGTATATAACTTCACCTCCCAAATCTAAGTCTTCATTATCTAACAATTTATAATGAGCTACATCTGCAAAACTGCATAGCTGCATTTGAAAATCCCAAAGGCCTAGTGCAATTCCTAACAGATGTATCATTGCTTTTACACAAAGGGGAATAATGTGGCCCACTAACCACAAGAAATACATCAAATTATATCTCTGGTGATGGCTATAGTGTCTGGTGATGATATCATGTGCCAACTAATTTTTTCAGCATCTTACACAGACCTAGAACTAGGTCTCTCTGTGAAGCTCAGCAGAGAGCTGAGCACTACAGTTCACTTCTTGTTGTCTTTTCAGAAATGCTATGGAACATTTAATCGAAATCATAACGCATTTATGAAGCCTATTATTTAGTAAGCCATTTTTTCATCCTTACATCATGGATATAATCGAGATATCAGATTTACAACAATGTCTACTCATGTTAGACTTAAAATTGCTCTGCTGGGGCTTGATGACATACTTGATTTTTCCAACTAAGCCCAATCTGGATGCAAAGTGGAAGTGAGACAAGCAAACTTGGATGAAAATCTAATGTGAGTAGGATTAAGATGAGCAGTTAAGGATACAAGGAGGGGGGGAAAGAGCAAGCAATCAAGGTGGCAATGCAGAAGAGAAGGCAAACTGAAGGGTGCATCAGAGAAGTGACAGCAGGGCTAAATCCAAATAGGGATTGTCAGCTAATGTAGAAATTACATAGACTTCTATTCTTCAAGAAGCTCATGTAATTGTCAGTTATCCCAGGCATCATCTAGTCCACTGGCTTTTAGATATCTAAAAACTGCAACTCTTTAAAACTGATTGACCTGTTTGTGCAAACTTTTTGGAAAGTGTTAGTTGGAATGAGATAGAAATGTGCAGGTTCTTTCTAACAAAAGCACTCATTTGCAGGGAGGAAGCCTGGCATTGTTTCAGTTCCTGTCACACAGAGCTTCACCAGCCTGATCCCTTGGAGTCAGCTGTGCGTCTGCATCGCTGCCCTGGACTGCAATCAGCTCTTCTTGCATGCAGAACAGACTTCAGATAAAGTTGTTCTCAAGTTCATGAATTTTCTCTGTCTCCATTCCATGAACATTTAATACTAGGCACCACCTAGTTAGTTCTCAGCCACTCAATCATTACAACCTACATCTGCAATACTGCATTGCTGATTGCTCCTCTGCCACTTCACAAGCCATCAAATTACTGTCAAAGTACTAAAAAAATAAAAGTTTCAATAGACTTTTACATTAAGTATTATCAAGTAGCTGAAAATTAGCACTAGCATGCCTTTTCCCAGTTACATAAAGGAAAATGTCCCTTCAGGTTAGTGTAGGTTGCTCACAGTTGAACGTATTCTTTTATCATACAGCCCATTTTCAGTTTCTTAACTGTTATTGTGAATTGTATTCAGTTTAATATCCAGCATCACATCTTTCTCTGAAAAGATATTTTTAGTGGTATTTCTCATAAAGTAGCTACCTTCCAAGAGATTTCTACTCACTGGAGAAATACTATATTGAAAGAGTGTCTACCATCTTATACAGTAATTTCTGTCAACAACATCTAGATAACTCCAAAAGGCTGTTTTTCCTACTAGACGTATATATAAATACAAATTTACTTTTATATTATGTCATCAAGCAATTAATGGTTATTCAGAAAATCTTGTAACAGGGTAACAAGATCACTGGTGATTATCATATAAATCTTTTAGTAAAAACATCAATGCAAACTAGATTAGGAGTTCAAAGATTGACAGAGAGTAAGGGTGTCCTAGGACAATGTTGCTTAATTCTACCAATATACAACTTTTTACAGGGAAAACTCTAACTGAACTTCTTCAACAGAATTAAAGCTGCTAATTCCTTTTGAAGGGAGGGAATGAAAATATAATTAATGTTATAAAGATATATCTATCTTCAGTCAGAAAAATGTGAAATTAGCCCATCTCATCCTTTATCAGGTATATTTATGAAAGGGGCACCTCTACAACTTCATAAAGAGTCTTAAAAAAGAACTTAGAAGAAACAAACTTGTTACTGAGGATGATTTTACACAATGGCTGCAGAAACTCCAGGTTTGGAGGCATGTCTTGTCTGAGTCCATGTTTGCCTGGGAAAATTTAAGAAAGGTAAGTATGCCAACAGGATGTGAACACAGTAGTTTCCAGATGAATTTAGGATGAAGATTGTCTGAAAAAGTAATAAATTCTGATGAAAGGTGGAATTTAAGACTCATCCAACATCTCAGAAAATTAAACGGATGGAAACTGAATTCTATCTGCTAGAAGAGTCAATATTTTTGTCTATGCCTGATCTGATGATGATTTCATGTTTCCTGGAGTTCAGTGAAATTCTCGGATTTTCTATGATTGCTTTCAAATTGTATTAACTGGCATTTTTCCTTCAGTTTAATTTCAGATGAGTAATCTCATCTTCAACTGATTTGAAGATTTATTTTTAAGGGCACAGGCTATCTCACAGGAATTAGACATGCACAAGTATGGTCTCACTAATTCTTCACATGCCTAACTCCATCTATATGAGAGGAATGAAGAAAGGAGAGAGAACTCTAAATCTCCACTACAGAGCAGCTGGTAGGAAATGACAGGCACTGCAAGGCCATTATCAGCCACTCCTGACCTGGAAAGCTTCTGTCAGATCATCTAAGACTCCTTTTCCCCTTCTGGTTAAAAGTTCATGGAGGTGTTGTACATGGTAGATTTGTCTTCCTCTGATCAACCAAACTCCTATTCAAAATAAAGGCAAAGATCACCAAAATGAAAAATAAACAGGGAAAGGAAATAACACATAAGAAAGGAACAACACTAAGCTTTCTCTGAGACACAACAGGCCACCAGTGAGCTTCAGAGATTTTAAAAGACTTTAAATGGCCTGCATTATTATGTCTTTCTTACAGATGGAAAACTTAAATATTGAGAGCTTAAATTAATTGCCTGAGCATGCCAAAAGCTAACCCAAGAACAAAACCATCCTGCTTCTTATTTTCAAGGCCATCCTGCCTTCAATTAATTGTTCCAAATCTCGCCTAACAATAGTAAAGAGATGTTTTCCCCTCTGTCTGCCTTGATCCAGAATATTTTTTATGATCAAGATGTCAAATGGTATCAATGTAGAATCCAACAACTCTGAAGGCAGGAGGGTGAGCATCTCCATTAGCCAAGTGGCCTTTCCAATGTGTTCAAGAGCAAAAATTCCTCCTAAATTGCATTTAACTACTTAGGCTAACTCACAGCTTGACTGGCATGGTTGAAAATCATTTTCTTGCCTCCTTATTCTAGTTTGGGCAGCTAGTTCTACCTCTGACATTTACTTTCCTTTAAAAAATTGTCCTTTGATTCAATTATGTACATTAAAACACATTAAAAAAAGAATATTTTGTGCAGACTGTAGAGTACTCTCAAACAATTTATTTCCACTTCTCTGTACTAAGGTCTCCATTGCCTCCAGGTTAGAGAAGCAGAATTGTAATAGAGAATAGAAACCCCAGTTACTGAAAAACAATGAATATATGGATAAACATGTAAAAAATACCTATTAATATCAGATACTAGGAACAAGACTCCCAACCACCGGTTTTGGCTGCAGTAGAATTAATTTTCTTCCCAGTGGCTGGTATAGAGCTGTGTTTTGGACTTGTGCCGAACACAGAGTTGATAATACAGAGATGTTTTTGTTATTGCAGAGCAGGGATTACACTGAGCCAGGGCCTTTTCTGCTTTTCTTACTGCCCTGCTGGTGAGGAAGGTGGGGGTGCCTGGGAGGCTGAGAGGAGACTCAGCCAGGACAGGTGATCCAGTCTGACCAAAGGGATATTCCAGATCATATATCATGCTTAGTATATCAAGAGGGAGAGGAAGGAAGAAGAGGGAATATTTGTCTTCCCAAGTAATCATTGTGTGTGATGGGGCCCTGCTTTCCTGGAGATGGCTGATCACCTCCCAGACCTTGGGAAGCAGTGAATTAATTCCTTGTTTTGCTTTTCTTTCCCTATTAAACTGTCTTCATCTCAACCCATAAGTTTTCTAGCTTTTTTTCCTAGCTTTTACCCCCCTGACCCTCTCCTTAAACCCACTGGTGGGCGAGTAAGTAAGAGGCTGCATGGATAGGGTGAAACCATGAGGTCTGTCATGTTAAAATCATTATCAAAGGAGTATACAATTTATTAACACAGTAATTGCAACTTAGCACCTAAAAAAAACCCATTTTAATTACTGCAGATAGTTCTTTCATGGTGGTATTCCGTTCACAAAGAATAGATCTTTCCAGATGATGATGAGTAAATCAGCATATAAGTAAAAGCAGGTATGAGGTATTTAGATATGCTGCAAATCTTGAAAATTAACAATTTAATATATATTTATTTTTGTGCATCCTGCACTCTTTTTTTGTGTAAATTTTATCATGGACTGTTCCTCAGTTAACTTCAGGGCTTATTCCGCACTTTGAGGAACTGAATAGGGTAGTTCAATCCTCAATGGCAATTTTTCTCTTCCCAAGACTGCATTCTATTTAAACCACCTCAAAAAACCCCTTCCTTCAATTTTTCCCAAACATTTCCTGCAAAATAATTGTTGAAGGAATAATTGTATGAATTGTTGCCACATTTAGACACTTCATGATGGTTGTTTGGCAAAAGGTCTGTTAACTCCCTTAGGAAATCAGTCCCCATGGGACCTTAAATTTTGGTTTTCTCTTACATCTATCCCCTTTGACAAAACACTTTGGCAAGGACTTTGGATGACTTATTGAAGTACAGGGTCACCAGTGTCATGCAATAGAGTCATGTGGACTACACAGGTCACCAGAGGCGTAAGAAATATAAGCATCTTAGAAATAAATACATATAATCCCTAGAGCCACAAAGACTTTAACTCACATAAATAGAAAATATTGTGTAATTAAAAGAAAATACATGTAATAAAGAAATACCATATTCAGTGGAAGCTTCATTCCTGCCTACAGCTTGAAATTCAAGTATTCAAGTATAGAGATATTTTAACTAATTTGCTCTCAAGTTCACAAGACAAAAGGGAAGTATGGGTTTTCTGCCTGATTGCCAGAGATTTTATTCAGAGCCCAAGAGAGAAATGTGTTCATGTAAGTCATGATCCTGTGCATGCTCTCTTGGTGTGCTGTGCCAAGACTGATGTAACAAGCCTTGGGAGTCTTCACTGAAGACCCAAATGTGCTAACTGAGATCTGAGATAGCAGCCATCATCATGACAGTCTGGCAAGCTGTCTAGAAGAATTCTCTCAAACTGCTGGGAGAGTTAAAGATATTCTCTAAAGAGCGAAGGATTTCCTGATATCTGATCCAAACCACAAAATTTAGTTTTTGCATGGATTCCAATTTCGTTAGTAGCTAGCACTCAGAAGGATGGACCTTGTGTAATAACATCTACCTAGAAAAAAAAGTATTTTCTAGGATAACATCACCAAGGTTTTTATTGGTGTCCTGTAAAAGCAATACATTTAGTGAAATCCTGTCCTTGAATTGTAGTCCCATATTATCCGTGGAAATCTTATTAAGGGAGATTTCTAAGTAAATTGGTCATGAGTGTTCCTTGGGACACTTCTGTTTTCAGAAGCTGCAACTAACTTCTCTGTTTATTCAGTTTACTTGCACTGGGCACTTGTGCAAACAAACAAAAGTTAGGACTGAGGCCTAGGAGATTAGTGAGAACAAGATTTCTTCCTAATGAAAATATACTGTTCAGTGCTATCATACTGAACTGTGGCGAGATGACATTACTGAAACTAATCTCCTGATCTTGCATCTGAGACACCAAATTCCTTTTCCCTCTTAACACACAAAATCCAGAACTACAGAAATACTATTTGATTGTTTGGGTGGAAATCCTGGCCCAACAAGAGTCTTTCCCAGGACTGATCATGAAGTGTAAATGACAGCACCATATTGACTTAGCAGAGACAAAATTCCAGTCCCGTCTTATGTCTTGTTTACAGATTTTTATGGACTTTCAGAATGGAAAAAAGGCGTCTGTTTGGATGAAGATAGGAAGACAAAATAGAAAAATAATGGTCCAGTTAGGGAAGCAGTTTCTGCAACACTTTTCTAAGATCATACCTTATCAACTTAAATTGTGAGTACTTACATTTTCTATAATTCCATGGGAAAATTAAGATGATAATTTTAAAACAGCTGGAATGAGCTGGCACAGTCACTGCCATCGGCGTTCTTCAGACCAGACTTGGTACTAATATCTTGTTTGCTTTGCAAAAACCTGTGAAAGTAAAACTACAGCATTTTCTGTGAAAGCCTGGGATTTTGGAAACCAAATCTTGAGTAGTTGACTGCTTATTACTAAGTACAAATTAGAGTACTTAGTAATAAGCAGTCAACTACTCAAGATTTGGTTTCCAAAATAAATGTGTAACTGTTGTGACATTTCCATTTTCTTTTATTCTATCCCTTTAATATTTACTATTTAAAGCAGTAATAATTTTAAAAATACCATATAAGCTTTTGCTTAAATATTCTAGTAGTCCAACTAATAAATATTATGGATTTTAATGTGGCCATAGTTTAATACTGCTAATGTGAATGCTTTTACAAGACAGGTAAGATGGTTTGCAGAGTTTCTAGTGGAGAAGCAAAATCATAACCAGTAATTCAGCACAGAACAGAGACACACTCCTTTCTAACAGCATGTAAACAAGTGATGCCACAAAGCCCACCAAGGCTGGTACTTGCAGTGTAAGTCTCAACTGAGTCACCAAGGCTTGAATGAACTCAGGCCTTCATCTGTGTCTAAGTAATTTTCCAGAGCTGTGGTGGAGTTCAGAGGCGCTAGGAAGTTCTCACATCTGCCAACCACGGCTGTTCTGCAGGCCAAGGCATTTTATTTTCCAGTAATGCAAATCCAGCACTAAAATATGCAAAATTCCTGACCACAGCTATAGCTTCATGTAGCCCAAACTCTTTAAACTTCTAATATAAACAGTTTCCCCAGCTATATTATTCTGCTCTTTCATAAATGTGGGCCATCCTTGTTTTAATCTAATTTAAATTAGAGACAGAACTAAGGGCTGCAATACAGGAAAGCTAAAAGGGAAAGCAGAGACAAGATTATCACTAGGAACACACATCCTACACTGTCTTAATACACTGTAAATCTAGGCTTTCTATCAAAGTCTCCCTCTAAGCTCTTGTACCTTTAAAAAGTGCATCAAGAGTGAAATAAATAGAAGCAGACATGGGAAAAAAAACCCAAACAAAACAGAAACCTTCACCAGCTCTTTTTTGTTTGTGAACATCTTCTCACCTCAGGAGGGAAGCAGCAGCTCAGCCTTCATTTGTTCTTCCTTTGCTTTCTTATTCACTCGAGTGTGGTCAGTCATACTTGGCTAATTATTGCGACAAAGAATCCACAAGATGGATTGACCTGTAGCTGCACCAGAACATCTATACCAGACTAAACCACTCGAAACCTTAAGCAAATTACTTTCCACAAAGAAAAATAAAATTACTGATAAATCTGGCTTACTTTCTAAACTGTTTGTCTGATTAGAGTAAAATAGTTAAATGCAAAATGTGGGAATAAAAAATGCAACACCTACTAAAAAAATTCAGGCCCATAAAATAGCTAAAAGCAGCTCTAAAATCTGGCTGAACATGAATTCTTGGTGTTATTTAGTGAACAAGGGTCATTTTAAACTGCAAGTGGCACCCATTTAAATCTTGTAGTTTTCAAATTAAAATAAAAAAAGGTTGATCTATTTAAAAAGTGAAACTATGGGTTAGGATAAGCAGTTCAGTTGCAGAATACAAAACTATTGCAAGCTGAATTTTCTTTGTGAGAGTAAGCAACACCTGCTACACTTTAAATTATGGTGCTGCAGAAGTAACACTAAAATTTTCCATAAATGCTGGAAGTCTTTTTAAGACACTATTCAAACACGAGATAGTGTTTTATTGAAGAAATTCTGGACAAATTGAGTTTACTAGACAAGGCTACAGTGACTTCTTAGGGCTTTAACTCTATTAATCTAAAGCAATAGGTAGGAGCTATGTCCCTTTTTATCACTCCCTATTTGCAAAATCCTTGAACTCAAAAATGTAAGGTGACATTTTCTGATATATATCTGCATATCAAATACAAATTATTAGCTTCTTGTGAGGTAGAATTTGGAGTAACAAGAACATTCCACCACTACCAAAAAAGGAGAAAGAACATAAAATGACAGTTTTAAAATCTACAGTAATGTCTGCCTGCTGCAGAAACAAGCTGTCCTTTCTGACTGCAAGGCACCTATTGTTCGTTATTGCCGGAATTGATTGTTGATATAAAAGAAAACTCAACTAATCCCACAAGTTTAAATACTTTCAATGTAAGAGAACAGCCTAGCAAGATGTAAGGCTGTAAGCATATGCAATCATGCCAAGTCATTTCAGATGGAAGAGAACATTTATTCCACTTCTACATTGTCTCCAGTTTGCTATACTCCATTTCCACAAAGCTATTTCCACAAAGCCTAAAAAAAAAAAAATCTTTTTCTGTGAGAACATTTGAGTTTTTAAATAAAAACCTAGATTGCTAAATAACTGATTTTCACCCAGAGGTAGAGAAAATCATTGACTAAAAGAAGCTTGAGTATTCCTTTAGCAACTGGAATTGCTCTGTATATATGAAAGTTTTTACACTTACCTCTCAGGTGTAGCAAGAAGATGGCTTTCTACAAAAAGAGTGACCTAGGAAAGTGCAAGCCCTCACCTTGGTGTCTCCTAGCAGAGTTCCATGGAAGTGTGAAATCTGTGTTATTGATATCTATAACTAACCATGCCAAATTTGTCACCCAAGCACAGGAAAAGAAACCCAGTATATCCCTGTGGGAAATGTTTTTAATTGGCTGACTCTGAATCTTTCTCTAAAGCATCTCATTCAGGCCTCCCTAGTCCTTGTTCACCAGCAAGGCTCTGCCATTCTGGGTCAGGCTGATGATTTGCTCCAATAAACACCTTGACCTGCATCCTGAGCTCATGTTTAAGCCCCTTAGATGTAAAGGCAGGCAGGACAGGAAAAAAAATCTTAATTGCAATAGAGGCAATGCACAGAGTGGATGTAGGGGACTAAAAGCCTGCCTTACTACCACTAGTAGCTGGTTCAATAAATGGTGAAATTGCTTCCCAGTGCCTCAGGACTCTCCACTGCAGTCTAGTATATGTGTTGCTTTGGTATAATTAATCTGTTCCTATATTCCTAATGGATTTTTCCATCTGTCTGAAAAAAATTTGGCCTGGATGAAATATATATTTTTTTTCTCCCTGCTGAAACGAGTTTATTTCCTTTTCTCTGGACAATTCCTGATTACTTTTTTCCCCCTCTGGACACCTTTTTCATGCTTATCTCTTTGAGAGGAGACAGGAAGCACTTCGCCATTTCAATCCTTGGAATGGCTGCACATCAGATTAACCATTTACAGCATCTCATAAAGATATAAGCAGATAGTGAGATTTGTTTTGGCAAGTCAGCAACAGCACATGACTTGTGGGAATGTAAAATTGTATCACTGAAGGAGTCATCAAAAAGACACAAACATCTTTATAGAATGCAACATTTAAGTTTACTCCTTGATTGCAGGAATTGCTGTTCTGTTCCATTTCTGAATCTAAACAGATATTCAATTCATAACTTTTCAGCTAAACACAGCTAGCCAGATCTTCTTGTAACTTAGACATCTCTGATCTGTACTCTGCTCCATCTGTTTAGTAGGTTGTAGTGCTTAAGCCCTGTGAAAGAACCATTCATAACACTGCCAGCTGGACAGCAAATACATCGGGCCCAAAAGAAATGAAGTATGCTGGAGGTGCAGAGGTCTCCTCACCATGTCAGAGCAAGCTAAGAGGGAAAAAAAGGAAAGTAAAGGAAATCATCATGAAAGACAGGATTCAAGGAAATGACACGAAGCTGAGTCAGGGAAGTTTAGGTTGGATATCAGAAAAAGATTCTTCCCCCAGAGGGTGGTTGGGCACTGGAGCAGCTCCCCAGGGCAGTGGTCACAGTACCAGCCTGAGAGAGCCCAAGAAGCATTTGGACAATGCCCTCAGGCAATGGTGTAACTCTTGGGAATGTAGGGCCAGGAGTTGGACTCAGTGATCCTTGTGGGTCCCTTCTAACTCAGCTGATCCTATAGCACTATGAACTAAGGGGCCGGGTAATTGCAAAACAAGCGTCTGGTATTCTTGGTATGTCTGCTTTAAAATATGATGTTAAATGAAAATGCTGCCTTTTCATGACTCACTACAATCTCCTGATTAGGTACATCATCATGCAAAAGCTGGTCAGGACAATATTAGGATCTAGTAATTTATTAAGTACTTAGTAATTCATTAGTTTGCATTACTTTCAATAAGGATAATGCTTCATTCCACTAGGAGTCTGACTAACTTCCAGCATTAATATGTGCATGTGCTCATATTAGTATTTTTTGTTGACACAGTTTATTCACTTATCAGATGTCATTTTTTCTTATACATAAGAAAAATTAGTCTAGTGAATTCTGAAATACACTTTACTGAACCCCATGCTGTAGATGAGAGATTATCAGAGGATATTACACAGTCTTTTCTTTTACTGGTAATTTTATTACATTGTGTGTGCACAACCTAAACTATTTTAAGAACACAACAACAGAATAATACAGAAGTTTTGAGAAAATTAGTCAAATATACCAGCTTAATATACCTTAATCTAGTTTTTAAACTAAAACCATGGAACAGTCCAACATGTATAATGATCTCTCTTAAAAGATTACTGATTTGGTATATACAATAGACAAAAACCATGAAGCTAGTTGGAAATTCAAAGGAAAATATGAAAATACTTTAGATCATACAGTGATATATGCTATGGCAGCAAAATATTATTTTACAAAACGAAGTTAATGACTATGGGAGGTCATTCCCTATACAGACAACTTTAATCATACTGCAGCCAAATGATTCTTAGCTGTAATCAACTAAAAGAAATAAAGTTAATTTACTTGATTTATTTCAAATGTAACTGAGTCTTCCTCAAAATGTATCAGTATCACTGTAAGGGTTTTATAATAAAAGTCTACACTTTCTGGTTTGTTTGAAAACTTCTAGGCGATTAACACTAAGTTTAGGTGAAAGCAGAAAAATACACAAATAGCCTATTGCAGTTTTGCTTTTCCACATTTGCCTTATGAAAAATGATAAACTATATATACTATAATGAAGTGCAATTAACTGCAACCTGAACACGATTCTTAACTTTGTCTCTTCGAGTCTGTCTCTAACTTCTCCCATATCACCCTAAGGTAACTTAGAATTGAATTCATTTCAGTGATATTGTATCACAAAATTCTTGAAATAATTTCAAGTAAATCTGACAAAGGAACTGACCTAGCATCCTAGAGAACCTAACACCTCACCAAAGGATGAGAGTAACTCCTCAATTGTCCGGCAGTAATTCATATCCTGGGACAAAAAGAATAAATGAGGTAAAGAAGATCATTTTTGCACAGAAGACACATTTTGACCTGAGACTGCATGAACCTGAACATCCATTGGCAAAATGATGTGAATAAAGAATGAATGTAGAATCAAGTGCTTGGGAAGGCAAGTCATGACTGGAACTATTTGAAGACATGAAAATTGTAAGAACAGGCTTAAAGTTGTATGCATTTGTATTTAACTATTATGACATTTCCATTAAAAAAAAAAAGTTCAGCACCAAGATTTAAAAAATACATTTTGCTAAGAAATAAATGTATTTTTAAATATCCTATGGGATATAAGCCTATGGGATCTTTTTCCAGTCTGAAGAAGAAAACAGTGAATAGATATTTTAATTCTATATGTTGTAATATTACAGAACCTACTGAATCTACATGATTCATTAGCCCATTGCTTACTTCTCAGAAAGAGTCTTGATTATGACAATCTTCCTTAAGTAATATGGATCTAATTAGATCCTACACATTCCAACTTCAGCAAATAATCTAAAAAAATACATGTACAAGAAGAAATCTTGGCATTTACTTGGAAATGTGGCCCATTTTATTTTAACTGAAAAGCTTTCATTACACAGTGCAAACAGTTCTTTGGTAAATTTACTGATTAAAATAACAACAACGACGACTTTGTTTTAGGTAACATTAAAAAGAAAATAAATATGTAAAATTTGCATCATATTACAGCAATATTCTCACAGTGGATACTGAGGAAATGGTCATCTAGCCATTGGCCACTGTTACAGAAATGTTAAAATCAACACTGACTCTAGAGACACTGCAATAAAACTGAACTAGTACAATCCATGACTGATTACATTTTAGACTGTGGATAAAGACCTGTTTTTCCTGGTTTATAAACAGATGGATGGTAGAAAATAACTCAATATTACACTTGTTTAAGCATATCCAGACTCCTAAGCCCATTTTATATACCATATGAATAAACAGTGAACAACAAAGAAAACCTCCCACTTACTCTGGAGGCTGGAGAAAAGGAACAATCAGATATAAAGTACTATTTTATAATGTATAAATGGAAACTCTCTTCTCCTATAAGCGGAAATCTTGAGAAAGTTTATTTAATATAAAATTGAAATGAAATAATGCAAGTAGTAACCAGCTGGATGTATTACTGACGTATTTAACTGTTTGGACAGTTAAATTATATTTGGTTTAGCTCTGCAACCCTTCCTCTTTGAGGAATTTCTGCTATAGCTCAATGGGAGTTCCATCTGAGTTGGAATTACAGGACGAGACATGTGGTTTGAACTCTCAACAAAGGTCAACAAAATAAGGAGTATCAAAAAAATACAGGAATGACAACCTTTAGGAACCATATGATACTCAAACATGCTCGCCACACATGATTTCTAGAAGTATTAACAAAGAATATTACATAAATCAAATATTGTATACAAAATCAATTAAAGTATTCTTAAAAATATAAATTGCAAGTCCATGTGTACCACACACCTTTAACACAGCACTCACATGTACATATTGCTTCTGCCATAGTATGAAACGAAGTTTCTGTAGGAAGCTTTAAAGTTACACCAAAATTTGAATCTGTGTCATCGTAATAAGTTTATCAAATTAGAAATTATTAATGTTAGTAATCAGAGAAATTATGTGCCAAAATATGATAGTGGATTTCATACTGCTGTGCTGGGTTAGTTATTAGACAGGTATTTGTTCTACTATGCAATAATTAAGTACTCAGTCTGTTTGCATAATCTGAAATGCTTAACATACAAAGGTTTCATTTTGTGCAGATTTTCTGATACCCCAAGCACTGTCCTTGAATTTGAATGCTTAAACTCAGAAGTCAGTGCACAATGTAACTAGCTCTGGTTCTAGCAAGTCCTGACTTAGGACTAAATGACAGGGCAGTAACCTCTAACAAATTAAGTATTCAGGGAAAGAATCACTTCTGAATAAACAGAAAAAAGGTGTTAAATGAGGTATGATAGTTGTCCTTCACTCAATAGAATTCCTGGTTAAAAATACACAGTTTGCATCCTAAAAAGTATACAACTTTGAAATGCTAGTGTAGACATATACTCTACAATGTTAAACATTAAAATGGGAGATAAAGTCCATTGATGGATCATTTTTAACATGAATGATAAAAATAGAGGTAAAAATATATATTCATTAGATGAAACTGGAAAAAAAGTCAAATACCTTGTGAGAAAAAGTAGTCAATCCACAATTAATCATGCTGCTTGATTTAGATTTTTCTTTTTTTCAACAGTGCCACAATATAATCAGGAACATATGTCTATTGACAATATGCACAATGAATCAGTAGGAATCTTTGAATACAAAATGGCATGTGACATCTTTCACATTTTCCAAAGAGGGCCATACAATTACATGAGCTGATGTGAGATCAAGAGAAGCATGCTTTAAAACTGACCTGGATGGTTATGTTACAAAGATTTAAAATAAATGAAACAAACAAACAAAAAAATGTTGTCAAGCAATTACATACATTTTGACAAAAAGGATTATGCTAATTTTTAAGATCAAATGCTAATCTGTCATGCATGTTTCCCTAGAATGAGGAACACTGTCAATTACATCTATATTACACATTCAGTTGCTTTTTCATTCTTCCAATTACAGTTATTTATATTTCCTTACTAATTCTAGCTTTTATTGCTTGGAAAATTTGGTTAATTTAGCTCCTTAAATTAAGGAAAGGATGTTGAAAGGTGTCAAGTAGCTTTCTTTATTTTCTTGCTGGTCCAGGCCCAGCAGTGGTAGTGTGATTTAATAGAATTTCCATGCATTGATGTTTGCAGAAACTGGCCAGGCTATGGCATTGCTTCAGGCACAGTGACCTCGTGTTTTCCTTTTCCTGGCATTTTGCTAAATAACAGCAAAAAGTTAAGTACCAAGACAGGCTGGTACTAGAAAGGGACAGTAAACTTTTAATATTGCTAAGTAAAGATAGGAAACAAAGTGTAAATTTTAGAGTAAATCCTAAGCCCAGTCATTTTGGGTACCTAAAACTACCTGACAGTGTTCTTCTAAAGTAGCACCAGTTTGAGTTTGTCTAACCTGAGAAGTAAAACACACAATTAACTTTGACCTGTTTGCTAATTTCCCTTTCATTAATTTTTGCATTGTGATTTACCTTCATGGGCAGAAAAAAAAATGATACATTATGTTAAACCATTACAGCACCATTAGAATATGTAAATCTTGATTTCTTGCTGTTGTTAGGACTGTAGTTACCTGTTTTGCCATCAGTAGGCACTGATATGATTTGTGGAGTATGCACCCTAAATTCTTAAAAAGTAGAATTATGGCTTCTTTTTATTAGTATTTTGTTGTAAGCAGATTGGGCAGCAATCTCCTTCACCCTTCACAGGTGCTTCGCAGTCAGCTGGCAGGCAGGATTCTACAAAACAGGTAATCTGACCAACCTGTGCCAGGGAAAAAGAACAGAACAATAACATCCTTAGCTACACGTTCCAAGCAAGAAATACATTTTTCCTGTTATCGCAGAACATATTTTCATTCATTCACTGTAAGAATCTGACTCACATAGTAACTCCACACAGTTTGTTTCAGTATAAACTTACACTGAGAAGGTTAAGGCACTCCCTGTATTTTTGATAAAGCAGCATCTGTGCTTTTGTCTAACATTCAGGTGTGACCAATGTGCCAAGCACTAACATATTTTTTTTTCTATCTCTTTAAAAAATTCTCTCTGATAGAAGAAAATTACAATCTAGCACTAAGTCAGGTGAGCTTTTATTGATTTTTATGCATTTGGTTGGACTTTTTCAATACGTGTCTCACTTTGCTGTTAATTTTATCCATACAACCATACATAAATGAAAAAAGAAGTAAAATAAAAATAGATAACAGCTGGATTGAAAACAATGTCCAGGGCAGGGATCTGAATAATATAATTTTCTGCATGAAATAACTGAAGACCCATAAAAAAATTTGCAAGTATTACCTAGAAATTAGCAGGCACACAACTGGAACTGCTGTTTTAGAAGCAGAATTACAATTTCTATCTCAAAATTAATTTCCACATACTTACTTTGCATTCACACACAGTACAAGGGTCCCTTTTCCATGTTTCATTGCTGGAATATGATTTACCCTCTTCATCAGTGCAGTCAGAATTACTGAGGCGTGATTCAAGTTTTTTTATCTGAAAGCATTAAAAACAGTTAGTAACTGAATCAAAGAAAGGTTTTCATTTGCATAAAATATTCTGTGTTTTATAATACATGCTATATAAGCCTTTTTATACTTGTCTGGGCTTTTCTTCTCACTACGTACTTTTTATAATGTTGAAAGACTAGAAACAGATAATACATATGGAGATAGTATTTCAAAAGAAAGCTAACAGAAAATCTTTCCTATCATTGGAATATTCAACTAGACCACACAAAGAGAAAAAAACTTCATGTTTCATATACAGAATGACAAATTTAAACTGTCAAAAATGTCCTGGAAAGGAAGTGAATTTTAATTTTTTTTTAAATACCTTAATTAAAAATGTTTATTTGAATTTTTTACTAACTTCTCTATGGTGTACATACTAAAAAAAGGGATTCCACTATGGCTGAATAGAGTTTACCTGCAAACATTGCAAAGTCTTCTCTAACTGATCTAGATCTTAACTCTGTTTACAGCTGTAGCCTGGCACATTACTTCTTAGGAATTCTACATTTTAGTCATTGCTTTACACAGATTGTATACATTGCAAATGGTAAAAAAAAAAAATATTTTATTAACACTACACATAAGTTTTCAGAGAAAGATTATTTCTGTGTTTAGTATACAAAGGTTACACAAGGCTTCAGGTTCAAAAGTCAAGAACTTCCAGCTGTAGAATATTTCAGTATGATTTCAAAAGTACACAGAAATAAAGAAAAATAACACACCATGTTCTGTGTTGGTTTTTGTTTGAGATACTGTGTGGTGGGTTTTGTCTGCAGGGGATGTCTAAATATTAAAAATGTAAGACAGATGTTAGGAAAACATTATTAATTAAGTCTACAATTAGACATGATAGACTACAATTATTTCATGATAGCATCTTACCTGGTTTCTGAGGCTTGAAATAGTTTTTTGCATTTCCAAAACAAATTCTTTGAAGTCATTCACTGCGGGTACATTTCTATTTTCATTAGATGCTGATGTAGCATTTCGAAAGTATTTACTCTGTTTCACAGAACTGCAACAAATGAATGCCAAGTTAGGATATTCATCTAACTCATTTTTACTTGGCTAGATACTTTAGGACACTTAACAAAAATGTAAAAGAAGAGCAACCAACAAATGTAGGAATGATATGAACCACAACAGCACACAAAACCAGCTGGTGCTGAAAGCAGACTCAAGACAGGTGAGCTCTAGATAACTCTCAGTATCACTAGCAACAGGGAATTTCTTATACTTAGAAAAATTATGTATTTCATGCAGGGGTACACACGAAGTTATCACCAGTAACACTATAGAGCATCATCTTAAGTTCACTCCTGAATCTCCAATATGAAAGTGAAAGACTCTTAAAAAGTGTTCCCTCCAATTTAAAATTCACATTTCACATTCTGAACCATAGATTCTTCCTCTGCAGGCTTGTTAGCAAAACATGTATTTTAAGAAATACGACTTTAAAAAGGAGAAAGTTTGGTTTCATAAATAGTTGAGAAGAACTTCTAGATATGAACATATCTTTAACTAACATTTGACATCAATACTGCTTATAGTACACAAAATCTAAAGTCTTTTGTTTGTAATACTTTCCAGCTGATATCTCACAACGGAATATATAATACTAAACTGTGTTAATCAACTCAATCTGTTGATGAAAAAGTGTAACAAAAGGAACTGTCTGTAGCTAACAATACATTATATGGCACAACTTGAAAAACATGCATTCAAAAGCATGGATAACACGACTTTTTAAGTCACTTACTACATTAAGATCCTTGAATCCATTACTATTTAGCAGATCTTTTGAAACCACTAATAATTACAGGCATTACTATTTTCTTATTAAGTCATCTCCAGTGTTAAGGGATAACCAAAGAATGAATTGGCAAAGAAATTCTCATATATTAGGGCTCAGGATTTATAATCTTTCTGTATAAATTAAACCCGCACTTACTGGCACTGGTTCAAGCTACTTAGTTTCCCATAGTTTTTCATCTAAATTAGAGAAAAAGAAATCTAAACAACACAACATGCCAAAGTTCAAGTAAACCAGCTGCTATTGCATAACAAAATATTTACTCTTTCCCACCTGTTCAAGTTATTGAAAATGAGAAGCTAAAAAAAAAGGAGGAAAAACCCCTTCTTACAATAAATGCAATTTAAATACAACACTGAGCATGAGAACTGATGGGAATGTTCAATGACTGAGGTTGCTTTAGCTTTATTTATGCTACAAATGAAGTATTGTAAATCTACTATTTTGTATTCCCAATTAGCAATTGAACTGAAACACAGTAATTTCTGAAATACAGTCAAACAAGCTGGTACTTAGATGTGTTTCTTTTTTTCTTGCTTTCATTTTTATTTAATTTAGCCCCTTTTACAGTTTTAGAACTATGGGACTACCATCCTTAAAAAGTAAATTGCTATTTTGTAAATTTTTTCTAGCAGTTCACTTGAAAAGATGGAATAAACCTTCTCCAACGATTGCTTGAGAAATAATATTATCTGTAAGTCAGCTTATACGTAGCTGCTGTCTTCTCTTGTCTAAAATCTTAAACACCTAAAGGATCTTTTATTTTGGGACAGATTCCTCTCAAATAAGTGAAATTTCTATTTCTACAGGAGAATCTAGAACCTCCAACCAGGAAATGAAATAATTTAGATTAATTTAGTTACTGTGGGTACTGTAGGAATGAGGCATTTCAAATCCCTAAATTACGCTTCATTAATGATTTTTTTCATGAAAACTGCAAGAAGAACAAAAACTATACTTACACTACTCATTAAGAGTTTTACACAAATTTGAGCTTGAAAAAAAGTGCCTAGATATGTAGTCATTACATATCTAAAAGTTAGTAGATATGTTGAAGTGTCAGAATAAAATACAATCCTAATACAATAAAATACAACAAAATCAATCATAAACTTGAGAAAGCAGACACTGAAAAAAGTGTCATGCACTCACAAAGAAATCATTCAGTTTCACTCAATTTTGAAAACAAATGATTTTTTATAATTTTTTTTTTAAAGTCTTACCTTACTGTTTTGGACATTTTCATTTTCTTCAGCGGCTTGTCTTCCTGAAAGCTGTAGTCAAGAGATCTTCTCCCCCGAAAGTGATATGAAAATGCATTAAACTGTCCTCTAGTTCTACAGTCTGGAAATGGACAAGAAATTACACATAAACTACAGGATATTTCAGCAGTTACGATATTAATATGATTTTGCAGTGTTTTCTGAATTGGTAAAGGCAAGTCATATTTGTAGTCTGAGGGCTGGAACTGGTTGATGGCAGATGAAAAGGTCTCAATTTAAGCTAGTTAGATGCACAGAATGTGACTACCCACAGACTAGCTTTTTAGCGTGAAACAAAGGAATAAATACTATTTTAACAATAGTATTTAACAAACTTATAGAGTGCTATTTTATCCTTTTCAATTCTGAAATTTTCACTCTCTTGGCTTTTATTTATCTTCTGCTTTTCAAAGGGGACAGCTACATATGAAGAAACAGTGACAATGAAGAAAAACCACTCTGTGGGTTCCTCATCTATCCCAGTCATTATTATTTGTTATTTTTGGCATCTGTAATAGAATTTTCATTTAAATTCCAAATCTGCAGACATGCTTTATAGGTTGATGAGTCTGATTTCCAAATCTGAGAAATCTGAAGGTATCACCAGACTCTAAAACTCTTTCCACCACAGAGTAAAAATCTCAAGCCTGAGAATGATTTATGACAGAAATCCTCTCCTAAAGATCCTAAGAGGACATCTTGACAGGATGAAGTATATCTTTCTTCCAGTTTCCTTTATTTAGCCTTCCAAACACAGTGAGTATTTGGAAAGAGTCCCATTTAAAAAAGAAAAGAAAAACAAAATAAAACTGCAACAGCACTTGATAGAAGAGACAATGAGAAAATAGAACATTTCTCATTTCTGTTCACAGAAGTTTTAAAGTTAAAAGTTATAATGGGCCAAGCTGAAGCACGAACAAACTGCATGATCAACTGCTACAAGAAGAGTCTGCTAAAACAGGAGGGAAAGCCTAAATACAGGATGCCATGGGCATTTCTCAGCTAAGTCTGTATTGGCAGAATGAGCCATGAAAGCAACTGAACATGGGAAAGAGTCATTTTCCATAATGTTTCTCTTAATTTACACCAAAACAAATTAAATCATAAAGTCAATAAAATTTATAAAGTATCTTTCTGGAATTTAGATTGAATACCTGAAGTGTTAACACAAATTATTGCAAAAGTTTCAAGTCTATAAACACTGCTGAAATGAGCAACAGAAAGAGAAACAAACGTAAGGTTGCTCTGATTACACAAAATTAGGTATCTTGGACTACTTTAAATTGTGTTGGACTTTTACTTAAATTAAAATACTGCAATTTCCCTGCTAGGAAAAGCTTAAGTTTATCTTAATGATTTAATATCATTTAAGACACACATAAAAAAAAGAGAAAGATAACTGACCAAAAAAAAGATTTTCAGATCAAAACCAGTATCTACAGATCATTCTCAAACACAAGTTGTCCACAATTCCCTTTCCCCTTCCCTCTTTCCTTGCAGTTTGTCCCATTCTTTAATAAATCCATTACTTTCCTCCTATAATAACAGCACCCACCAAAGAACTACATGGTATTTACTGCCAACATATTGCTCATTCTTCATGTGTGTTCTGTTTCCCACATAACCTCCTTGCTGTCCACTCAGAAAGTAAAGTCTCAGATGGGAACAGACTCATGTAAGAAGCTCGGCATGAGGGCATTTTTGAACACCCTTAGACACTCCTATATTTAGTATGGTGAGAAAAAGGATTACACTGAAGGGTTCCTAAGAAAGAACTAATTTTGGTCAGAGGAATTTTTTTTTTCTTAAAGCAATGTGTTGCTTAAAGTTTTCCCGAGTAACACAAAATCTCTAGTTTCTCTTGGAAGCAATATCCAAAAGGTTTCTGTTATCCTCCTTTGTTCAGTAACTGCTATGGTCATCTTGCATAATACAGATTTTTTTTTTATATAGATATATTTTTTGCACAATAACACAATGGCTCATTGTGTTTTTTTATTCCTAGGCTGCTACTTAGAAACAAAGGTCTGAAGTCTTGGGAAGGTTTTATCACCTTAGACTGGTAAATATGAGAACCATATGTTCAGCAACAGCTTTAAGTATACAGATCTGACTTTCTGTGTTTTTTAAAACTCAAATATGTCAATTTGCCAAATTATCAGCTCTTATTCTTGGTTTCTGTTTCAGGTACAAAAGGGAAGAATGTCACTGCTGAGAGGTGCAGGACAAAATGCTCTAACTTTCAGAAAGCCTAAATCAAGAAATTTCTTCTCTCTCTCTCTTTTTTTTTTTGTTTTTTTTAATTTTTAATGAAGAATACTTTAGCAGTAAATGAGAAAAATAAGCCTGAAATTCTCCTTTTTTTTAGTCTAACTAAAATGTCCTCAGATTAGCTATACCCATTCCAACTAATTTTCTGCAGAAAAAGTGAATGTTTGAAAGCAACATCAGAGTTCTTTTTCTCTCTGGACAGTTTTTTCTTTCAGAAGTTAGGTATTGTTACATGGCAAGTATCCAGCTGATCCATTTACAGAATCACACAGAATCCCAGAATCATAGATGCTGGAAAAGACCCTGATATCATCAGATCAAACCTTTGACCAAATACCACCTCGTCAACTAGACAATGGCACCAAGTACCACATCCCGTCATTTCTTGAGCATTTCCAGAGATGATGACTCTACCACCACCTCCCTGGGCAACCTGTTCTAAAATATAACAACTCTTTACATAATGAAATTGGCATTTCCATTTGTATATGGAAGCCATGCCCACATCTTTAGAAAATCTGATTTCCCACAAGGTTTTAAAAGTGCAATTATTACGTAAATTAAATAATAAAAACCTGACGGAGAATTATTGAGCAGTCTTAATTCTCTATGAATGTAGGCCATAAAGAATTAATCTAACAGTAGATTAAAACAAAATAACTTGAAAGATGGAGGAAATGTGAAGCAAAGCACATATATCTATTTGATACTAGTTTGATTCTCCAAGATTTATTGCAGTGAATTGGTTTACTGCAACTGTAAGCATTTGTATTGAGGACTTGTAGACATGCCAGTGGGAGCAAAAGGGTGGACAAACACTGAAAAGATCTGATGTAAAAAGATTTTTTTTAGTACGTTTTGACAAAGGAGCTACTTAAAAATTGCACAACATAGGAAAATGACTTTTCACATTAAATGAAGCCTTAACTCAAAATAGCTGGTTTTGTTATTGCCAAACCCTTCACGTTGCACTGCATCTCTTTATTTCCTCCTATCTGAAAAAGACTTTCTAACAAAAGACAAATTAAACATCACCAAAATGTAATGTGGTGGTCTAAAATCCAACAGTAATCTGCTCAGATCAGAACAGATGTATTTTGTATTAAGATTACTGAAACATCTGGGAAAAAATAGTATAGAAGGTAGAAGACAAAGTAACAACCCAGACTGTTATCAGCCAGCTGATATACTGTGGAATTTTAAGAATAAAGATGTTTCCTGTAGTCAATCTCAAAGCTTACAGACTGGGCTTGGAGGTCAGTCTGCCACTAGAACTAGAAGGTTCAGATGTTGGGAAAGCAATTTATTTTTTAATATATAACTAATGATAGACTAAAGACATTGAAAAACTTATCATGCTTTCATGATCTGAATAGGTCTTGGATGGTCAGCAGGTAGATAGAGGAAAATCACAAGGCTCTTGACACCAAACAAAAGCAAATCCAACCTCTCCAGTGGAAAAATTAAATAGGACTAGTTAGAGAATTTTGAAGAACAAAAACATACAGCTTTTGGAGTATAAATCAGTAAGGAAAAGTAACTTCAGACAGACTGGAAAATCCATGGAAATTACTAAAATAATGACCCTAAGAATTATCCTCCCCACTAGACGGTGAAGTCAAGAGTGTCTCAGAAAGGCAGCAACAATTCACAGGAAAAAGGAAATCCTGTGGCTGCCTAGATTTGTAGGAATCACTGAGACACTTCAGTTAGGATGTTTTCCTACCCATAATGATTTTACAGTCAACGGACACCAACATAAGTCAAGACTGCAGCCTGTCTGTCCTCTAGAGACATCTCTTTATTGCCAGTAGTGGGACTTTGACAGATCTGGCAACTCGTTCTGGAGTTTGAATTTAGGCTTGATTGAAGCTTATTGCTTCCCTGTTGCTTTTCACCAGCAATGGCAACTACTGGCATGAAACTCCTGGTAGCAAAGACAAAGCAATTTCATTAAGTCTCCTTATTTTATGTTTATGAACATAGAATTGTATTTCATGGATCACAGATACCAGAGAAAGATAGAATAGTTTTGGTTTGGATGAAATACAAATAAAAATACCAATTCTCCCAGTAAAATTTGTAATCATACAAAAATACTGGGCTATTTTAATGTACTTCCATTCAAAGATAAAAAGGATGTCATCCTTAAAACTGTAGACCCTGGAACCTTATTTTAGTGGCCTGGCACAGACAGAACTGTTACTAAGCTAAGAGACACTGTCTTTTAATGTAAATTTAAATGTAAAAAGATAATTTGAGTGTAGAAAGCATACGAGTTCTGTGTAAAGACAAAACCTTTTCAGGCATCTTTCTGGTATTTCGAAGAGTATCTTGGTGAAGAAAATAATTTGTCAAAAAAAGAACTTCCAGTCTCACACAGAGATTTCTGCTAACATTTTAAAATTTTATTTCCACTATACTCCACAGAATTTAGTGCTTAGCCATGTGCTGTTTAGTATTTTCATTGAAGATTAAAGGGCATAATGAGGAGTGCATAGTAAGAGATTAATGTTGTCAGTAGAGAAGCAATAGATAGTATAATTGTTCCTCTGGTCTTAAAATACAGGAGTTCATAAATAAAGGTCTTAAAGACCATGTAAAAAACCATTCAGATTGTATCTTAACTCTTGTAATGAAATTCAGTGGGACTTAAACCTGTTTGATCATAATTTGTATAAGGCTGCATTCCTGAATTAAGCAAAGAAACAAAAAAAATAATATCTGACAGAGAAGACATGCTGTTTGCCAACTGAGAACCAGTTAAGGAAGAACTTTCTAAGTCACTTATAAGTTTACACTTATAAGGATGACTTGCATCTTATCTGAATCACTTCCTCCAGGGTCACTGTCCATTGTCCTCCTGGGTCCACATGAAAACCTCATTGGTTTTGCCATAAAACAAAAAGTTAGAGATTAAAGAGATTTTTATATTTCAGCTTACAAAAAAAAAAAATACAAACCTCAAAACAAAAGAAAACCAAGAAGTGTGAAACTTTTAAAAACTCACATTTGAGTAATCACGGAAATGTACACTGATTACAAAAAAAACAAATTCAAAATACACTTTTTGCACTAGAGAGCCTGAAATAAAGCACTAAAAGATTCTTGTTTGGAAAATCTGAAGCCTAAGTACTCTTTGCACAAATAAAGAGCTGCAGTAAACCCAGCAATTACTCATCACCTCTGACAACACAAAGAAAAGAATAAAGTGAAGGAAAATAGAAGAAAACTTGTGCACTTCAATGGAACTCCTACTTTTTGCCATCATAAACCAGCAATTCTCTTGTATGATTTTTCAACTGAAATCTAAAGGTAATATGTTTTTTTAATCATGAAGAGGAATAATGCTTTGCTTTGTAAGTAAATACTTGCTTTACTCAAAAAATCTACACAGCAGATTTTTGTAACTAAGAAATTTTTCTATTCTTCATACGGAAAAGTATTTGACTTTCAACAAAACAGGAAGAACAACTAAAACAGATGTGTTTTTAACCAGGCTGAAACAGCTGAACACCTGGGTCACTTATGAAACGTACATAAAGTGCAATGAGCAGTATTCTGTACTTGAAATTTAAACTTAGGATAATTTTATTTTTTAAATTATTAGAAGCATTTTAAATGTGAAGCTTTTAATTTTTTTTCAAATAATAACAATAACAAAATAAAATAAACAAGCACCCTTAATGTATTCAACCCTAAGTAAATGCTGTTCCTGAGTGTATGCCCCACCTCAGAGAAGCAGTGGCTGCAGAAGAAATTTTTTACATCATTTGCTCAAACTGGATTCCCACAGAAAACGTCACAGTCATTCACCCATGCAAGGAAGCAGTTCAAGCGATGCGTACTTGGCTTTTCCTTCATTAACACCTGAAAGGCTTCAGGAGTGCAGAAAATGGCAATTTTAACAAAAACAGTAATTAATTACCCTTCTTTTGCTTGGCAATTGTCTAACTGTACTGCATCCAGTGGTACTCTCTGGTAGCAACTTTCTTGAATGAAAATACAAGCTGGGTTGTTGAACACAAGAATACTCTAAAGACTTTCCAAAGATAACATCTGTTCTAAAAGGCTCAGTGATAACACAACATTTAGAGAATCAACACATAATTTCTCAGAACAGTGTTACTATTTTTCCAAATTGGGATAAAAAATGTATTTGTGAAACTGTCTGTCAAGCTGCATGAACCATGGCAAAGTGAACTTATCCTGAACTGGCAGAATGTGCTTTATATATGGCAAAGCATTTAAAGAGTGATAATTGATTTTCTCCCAATGCTTCTGGCACATGTCAAGGAATTTTTTAAGAAATCCTGGAAGACTGTTTTTTAAAATTACAATGTGTCAATAATGTCTAGCTTTTTATAAGTTATTATCATTAATCTGGGAATAGCAAACACTGTGTAAAAAAAAAAGCTGTAAAAGTTAGAGTAAGGCCTGAAAGATATTATATATGGGGGATACTGTACAAGATCTCACTGAAATTTAAAGTATTTATTTCTTCCAATCTCACACTGATAGCTGACATTTTGAAAAGATTCTTCCAAGAAAGAATTTTCTTAGAGAGTGACAAGACAGTACAGTAATCAGTTTAAGAGCTAAGTTATGCAATAACTTTGAATAGTAAATCTCTATCTACCTTTTTAATTGTTAATGATATCTGAGTTTGTTCTCATGGTACAGTCACACCACTAGACATCCTTCCTCAGTATCTTTATCTGTAGCAGACTGAAGAGACATCCTCCATCAGTTTAACTTTTACCTTCTGCCTTAAATTTGGAGCCATATCAGAAAAGAACTTTGCCATTGTAGACAATTATATCTTACCAAAAGAGTTAAATAGACAAGACGTTAGTGGAAGACTGTGACTTCTCTCAAAAATGCAATCCACCAGTTCTTTATTCATGCATTTCTTTCAACAGAATATGAAAAAGCTACTCAGCAGTAGTAAACTCAAGAGAATCAGCAGTAGAAAAGATGAAGAACATAGATCTGGATACCTTTCATCAGCATATCTACAAGGTATTAATATTAAAATATATTAGGGAAATTATAAGATTATAAAAATTATGAACCAATACTACCCTTATCCTCTCAAAAAAGAGCAACCCTTTTCATACTAGGAATTTGTTTGACAGCAATTTCTCAATAGTCAGAGTTCAAGAGTAAAGTTCCCAAAATTTCTGAATATACTTTTACAGCCTGGGCATGTCATTTGAATTTTGTCCAAAGAAAATGATAACAACATCGTCAAGGAGATCTCAAAAAAGAGAGGTCACTGTCCTCTGAAGCATTTTGTTGTTGATGCTACTGAAAATCATTCTGATCCAGAAGATTCTCTTGGGAATGGATTCTAACTATGTTACAGCTGAATTCTGATGTGACGATGGCTGAAGGGAGGCCACGCAGAAAATCTGTGAGACAGAAGCCAACCACAGGCCACCAAGCAGTGTCCTGTGATCCATGCAGCTAATTAAATCCTATTTTGGGAGAAAAAAGGCTTATTTTTCAGGAAGAACAAATCACCCCACACTCTTAACTTTTGAAGGAGACGGCAATGAATGAGAATATTCATCCACAAAGGAAAGAAAACAAGCAAACAATTATTTACACCATGCAATGCTCAAATCCATGCTATTTTAGATAGCATTTATTTAATACAAAATATGGAATGATTTCCCACTTAACAGGTGATATGCTTCAGATCAGAATTTGTAACATCTTAACAACCCCCCAAAAATAGCAAAATGTCTTCTTAAAAGAAAACATGTTTAAGAAACTGCACACACCTCACTGCCCCCAAATCCACCTCTATACAGACCTTCACAGCAATCTTGCCACATCCTAAGGTCCAGTTTAGGAATATCTTCACAGCTACTATATCCATGTGGGAATTCAGCCACCTTAAAGACATCATGTTGTACCCTGGTGATGTTGTCACCATTGTCACACAGAACTCTGGCAAGAGATGTCTGCTTGATCTGAGTGAGCTGAGCAGGAGTGAACACACCTGGGTTTTCATACCACAACCTGTAATCTCACAGAAAAGACAAGTCTGCCAGTGAAAAACAAGAGGCAGTTTTTCAAAGATATTTCAATACTGTTCTCGGAATGAAATGAATTAGCTCGTAAATCCTGTTCTCAACATTGTATCAAGAGACTGATCTAAATGCAAAAATTTAAGTTCCTGGTGTCACTTCAGCACTAGTTAGTGTCATGCTGACACTCTGAAAGGGATAAAATAGTCAGGAAATTCTTCGATTTCTCTTCTGGTCTCATTTCAATGTCTGGGGTATTTCTGGACATCTAAAATGGCACCAGACTACCAAGTTAAGAGCTCTTTTAAGTAAGAAACTTAAATGACCATAATTTATTTCTGTAGGCAACTTTCTTATGGTTATGAAAACATTTTGATGGAAGTGCTAAGATTAGAAGAATGGTTAATCTATACTTATCAAGATAAGTAAGATGATTTAATTTACTAATGATTTTTTTTTCTGTTAAACTATTTTCATGACTATACTGATTCAGGGACTTTCTAATACAAAGAAAACTTCTTAAGTTACTGTCCAGAATTTGAAAATATTTTGCACGCTTCTAACACATAGAAACTGCTCACTGTGACATTGTTTCTGTCTCCCAAAGCTGTATCAATATCGATACTTTTTCCCCCACCTATTTTAAACAAACAAAACAAAACAAAACAAGGCTCTTTAAACTTTATGAAAAATCAAAACCAGTATAGTAAACTTAGAAGAATAGTCAACAAATTTCATTTTACCTATTTAGTGTATCATTTTCATAAAGTATTGGACAGTGGCCAATGAATTTCCAAGTAACTATGATCAGGTTCTCAAATTTCCATCTTGTCATGAAGTTAGGCTCCCTTCAAATATCACTCCTTTTTCATGCACAGACATATTTGCTTTGCATGGTGTTATCAGCTTTGATCCTTTGCCCATTGAAAAGGCTTTTCAAAGAAGTGAGAGTTGCTTTCATTATGTCTAGTATTATTTTTCTATTTGTTGGCATGTTGCTTCCAAATATTTGTATTACTTGGACAGCAGAATCCCATTTCCTAAATATTCAATGTTTTCCTATAGTTTCTAAATGTTGTTTCAGAAAACAAAACAAAACACGAAAAAGTGCTTTTGCTGGAAAAAATGCAAATAAATACAATCAAAAAGCATTATAGATATCCTATTGTGACACAAATAGGTACTTGTCACCAGTAACCAAGAGTTAATACTGCTTATATTTCTTCTCCTTTTACTCTCTCAGCCTCCAGGCATGAGAGTCCTATGCTTCACAGCTTTATTTTTAAAGATATTTTATGTGAAAAAGTTTGGGGATTCTTTTAAAACAGCATACAAAAAGGTTTGGGTTATTTGCTACAAAAAAAAAAGCCTTTATAATGTCCTAATAGCAATTTAATAACTTAATTCAAGAAAACAACATTAAATAAAGATAACCAAATCTAATTTCCAGTTATTCCTCTGTTTTCCTTTCATTAGGATTGAATTGATCAGCCTCAGTCTATGTACTCTCATGCCATGAAAAGAACAGGATTCTAGGTCACAAATTATATTAAAATGAGGGAAACATTGATTTTCAGATGCTGAGCAAGTGTGCTGAAAGTGTGCAAAGGAGATCTGGCTCCTGTGACAAGAGAAATAACTATCCTCTTATTTCAGGTACTCTATAAACTGAAAATGAAAAAATTTTAAAATCATAAATGAACACAAAACAGAGTTTGTTTTGAAAATATGACATGCAACTGTTATGAAGCATCCTTCAGCTAAAGTTCATTGTGGTTTCCATGGTATTTTACTGTACCTGTCTCCATCCCGAATCCGCCTGAACTGTGTGCTTAGCAGACACATCAAGGTCGGCCCCAGTCGACTCCCTGGAACTAAGTCTTCCACCATTAGAGCAGGAAATAGGTCTATGTTCAGTGGGGAGCCATACAACCTGAAATTGAAAAGCACAAATACTGAGTAACAAAAATTTTATATTTACAAAATAATCAGTACATGGTGAAGCTAAGAGCAAGAGATACAATTAACTCACAGGAAAAAAAAATGCAGTGGTAACACTACATCTTTTGTGAACAAGCTGTGGGTGTGCATGCAAGAAATGCTGCAATGCAGGCTGATGGTCTGCATGTCCAGCCTGCAATTTTTTTCTCCTAGAAGCTTTCTCCTGATTTCTTGAAATTGTTTCTTTATCATAGCTTCTCTTTCCTATCCCTTTTTCTATTACTACAGCTGACACTAATTCTCTGTCTTTAATTTTATAAATATATAAAATAAAGGTGGCAGGTAGATGTAGACCTAATCTCAAATACTGAATCTCTAAAGAAGAACTGACGACTGGTAGTGAAGGATGTCCACGTGACAGTACAGTGGATGATACTGATGTTTGTTTCACTGTACAGAATTAATGTAATTGAAAACCTAAATATTTCCATGAAGTTGGCATTTAATATGACCTTACACTGAAATAGCACTCATATTTAACAGCATTTACAAAACTAAGCATTTCAAATTAATTTCATGAACATGTAGAGCATATAATAACTTCTTACTGTTCAGAGAGGTAGAAGTGGAAAAACTATCTACATATGGAAATTGTTAACATCTATTTCCTGATACTGATGGAAGTTTCTTAAAATATTCCTTTAAGTCTTTCTTAGCAAGCATCTTTTTCTAGATAAGACATTTAGCTATGGTTTTTGCATGCACATTTAGATAATTGACTTTTTCTTCACCTCAGGCTCACCTGCTAAGTTTCTCCCTGATTTCAGGATTCTTAATTTCATTTTTCAGATCTTCAAAAGTCTGAGCTGAAGAAAGATTACAGTAAACTCTAAAATCATGATAGGGAGGAATTCCATGATCTCTGCCTCTCTGAATATTCATAGCTGCCAGATCTAAAGCCACAGTACGTGCCATGGAGAAGAGTCTTTCTGTTAATTCTGTATTGAGTAATTGTGACGGGACACGCATCTTACCAGCAACACCAAAAAATCCCCTTAGAAGTGGATCAATGCCTCCTTCATTTACAATCCGAAATGGAGAGAAGAATGCCTTATGAAGAGGTAGATGGCCTTGTGGAATAGGTTCAAAGTTTTCATCCAGTCGATACAGAAAAGGATTAATGAGTGTGTGACCAAACCTAAAAGCGGCAGTTGCAAACTCATTAGTTATGCCAGAATTAACACTGGGATCATAACCCTTATATTCGCCAAGCATCTTCATGCCTACCTCTCCAAAGATCTTAGGGAGCCAGTGGCTAAATGTTATGTGTTGCATTTCTGCACCAACAATTTTGCGTGTTTCATGATATATTGTGTCACCGTCCCAATGTGGATTGAGTTTCAGTAGCTCTGTGGCAATTCTGTTGTGTTCTCTAAACCACAATGTGTGGATGCTGGTAAGACCCAACTGTTCATTAGAGCGCTGATCACCAGCTAAAAAGCAGGGTATTGGGCTCTCATTTTCATCTCTCATACATTCTGTTGGTGGGCCAGTGGCAAATGGAAGAAGAGGCTTGCCAGATCGCTGTACAATGCCCTGCCTCAGAAGACCCCTTTGACTCGCCAAGTCTCTGATTTCTAGTGCTTCATGGTCTGAACTGCCGTACACGTTGGATGCATCAATGTATGAAGTCAGCTGATTGATCTGTTCTCGAGGGTACACAGAATTCATCAGGAGAGATGTCATGCCACTTCCACAAACTGGACTGGAGCGTACAAAAAACATGCAGCGTGCACCATTGCGAACTCTGGGATCATTGGGTGGGATCATGATTGAAAAGCACGGAGGATCATTTGTACAAACGGAACTGCAGTGCTGACCATCTGAAAACCTGGCCTCACTTAGCGCAGCCACGGTGAGGTCAAGGTCATGGTCAAGGAACTGACCCCACTGCATGAGCATGTGAGTGTACTGGTCGTCAGGAGTTACGGTTTCCGTCCCGATCAGAGTCGTTGAAACCAAGCGAGGCATTGGGAGCGCGTAGCCATTAGAGAGTCTTCTTGGTTCAATTCCCCGAGGCAAATTAAAGCCATTTTCATAGACTGACTTTAACAAACGCTCAAAAGCTGTCAGAGAAGCGCCCCACATGGGATGCTGAAGGTTGTTGCATGTTCCATCGTGTGTCCTGTATTTCTGGTGGAAGCACATATCTGAGCAGTTGTTCACTCGACGATGGGCTGTACAGCCTGAGAGATTGGCGATCAGATTCAAGTATTGTGGGGATACAAGGTCATTATAATGATAACCTGAAACAGAAAACAGAAAGAAAACAATCAGAGAATTCATAGACTCACGGTCCCCCCACAGATCACTAATATATTTGAAATGCTATTTTATTTTTTATTTCATTTTACATTTCCCATCAGATTAAACATCCCTATTTTTAGAAAAGCACAGTAATAATCACATATGTATATTTGAGCAATTTGACCACCACTACGTCAGGAGGAGACGTTTTAAAATGCGAATTCAAGTGAACTTTTACAAAATGATTACAAAAGGAGCTCATTATTTATTTGGTCACTTGGGAAAGCAGAGATATTTTCCGAAATAAAAGCCTCGTATTGAAACAAATAGAACATTTTCCTCATGTTAGCAAAAGGATTTTTTAAAATGTCAGTAACACTTAAATGCACATCAAGACTTTAGCTTTTGAGACTTGCTCATTCACTGAACATTACTATTTTGTTTTGCTTTATTACAGTGAAAGTTGAAAACCTTAAGAAAAAACTGAATCAGTGAAGAAAGAAAACAACCACCAGCAATACTGCCAAATGCGGAATGGTCTCTAGGACAAACATTGTGGAGTAACTCATATTCACATTACCCTGGAGGAGTTTCTATGGAAAAGTGATGTTTGTGTAGCATTTGGCACAGATTTCCTCTGCAATCCACACCATTCACCTCTGGGACTAAAACATACTTCTAATTTTCCTCCAATTTTTTTCTCAGTTCATAGAAAAATGATACATACAAAATATATACTGTAGTTAATTAGAATTATGTTTTTAGAACCTCAAACTAAGATTATGTGCTGCACAATCTCTGTTGTGGTGTGAGGGCGTGTGGAAGGACTGAAGACCAAAAGGCCTCCCAGTACAGTGTTGGGCAACTGCAAACGGCAGAAGAGTCACCCTGTGCCTTGCCCTTGCTGCCTATTAGGAATCATTGCAAAAGTGATTTTTACTTAGCAACATTTGCTTTAATTTCAGGGGAAAAATTCTGGCTACATCTTCATTATCAACTTGTGTGGACCAACAGAAATGTCTCAGTAAAATGAAATTTTTGCTGCTGAGAAAGACATGCCTCCTGTACCCATGAGTAGGTTTCCTTCAGAAAATCTTTACTTTGTACTCCTGGACTGAATGTAGGTCTGGATTTTTCTTTAAGTTGAAAAGAATTCACATTGTTAAAGACTATGTCACAAATCACACCAAAGCACAGTAAATGGGGACAACTTCAAACAGGAGCTGCTGATCCAAAGCAAAAGGCACATTATGAGTGACTAATTCAGAGACTAAATGAGAGTGGATGAATGAGGCTCATTCATCTAATGAATGAGAATCCAGAAAAAAGTCCAGGAGGTGGAGTATTTGGCAGTGTAGATGTACATTTAGCTAACTAGAAACCACCATACACCGCCATGGATCTTGATCTGGAAAACTTGCAGTCAGAAAAAAAAGCAGTATAAATGCAAAAGGAAAAAAAGGAAATGAGGGAGTGTAGAGTGGTACTGTGTTCCCACAGGCTTGAGGGTTTCCCAGCATGATGGCAAACACTCAAACACATGAACTGAATGCAGTTTTGCAAGAGGTCGGTATCGGTTAATTGCACACAGTTGGAAAATGTTGCTTTTAGTCTTGAGTTCAGTCCCAGTGCGCCCACAAAGACAATGGCCTTCACCTAAATTCAACACATTCACACACATTGTGTTAGGCACAACTGTCTCTCTGCCAACTTCCACAATGCAGGGCAACTGCAAACAATCTATCTAAAGCCAGGCTTTGTCTTTGCCTTGGAAGGGACTGGGCTGCTCACAGCTGCCCAGCTGGGACAGGACCTGTGCTCAGCCAGGGAAGCTGTTTTCTCAGCCTCAGACCATGAGTTCTCCACATGCTTTGCAAGTCAAAGCAAAGATAGCAGAGACTTAGTGCTTGCATTAGGCAAAGCTAACATGCTCATGTAAACATACAGAAATTATTTTATGGAATATTCCACACTAGGAAAAAGAAAAATAAATAGCAGAGCAAAACCTGTAAGTGCCACTGGGTAATCTGCAAAATACACACCTTGAGGGTATAATTGACAGCATATTAAAATATCCTGGCTACCAGGGCAGTTTAATTCAAGAACTACGCCCAGAAAATGTATCTTCATTATAATAATGCTCCTGTTTAAATGCTCTTCATTCATTATGGAGTTCTTTCCTTATAATTATTATTAATTCAAATAAACATTTGTGATTATTCTGATTGCCACCCTCACTTCTGAAATCAAGCTGTGAGCAAAACTCAACTGTGAATCTTTTGGGTGGCCTTCAGTACTAAACTAAAATAAGAAGCTCAGGTTCTCTCTTTAGAAGTTCAAGTGGGATGTAATGTCTCATGATGGCTTAGATTTTGGCTTTCTTTTGCCAAAGATTCTGCTGCTAATCCTGAATTCCCTCTCATGTTGTAGGCACTAGCTTTGCCTCTGATCTCTAAATGGCTGGATGCTGACCATTTCCAGCGCTTAGAAGTTAGCTAGCTCAATTCACTTTTACCTTTTGTTCTCAAAGTGCAAGGAAGATGTTTCATAGGGTCATAGAAATGTTGATTATGAGTGACCTCTTATTCAGACCAAGCTCCTGCTTGAAGTAGAGATTTGCCAGCACTAGACACCTGTATACCCAGCCCAGTGGGCTTGAAAACCTTCCAAGTCTTAGACTCCTCCACCTTTCCAGATTAGTTTTTCCAGTGCTGCACTGGTCTTCTGGTGAGGAACTGTTTCCTAACATCTAATGTGAGCCTCCAAAGCAGCAACTTGTGACCATTACCCTCGTTATACAGTCTGGTACTGCAGAAGAGAATTTGGCTCCATATTCTTTCCTTGGAATATTCAAAGGTTTTACAACAAAAAAAAATCTGACTGCAAAATTGTCACGTTCCCAATGTAAAAATGCTAAATGACACCTTTCATGTGGCTCTGCATTTTGAAATAAAATGAAATAAGGACAAAAATTACTATTAAAAATTGGAGCATTGGGCAATATAAATGAAAACAGATTTATTTTACTATCCAAGTTTCCTTAAAAGCCAGGTTTCTTTGGATTCTGTAGGTCTGAAAAGCAAGCTCGGGTTGCAAACAGAATTTCCAGTATCACAGAAAGTTGCCTGATTTTCTGTTTATTAACTAGTATCCATAGTCTTTGATGCCAGCTTTTGGTAAACTCTAGGTGTTTCACTATAATGAATCCTAGTGAAAAGCAGTCAATCAGTTCTCACACATCACATTTTATATATTGCTATTCATAGCATATATATTCAATATTCTTGCATATGCATCTAATCAGAGAACCAAACCAAACTGGGTTGCTCTTATAAAACATCAGATTTCAAAGAATTTTGATAAAGTTTTTGTGGTAAACAGTTCATCATAAATTTTCTACTCAGCTCTAATAATGAGTAACAAGCTCCTTTCACTAGCAAATGTGACAGTACTCCACAAAACTTGCTGGGTTCGGTCTTATAAATACTTGCTAATTCATGGTCAGTGTTAAAGCTTTCAGAAGTTACAATAAATACTCAATTGTAAGCACCAAAAATAATATAATGAGTAAAAGTATTTCCTCTAGATTGTCAGTGTAGTTTTTGGCTACGTCTCAAATCTCAAAAGCTTTCCTAAAACTCTATCATTATTTCCAAATGCTTCAGTCCTGTGTTTCAAACCTGCCCACACATATATCTACACACATTAACTGTACTCCAGCTGGGCTTCCTGAGTTTGATTGGAATCCAGTACCTAATAGGCAGAAATTAAACCTCACTTTTTTTTGCTAGTTATAAAAAGCAACAAGAACTGTATTTCTCATTACATCAGGTCAGTGTTAAACAAAGCAATTGCTTAGTTTGACAATCATTTATAAAGTAATAAATAACTCTTTGAATACTATTGTATTGCATGTGTTTCTGCATATGCAGAAACCTCAGCTTGTAAAGTATACAAATCCTTCTTGTTATGTCATGCCAAGGCACATCGATATTAAATGCTTTTTCTTAAAGAAACAGGAACAAAACACTGCTCATTTTTAACACACAACAGAAAAGTCTGTTCTGCTATGAGACAATGATCCTAATAAATTAACACACAGAGAATTAACAAACAGGATACATTATGCACTTCCATTATACTAAGTTTGACCAGCAGAAGAATCAGAATCTGAACTTTTTCCTAATATGTCAATGTGAGAAAAACCACTCAACTTGGAGAGCTCAGAGTTATATAGTGAACAATGTGCAAATCAAGAATGGAATTTGGTAAAGTTTTGCAAAGTCAAATACCTCACTAATTTCAATTTAATGATTCTGCAGCTGGGACCAAACCTCAGAAAATTAATGCCTCGTGAGTATAATGACTTAAAAAGGCAAATACGCATCAAAACAGAAAAATAAGGAAAGAATACTGACTTGTTCCATTCAGGTCAACCATTAGACCATCTTGAACATGATCTTGAATAAGTTGTAACGTCCTTTCAAATATTTCCCCAGCTCTTGCTTGCTCAACAGTGTATGGGTCCCTTGGGTATCGAAATAAGGCTAGCAAATCATTGGGAGAACGAGGACGACTGACAGATAATTTGGAAAAAAATAGTAAGTGTACACAGGAGTTACAAAACAACAATACTACATAAATCATGTAAATGTTCAGCGATGTGATTAGTACATACCTTGGTTAATCATCTCAAAATGGAAGGCAAACCAAGAAGAAAAAAATTCAATAAAATAATAAAAAATTAAATATTTAGTAGTAATTAAATATTTAGCAATATTTTAATACACATTATCTTAGCAGAAGAACTGCTGCAGTTAACAGAGATCTCAGCAGGAGTGTATAAACAATAGAAATTCTTGCATGTTAAACTGTTAGTATTCTCAGTACCAACCAGACACTAACAATGTCTTTTAAGTAATAAAATGGTTTCTTGTTTAATAATAAATCTCCCATTATTTCTAGTATATACAAAATTAATTCTGACTTCTCAATGCAAAAAGTAAAAAGGAATTACCTGTCAAACAGATGTGTACGTGTTGAATTTATTGCTCTGTCAACAGTTGCAATTGCTTCCACAATTGACGTTTGTACAAAAGGATCTCCATTTCGGCTGACATTAGGAACTAGAGAAGAAGGAATTCACATGTTATTGCAAAAATGGCCACACACAAAGAGATACTTCCATAAAATAGAGTCTAGACACGACATCATTTCAGTTCTACAAAGTAAACCCTTGTTCATCCAAATATAAAATTCTTAACCATTTTGGAATTCTATCAAGGCATATTAAAGTAGGACAAAATTTAAAACAGAAGTTAACCTAAGCTTAAAAGTCATCTAGCTTGTAACTCAAAACCAAAATAAAGTTAAGATAAATGCATGCAATGTTTAGCTGTCCATTAATTAGACCTACGATTTCAAGAGCATATGATCAAATAAAAAATTTATTATAATTATTAAGGGTTTTACTTCTGGTGTTTGTATTACCAGGTTTCAAGTGTTGGTATCAAAAGTCTGATGTATATCCACTGAAATAAATGCACATTTCCCATTTGATTTCGGCTAATTCTGAATTAGTATTGAATTCAATGTAAGAACTTAAAGGGCTTAAGGGAATGTGCTGCAAGTGGTACATAATGAACACAATTTACATAATTAAATGTACATAAATTAACATTGTTCTTCTCCTGACCTTAGTATAATAAACAATACAGATTAATTTTAAAGGGTAGTAAATATTTTTTTAATTTAGATTACTACTTTGTTTCCTACTTTAAAATTATCTAATACTAGGTTAAAACTCACATGCTTAAACACTATTTAACAACTGTACACAACACTGGAGACTCAATAATGTGTTGGCCTTTTTATGCAGCGCTTAATTGCAGCTGGATGTTTGTACAACATATGTAGGACTAATAACCTTCCTTTCAGTCTAAACTAAGAACTACCAGATCCAGGGGCAACAGCTAACAATTTCCAGAGTGTGTTTAGATTGGAGAAGTCACACAGGAAGAAGGGTAAAGTAGGGAAAAAGTCCAAAGCAAATACACTGGAATAAAATCAGCAGATGTACAAAATCATCTGACATAAAAACTGTTGTTTACAAGCTTTTCATGACTTCTTTTTTTTTTTTTTCCTAGGCAACTTTTCATTATTCCTTCCTAAGTGACAGCTTAAACTGTGTCTACATGAGTTTCATAGTCTAGACCCACTTAATCAAACTTAACCATCTATACCAGCAAATAAAACAGTGCCTGTAACTCTAAAGCTGCAGATGAAGCCCCTTTCTGTGCCCTGAGGACAGTCTCAGGCTTTTGGCAATATATTCCCAGAATCCAAAATGAGCTGACCCTTTCCACAGTGCCTGCGGGCAATAGTCCCTGATCCGTCCTAATTGCCAACTGTCCTGGCTTGACAGCTTCATTTTCAATAGCAACTATACAGAAACATGATCAGATAAGCTACATATTTAAAGAAGAAATGTCATTTACAGGTTTATATTTTAAATTTTAGTTGCTTCAGAGTGTTTGTGTGCCTTGAATGACCTGAACAGTGCAAAACTGCAGTCTGTAAAAATCTAGTGGCTGGTTACCTTCCTTAGTGTTGTCTACTTTAGATGTAAACTTGGTGTTTACTTGCAGGGCTATATTTTCTGATTAATGGTATATGTGGGCTGAACTATAAACCTTGGTCAGATGTTAACTATTCTGTACTTGATTTTTGTTTAGACTATTTATTGCTACCAGTACCATTTTTAGACTGATAAATGTTAGAAGTTAAAGCACTTTGTAAGAGTCTTCCACAATACTTTTTTTTTTTTTCAATTTGGGCAGGGAGGGGGAATGACTTTTACGAAACAATGGAAAAGGACAGAAGAAAAGGGCCAAAGAAAAGCAGCTTTAAAATAGTATCCAACACAGCCAGCAAAACTTGTCCTCAGCTTCTATAAACTTGCTTTTATTTGGTCTCAATCTTAGGAAAGTTTTTAGAACATTGATAAAACATTGTGCTGTTTAAGTGAAATGTTGACATGCAAGTTTTTAGGCATTTCTAGTTATTCCATTATAAATACTATTTACACAGAAATTAACCAATACTAATAATCTGTCCATTTGTCCTCATTGTTCCTCTGAGGGCGCCATTTTTAAAGCAGCCATAGCAAAACAGTATCTCATATCCCACTAGTTTGAAGTAGAAATTTCCTTTACAATTTCAGATAGAATACAGATTAATTAAGTGCAGTTTCAGTAATTTTATGTTTATTAATGCTACAGTTTAGAAGAAATTAACCACATTACAATTAATTATTCAAACCAGCAAGTAAGTAGTTTTGTAGTTTGCTGATTTCAGCAGATGAAAATGATCACTTTACACCTGTACTAAGTGAATGAAACTCATTTCCACTGGGGTTTTATTTCAAGTCATGGTTTCACTTTTCAGCATTCTTAGTGACTTGAGAACTTGCTAATCTTTCCTAAACAAAAACTTTAGTTTGCTATGCATCTCCAGAGTAGCCAGATTAACTGATTTTCATGGATTTCCTTTGCTGACTTAATACGCATAGATGGAAACTTATTACTGAATGATTCCTATCCCTACAATTTTTCTTTCCTGAATAATCTTTGCAGATTAAAGAAATATTTTTCATAGAAGAAAGTGCAGATTAAAAGTCTACTAAAAGCAATCTAAGATTGGTAACATCATAGTTTATTGATACCATGTGATACATTAGAAAAAGCACTGATACTTCTTCATCAATTTTTGTTAGTAAACAAAATACAGAACACTCCCAAATAACACTGGGAAATAATATCCAATATTCTGAAGATATCTTCACAGTAATCTTCAAGATACCAAAGAAATCATTGTTCTATAGTAATTTTTCAGAGATACAAAAATATTGTCTTGTATTCCCTGAGAAACAAAAGCATATAGTTTTCTTTGATTTTCCATCAAAAGTAAACTAAAAAATCAGCCGTTTTAGTCAGTAAGCCAGAAAACCACTATCGCCAATCTTTGTAGCAAAGTTAATTCCTTACCCTCTTTTGCTGCTTTATTACCATTTATTACATAGCAATAATTGTTAACTTTTATTTGCCACTGTTACATTCAAATAATTAGAACGAGATCAAATAGTTTCATTTTCTTTCTGTTTTCTCTTTTAGCTTCTTAAGGTCTGCATGACTTTCCTGAACTGTTTTGCTATAGTTGCAGCCCAATTTTCAATAAAGTGCTGTAAGTGTCCCTTTGAAGATGCCAGAAGACTTTTTGTCGAGTTATCCCTAAAAATTAGACTGGGTATTTGACTAGCAAATTCTAATAGCTCTGAATAATATCCCAAGAAGAAAGCTGAAAGATTAACTTAAGACCAAAGCATAGTCGGTTTTGGAGCTTAACACCTTATGACCATCTTACTCATATATGAAAAAAAATTAAAAGGAAGAAAGAATCATGGGAGAAAAATAAAAATATTAATAAAATAATGAATTTAGTATTTTGACTCGGTTTTTTTTTCATCTTACATGTTAGAAAATTAGGACAAAACTGTAAGTCATACTCAGTCATGTATCTTACCATTTACACTGAGCACCATACTGACAGAGGAGTATCCGATGGTGTTGCGGGCAACACATTCATAGCGACCTTCATCGGCTGTGCCAACGTCACGAATGGTGAGAAATCCCTCTGGGCTAACATGAAACTTTCCACTCTCAGTCACCTGTACTCCATCCTGCAGGAAAGCCCAAAGTTTACTTATTCAAAACACACGTTTTCATACATGATTTTTTGGTCTTCTTTTTCTCTTCTGATTTTACGTTTTATTTTATATTTCTATTTTGTACATGAAGTTCACAGCCAGATAGATTTAGATAAGCTTATATAGAAAAATCACATGCACTTCTAAATTGTATAGTTTATTTCTTTACTTCTAAAATTACTCATTATTACAAATCAAAGTATTTTAATAGGTTTTCACCACATAAAATCTATGACCCAAAAGTAAGATAGCACCTCTCAAGAACATATAAATTTTATTTTTCTCAAAATTAACCAACTGAAAAAGATCTCAAGACTTTTATGTATTTTGGGTCTTCATGAGCTATGCATTTAGAAGTTATTTAAGGTTAATTAAAGTACACTTCTAATACTCACTAACTGAAGAGAAGAATATAACCAGAAAAACTGAATATCAATATTAGCATCTCATTAATTCAGTGGTAACTCTGCTAATACTCTACAGCGTGATAGAGCACTTATTACACCAATGGAAATCAAAGCCACAAAGAGTTTACTAGAAAGCTGTCTCAACCTAACTGTAACAAATGGCTCAAATACAGCATTTCTTATTGCTTTATATCTATTATATCATTTAAAGTGTGAATATTAGTAGAATATTCACACAGAACTGTCACTAAATACAGACTTTTTAAGGCATACATTATAAATTTTAGCTGATTGGCATAATAATTTGCATAACTACCTATGTATATTTCTCTAGATAAAACTAAGGTTTATTATCTATATACATGCTCCATATTAAATACTTACTGACTGAACTTCAGGTAATGTTTTCAGACACCACAGGAAGCCATAACTTGACAATGTGCACTTTCAATAATTAATTATGAAGAGATGGAAAGGCCACTGCCTTTCTGTAATAACTGAAAATATAATACCTTATTCCATGTAATGACTGGCTCTGGCTCTCCTTGAGCACTGCATGGGATCTGCACATTTGTGCCAACCTCCACTGTCATGTCACTGGGAACACTGGCAAATACAGGAGTCACTAAGGAAGCCAAATGATACACAAGTAAAGTATCAACTACAACTAGTGGAAAAGACAATCAAAAAATAGGTCAGCACTCAATTTTTATCAGTTACTGAACATTTCTTAAACTATTACATGATTCTACCGGCATGCTTTTAGTTGCTTATAACTTTGTTTTAGAGATTAAATTCCTTTCTTCTTGAGGAAACTAGTTTCCCATGGTGTGGATGTATATTCTCTGCTGGATAAAAATCTGGCTAGATGGTCAGGCCCAGAGATGGTAATGAATGGAGTTACATCCAGCTGGTGGCCAGTCACAAATGGTGTTTCCCAGGACTTGGTATTGGGGCCAAGCGTGTTTATTATTTTCATCAATAACCTGGATGAAGCGATCAAGTGAAACCTAAGTAAGGTCATAGACAACACCAAGTTGGGTGGGAGTGTTGATCTGCTGGTGAGTAGGAATGCTCTCCAGAGGGAGCTGGACAGGCTGAATAGATGGACTGAGGCCAGCTGTATGAGGTACAACAGGGCCAAGAGCCAGGTACTGCCCTTGGATCACAACAATCCCCTGCAGTGCTGCTGGAAAGCTGCCCGGTGGAAAAGGACCTAGAGGTGCTGGTTGACATCAGCTGAACATGAGCCAGTGTGAGCCCAGGTGGCCAAGCAGGCCAATGGCATCCTGGCCTGTACCAGCAATAGTGTGGCCAGCAGGACCAGGCTAGTGATTGTCCTTCTGTACTTGGCACTGGTGAGGCCACTTCTTAAGTCCTGTGTTCAGTTCTGGGCTCCTCACTACATAAAAGACATTGCAGTGCTGGAGAATGTCCAGAGAAGAGCTGGTAACAAGTGACAGGACAAGAGGAAATGCCCTTAAGTTGTGCCAGAGAAAGTTTAGATTACCTACAGGAAAAAATTTTTGCATAGAAAGGGTTGTCAAGCACTGCAACAGATTGCCCAGGCAAGTTGTAGAGTCACCATCCCTGGAAGTGCTCAAAAAAATGTGTGGATATGGCACTTCAGGACATGGTTTAATAGTGAACATGGTGAGAGTGCTACACTGACAGTCGGACTTGATGTAAGGTCTTTCCCAACCTTAATGATTCTATGACTTTATTCCTGATGCCTGCTTCAGGACGATTTTAAAGTACTCTTCATTTCTAACATAATAGGCTAGTAGTTGTCAAAAACACTTCAGTTGCATGAATTTAGAGTTCTGAAAATATTTCTCTGAATACCTAAATCTGTACAAAGTCATCAGAATGAATATTGCATTAACTTCTGCCATTTTTTGTTTTAATTTTTTAAGTAGCAACAACTAAAATTTTTTAGATGACAAAAGCATCTCTCATTTAACTGAGGCTCTCAGTCTGAGTTGCTGAGGCACTGAGTCTTGACAGAGCTCCTACTTCCATGACACCTATGAGCCTCAGTTCTCAAAACATCAACAATTCACCTTCAATTCTAAGAGCAGAGTACACTGTTATCTAAATCCACTGTGAATAAAATTAATGTGTTTTTAATCTCTAATTCTCTTCAAATCCAGATTTTATACAGTTAAACTGTACACAAATTTCTGCCAAGGACCAGTTCAAATAAGGCATCTAGAGAAAGGTGTCCAGCACTGGGAGGTAAGAGAGTCTGGCTCTGTGGATGTGAGCTGAGTCATGCCAGCAACAGACCTGGACCACTAATCTGTATTGTTAACACTGATTTAACCACAGTGACCAAGGACTAGACATTACTCAGATGAACAGTCCTTTTGTTAGAAGCCCAGAAGAAAAAAATTTCTTCTCTTGCACAATTGAAAACGGCATTGCAAATAATCTGTGGAGAGCTCCATTTTCAGGCTGCATATTCAACCTTCAGTCTTGTATCTACTATCTTTTGGTGACTGAATTTTGCAACCTGAGTTGCACAAAAATTGTTTTATTAAACTTTATTCAAGTCCAGTGAAATTTAACACAGCTGGGAAGCTACAAAACTTATTTAAACTGATACTTGTTTTATATTATTTTAATCAACATTTTATAGAGGTTAAAAAAATCCTTTCAATTTTGATAAATTGATCTCCTAATACTACTCTTAACTAAAAAAAAAAATCAATAGAACTTTTTCTGATAAACATCTAAGCTCATTTGATTCCCTTTTACTAATACACAGTTTAAAATTAGGTCAGTAAAAAGAAATGCTTTGAATTACATACTTTATCTCCTGGATTCAGTTAAACATCGAAGTACTTAAAAAAACATAAATGAATAAATTTGATTATGATTTATCCTAGAAGTAACTTACTTAAAATTTAATTGAAAAAAAAGCATAAAAATGGAGTTTGGGGTTGGTTTTGTAGGACTTTTTTGTGTCAGCTTTTTTTCAGTACAAGGAGTGACTTTTCTTTGTGAAGTTTATTCTGCTTCTGTAAAATAAAGTGTTCCACTTCTAAACACGAAACATTATGTTAATAACACTATTTAACTAACAGCATAGAGCCTTATTGGAAGCTAGACTTTTCACAAAATAAAATATTGTCCAAAGCATATGACTACTGTCATCCTCAAAGCAAACCTCCACTTCTTACAAAAATAAAGAAGTAAATCAGATAAACCTCTTTCCCAGAAAACAGACTGTTCTAAAGGAATGATACCAGTACAAATACTGGTGTCCAGTACAAATCCAGACGTGTTATTTATTGGAAACCACTTGGGATATAAAGGGAGATCTACACAGAAACAATAAAAAAATACACATTGTACAGTGTATTTTAGTGCAAGCTTAAATATTTCTCTTTTTTTTTTTTCCCTTCTCAGCAGCTGTACAGTCATGGAGCACATACCTCTAGGTTGGACAGTCAGGTATACAACGATTCGCTGCGATCCAATAATGTTGACAGCTTGGCATTCATACTGCCCCTGGTCATGCAGAGCAACCCTGGAAATCCTCAGAGTTCCAGTGGATAGAACTAAGTGTCTTCTGTCAACAGACAACTGGCCTCCTGAAACACAAAACATCATTTGCTCTATATAGCAGCCAAGTCCATTCGTGTCAGAAAAAGGGAAACTCAGAAGGTTTAAATTTGAAAAACACACTGGAAAATATTAAAGTTACTTAAAGAAAAAAAAAACAAAAACAAAAGAACATATCTAGGAAGATAAATATGAAAAGCAAACAAATAATACATATGCACACAATCATAATTCTGATCTCTTCTCTGTGGTAGAAATAAATATTTTCATTTAAGGAGTGTGCTAATGCATCCAAATGAGAAGGCATAAAAACACGTGTTACTGTTCATGTCATTTTATTGCCATGTGTGTAAGACACAATTCATCTCATTTGCCTAGGCCTAGATAATCCGCAGAAAAATATACATGGCCCTGAAAAAATAGAATACAAGAAAAAGTAATGCACATCAGTGTCTGAACCCTATCCTGCCTTTCTGGACATTTCATTTGAGCAGTCTAAGTAGAGGGAGAAACAAGGACATTACCAGCATCAAAATGATCAGTTTGTTAAGAATCTGCTTCATGTACCATAATTCCCAAGTGTTATTTAGCCGGCTAGAGTTTTTTCACTTGAATCAATTGGAATTTTTGCTTACTGATAAAACACCCACTACAATATTTCTTCCTGCTAGATTTGGCTTAATGCCTTTAGAGACATAATTTGATAAGACAGTCAGCAGGATGCACCCTGTTATTTCTGCAAATGTGCATTAAGTGACAGTGATGCTGGTACACTGATGCCAGTTTCAGGCTGGACTGTTCTGGTTTCTGAAGAGAGCACATCCCACCTAATTTCAGACCTCAGTCAATCACAGCCATCTCCATTTCTTTTGCAGTACAACAGCAGTGATACACATTGCTACATGCAATTTGCCTCATATTTCTTAAACATTTATTATTAGGAATTTATTATGGACTTGCATATTTTAGTGACTCTTTTTTGTTTAATAATGAAAAATACTTGGGCAGCAAGCTCCTGTGGGACACCTTGCCTTTCTGAGCTAAAGGAGAAAGAGATGAGCTCTGTTTCCTTCAGAGACTGAAGCATCTAAACAAATACATGCAGTTCCTTTCAATAAAGACATGATTCCAATATGACTGCTAAACTATTCTAGTAGTTTAAAAGTAAGAATGGAACACACTTACCTCCTTTAGTCCAGGCAATAACAGGCTGGGGATAACCTTGTGCTTCACAAGGGAAGTCAACAGTTTGTCCCTCAATCACTGTTTTGTCTTGTGGAGTGACAGTAAACTGAGGTAGAGCTACAGAAGAGGAAATAAAGCCATTAAAAAAAAAAAACAACAAAACAATTGGAAAATGTATGACTAAATTACATACTATTTCCTGTTGAAATAGCTCATATTGGTGGGAAAGATATGTTAATGGAATTCTTTTATAGTGTGACCTCTAAAGAGAAGAGAGTTAGGGCAGCCCCTTGTGCCAAAGGAACATGTCCTCACAACCTGGTCCTGATGACAGTGAAGACATGTGGGATTTACTCACATGCTCCACATGTCACAGATCCAAAATAAGAGGTACAGTAAGACTTGTAGAATCAAACAATGAGTGTTCCCTGGATTAAAAATACCTTCTTCTCTTTCTCTCAAAACTTCCCAGTTAAATTATGAAGAAAATGTAATGTAATTCTTCCTGAGCTGCTTGTTTTCTTCCATGAAAGCAATGAGTGTGGGCCAGATTCTGCAGCAGCACTGTGCAACACCAGTGTGAGAAGTGATTTGTTCAGCTCTCAAAACACAATGATGCACTGGTAAATAATAAATCAACAAACCATACAGACAAGTTGCTTTATATAGCTTTAGAATTCATGAATGAGACATTTGCAATCTTAACCATTTGCCAACTAAAGATTTTAATATGAGAACAGAAGCAAACTAAAATTTAAAGGTCACTCAAAGTAGTTTGGAAATAAAAGTTCCAGCATGAAGGTGTTTACAAAAATATTATCTATATAAACAGGAGACTTTTGATAGATGTTCTCAAATACTTTAAAATCACACTAGTGACATATAATATCAAAATCATTGCAATACAAGTTAGAGTACGATGACTTTTGCTTTGCAGAAAAGCTATGCTAAAGCCTCAGCTGGCAGAATGACAGTTTCTATCAAATTCAGCAGCAAATATTTCCACACTCACTGAAGTGTCTACATAAGAAATGTAGCACTCCACTGTATTCAAAACTCCACTTCTAGTTCTCCAGGCACAAATCCTAATCTCTAGCATTGCTGCCTGTTACAGAAAATATTTAATAATTCAAAAATTTGACACTGCTTGTTTGTTCCTCCATGCAAACAAAACATAAGAAATTAACATTTGAAAACATTAAACTTCTGACAAAAATCAATGAAACATAATTTTCAGGGAAACAGTATATAATATCCTATTCTGTGTGAAATGTATAGCAACTTCCCTATGGACTGCAACAATGCAATTAAAGTAAAAGCTCTTTTGTTTTTAGTTTGGCTCTGTCAACTCAGAAGAAATGACAAACTCACACAATTTCAAGTAATATGTCACTCCTGGTTTAACGTCATTTACCTTGGACTATGATGTATGCAGTTGCATGGATGTTATCTATGCTGTTGGTTGCAAAACAGGTGTACTCGCCACTGTCCTCCTGCTTTACATTTTGTATATAAAGTCCTCCTGACGGGGTTATTGTGACGCGAGGGTCATTTGGCAGGGGGGTTCTGTCGCCTTTGGTCCAGGTGATTCGTGGCTGAGGGTGCCCGGTTGCACTGCACTCCAAGGTAACACTCTCTCCAACCAGCACTTCAGTATTTTGTGGGTGAATGACGAAACTTGGCCGGGCTGTGAGGAAACAGCAATGCCTAAATGTAGCTTTTAGCTTGCACAGCTCTAATTTAGACAAATATAGTCCTTAACTGGGGACACCTGGAGGGAGTTTTAGTTGCTGTGCCCCAATATACTTCTAATCTCTGTGCAAACTCTGCCTTGTTTTAAGTCTAATCTAACTGCAGACACCTATAGATAAAAACAAAAGCTCATAACTGCACTGATGCTTATTTCTCAATTCCCATTAAAACAATTTTCAAACATTTTGCTCTCCTGTGCTGATTTTTATAAAGGTCTCTTCAGACAGACCCAGAAAACAAACTGGCTAAAAATTGCTGTAAGTGCACAAAAGCCAAAACTGATTAAACTACAGTTTAAGTAACTTTTCTCAAGTACATGAGTAATTTTCAGTGACATTTTAAGTTTACCTGATGCTGTGTGTCAAAACAAAATGTTCTCACAGCGAAGTCTGTGTTTTAAAAACATTATAGTCCTGGACAGGAATTTAGTACTTGCAAACATGAGGCCTTGGCTAGACAGAACTAAAAGGTTCTTGAGCAAGGATGGCTGCACAGGGTGTGCCAAAGCTTCCATGAGTGGCCTGTTCAGCAGCTTGTGGTTTTCAGGTGTCCAGAGAGAATGTTATTGCATTGAGCAATGTTGCAATGTAACAGCCTCTTTTCCTAACTCTTCTATAGCCTATGAGACTATTATCAAAATGGCATACTACATTAAACATATTAATTAATCAGATGAGTTACATTTTTGTCCTAGAGATATTAGTTTCATGACCTAGTTCTTAGATGCTCAAGCCCAACAAATCTATATGCCAAGTGCCAAAGCATTTTATTTTTTAACAATCTTATAATCAAAACAACTCTCTGTCTGAATGCAAAATTCAAACTTAATGTTCTTTACCTGGTGACTCAAAGTATCTAAGAGTAACTTCCTGAGTTTTCACTTCTCCAGCCACATTTTTTGCCATGCACTGGTAAATGCCTTGGTCTGTTTCTTGAGTATTCTGAATCATCAATGTGCCATCATCTAGCAAGTTTAGACGGGAATCTTCTTTCATACTGAGCTCATTACTAAGAAGAGAAGGATCTGCTAGAGTTAAACCTTTAAATCACAAGTGCAGAAAACTGCCAAATAATAAAGCCCAGGAGATAAATTACCCAAAATAATTTGCTGGGGCCCCGCGCCCGGGGGGAGGAAGTTTGACTCTGTTATAAAATAATAGAACTTTACATTTTCTCCTAAAGAGAAGAAAAGGAAAAACAAAACATGGAACAATTTTGCTTATGCAAGTAATACATCTTCAAAATGAAAAGTCAAAATAATTTTATGAGGAAAAGCTTACAGGGAAAACAGTGATCAAATACACATATCAGGTCTTTAAAAGGCTGTTCTAGTTGGCAAAACAATTAAAACTGTTTCTACTGGAAGTACGTCATGCAAGTTCAATATTCAAGATACTTTCTTCTAGGAGAGAGATTAGTTACTATAAAATCATCTTTGTGCCAACCTCTGCCCGGATTGTTCAAGGTGCACCAATGAACCTGGTTATAATTTGTACTGGTTTAAAATATAAGTTAAGGTCAGGTCTTCAGGTTAGGTCATGGATGAGTTTCTGTGATGTAAACTAAGAAGTCTTAGGGGGTTTTATTAAAGGGTCTCAGTCCACCCCTCACTACATGATAAAGAAAGCATAGAGGAGGGATGAGATCACACCTCCTATGTACAAAACCCAGCCTACCGAGCTATTCAGCATACTGCTCCACAGGTTGATGGCTTTTGACTGAAATCTTGCCATATTCAACTACCTTGCAAAGAGCTTTGCTCTCATTCATGCAGCCAGGAAACGAGCCAGAGTCAATAATCCCTTACCCCAAGCTCAAATTTCTTGTTAAAACTCTTATGAGTATTCTGAATACGTTTTCTTTGTATATTATAAATACATGAGCCAGAGAAAATTTCTGAAGAAATAATTATACCATTCAAGTTAAAGGCTCTGTTCTTGACCTACTCCTTAAATGCTGCACCTTTGCTGCATGAGGGGCTCTCATTGACATCAGCAGAAACATACAGAACGAGGACTCTAAACCATAACATTTATCATCAACTAACAAACTAAAATGCTTTATATAAACAGTAAGGGAATTTATGTTCCAGGTCGGGTTCTCCATTTGTTTAAGAGCATTATTAAGGCAAAGTCTGATTTGCTGATGGTAAGCTCACAGTTCATGTGTCCATTGTAAGTTCGCACCAGTTTGAGGGGGTGATGTGCCAGCACAAGGCTGGTTCAGCTGTGCTGTGCCCAGTGCTGCTGCAGGGAGCCAGCTCGGGCACAGCCTGAGCAGCCATTCTGCAGCAGGCTGACCCTTGGGCTGTTGAAAGATAGTCATCCTTTGTAGAACCTTACCCCGTCTTCTATGTGAGGGAAAGATATGGAGCAGGTTGCCCAGACAACTTGTGTTATCTCCACCCTTAGAGGCTTTTAAGACCCATCTGGATAAAGCAAGCTGGTATAATCCTGCTTTGAGCAGAAGGCTGCACTGGAGGCCTCCTCCAATCTTGGAGATCTCCTCCAACTTGAATTACACTACAGTCTTATGATATAAGGATTTGTCTGTCCTCCATGTACCAGTATGAGGAGCCTAGAAACTGAGGTTTCTCTCCTCTACGGGGACAGAGCTACACCTTGGAAGGAAGCTACCTCTGAGGAGCTAGGGCTCCAAAAAATGTTCTCTGAAACTTTCATTGAATCCAGCTGGAGTCCTCAAAAAAAGTAACTTTTGCTCTACTCCAAAACATATGCAAATGCTAAATAATGCACAGACTGTTCATGCTACATGTCCACAGTGGATTGCCCGGTATTTATATACAAATGATTCAGTTTTACAGGTGCGAGCAGCTTTGTAGGTATACTACAGCTGAACATCTAACAAATAGTACTAGAATAATAATACTAGTCACCAGCTTTTAAATGTTTAGAACTACTAATAAAAATGGTAAGGACCATCATTACTTCATATGCTTATTTTAATTATAGCATGTTTTTGCTGTAACTATTTCATATATTAGCATACACAGCACGTGGACATGCACCAAGAAATGTGCACACACTCGGGCAAATGTACTTACATCAAGTTTCTCTCTTCCTCTTTTAAACTTACTTGTTTCGAAGCCAGATAATTTCTGGTTTAGGATTGCCTTCAGCCCTGCAAGTGAAGTACACTGTATTCCCTGAGGTAACATCCACATCCTGAGGCTCTGATGTAATTCTTGGCCTCTCTATGTCAACAATAAAACATACAAAGAACTCTTACTTTTTTTAAAAACTACTAAAAACTGATAAATAAAGATATTTCCACACATATTGTAAAAATATTTTTCACAAATGTTTCAACTTAAAATATATATATGCTTAGTCAGGTTTAAATGCACTTTTCCCTGTGCAAAAGTGACTTGGGATTTCTGACCTCCTTCATTGTTCCTTAAGACCTTTTAGAAGACTGGAAATATATTGTACAAATTTGTATCAGGTTCTAAAGCGGCTGTTTTATTTATTTGAACAGAGACTCAAATTGCCTATGAAGGAAAAACTTTAAAGCAGCAAGCACAAGTGCCATTTAAAATAACTTCCTCTAGATAAGTATCAGTGCCTAACCTGCCTCACAGAATAATTTGTACAGCTGGCTTCCTGCAGTTTCCATATTCAGGGTCCTCAGATGTGCAAAGAGCTGGTAGGATGCTACGTGCACTATTCTTGCACCAAATTTCTTTTGTACTATCTTTTTGAAGAACCTAGTAGATGCTTATTGTCATAGATCTGATGATCGGAATTATATCCAACTTATAACCAAAGGACAATTTACTTATTTTATATCACAGCTTCATTACATGGGTAGGCAGGCAAATGCCCATAGCTTGATGAGAAATCTGTATTTTGATTTCAGAACACAAGAGGTGCTAGGCCAAGACCCAGGGTACCCATGGGGCCAAGCTTTTGCACCCCTAGGGGGAAGGAATACAAACAAACAGAAGGATTACAAAGGTGCTTGTCCATTAATCCTCGGACATAGTGCTTGTGTGGGGCACTCCTTGTAATTATAGCTGAGTAAAAAAAAAATTCAGTGGCCCAACCCCAATTCCTACATCAACAAAAATCTTAAAGGTAACAACTGTGTCATCAGGAGCAGTTCAATAACTCTTTCTTTCCTTTCCATTATATAGGAGGGAATAAACGATACCAAATAATATTAATGCAACACCATAGACCCCAATTGACAATCCTGTTATAAACAGAACTGAAATAAAAAAGGGAGAAATAAACTCCTTCAGGATAATCACCTTTAGTGCTTCAAGGGGAAATTTCAAATATGGCTATATTTGTATCATTAAAGGCAGCCTGAAGGGTAAAAGCAATCTATTCTGTCAGAAGCACACACAACCAGAAAAGGAACACAGAGAGATTTCTGGAAATATCCAATATTAACCAGAGGCGGCCAAGCGTTATTAAACAGAACAATAAAAACACAGTTTAGATACATGCAACCCATTAAAGAAGCCACCAGGAAGTGGCAGACTCACCACAGTTCAGCTCCTCTGGTGTTATGGTGGCCACTGATCTGCCCTGGATCCTCCGCGGGTACTCGCAGGTGGCTGCTGCCTGAGCGTTCCCCGACTCCGCGTACGTCTTCAGCAGCTCCGCCAGCCACAGGATTTCACAGTCGCAGTGAAGAGCGTTGGAATCCAAACGCCTGCACAAAAGAAGGAGCAGCCACAGCTCTGTGAGCAAGCCTCAAACATTTGGCCAGGACCAACATGGTTCTGCATATGGAGCAACGCCTTTATCTGTGAGTACAACGAGCAATGTGCAATGCATTTGATGGTTTCTTGCTTACGGGCATTCTGGTAGCTTGTATTAGAAGAATGTGTATTATTTTTACTGCACAAAGAAAAATATATATATATATTATTTAGTCTTTAAAACAATTATTACAAATAATCCCAATATAGGAAATAAACTTTAGTCAGTAACGAAAGAAAATAGATATGAAACAATGTTTTCAATCTGTGCATATAAACAACTGGAACACAGTTAAGGAACAAAATATTTAATATTTGAAACAATTACACCATAAAAGGCATTTGCAAGGAAGATAAATATTGCAAGAGGAGGTACAGTCTATTTAATAATTATTCAATTTACTTACAGTCTTTTCATAGATTCTAAGTGACTAAATGTTCCGGGTATCAAATGAGCTATTCTGTTGTTATGCAAAAACCTGTAAAAAATATAGAAATATGCATGTGATAATTCAGATTTTGTGATGCATTTATTTCATTTACATACTTCTGTAAAGTTTTTAAGAGAAAGTAATCCAAGAAAATTGAAGAAAAATAAATAGAACTTGTTCAGCAACTCATTGCTATTTTTTAAGTGGCTTCCAAGGTGTACTTAGGTGTGTCCGTGTGGGGAAAAAGAAGCTATAAGTAGCTACAAGGAAAGGAGTTCATAAGCACTCAAATGAGAAATTAAAAAAAAAAAAAAAAAGGTTCCAAATAAATTGTCTGGTTCTTCATTCATAACATTTATCACGGATGTTTGGGAAATAGTTTTGCAAAAGAAAAATATACCACAGGCAACGCATGCGATTCTGTATGACTCTATGGTCAGGCTCACCAAAGTGTTCTTGGAAAGACTATGTAGTAGTTACAGTAAAAAATAATGGATTAAAAACAATCTATGGCAATGATAAAAATATTGGGTTTTAGTTTCACATGCTTGATTTAATTGAAACAAGGAAGCAAGCTGTCTTCTGAATCTTACCCCAAGAAAAACAAACTTACAGCCTTTCAAGTTTTGGAAGATGAGTAAAGGATTCAGGTTCCAAAGTTTCTATTTGATTAAAGTGCAGATACCTAAAAAGATGTTAAACAAAAAGAAAAACACTGAAAAAACTTTCTTAATGAAGTTGAAATATTTTAAAGAATGTATTGTTTCCATACTCTTTACATATCTAAATGGCCATAGTGATGTAGCAGCTTTTTTCTGTTACCATCTGAATCTCATACTTGAATCTGAGAAATAAAAGACATGATAAACAAAGAAGGGTTTGCAGATCACTACACTGAGTATGCGTTGTGTAAGTAAAAACCCCCAAACATTCCTTTGGAGATTTTGGAGATAATACTTTGAACACTATTTTGCCAAGTCTGATGTTCATTGTATGCATGCTTGAAAAAATTTATCGATAAAAGAAAACTATTATTTTTTAATAGGAAAAATGTTACAGGTTTTTTAGAAAACATTTACAGTTTCTATCAGAGTAACATTTTTTGTGGGCAAATGTTTTCATTTCTGTGAGTGAAAATTTCAAAAGATGCTGAGAAATGACATTCTCTAGTCCATGAACACTGGTATTTAAAGCTGTAAATGCTCTCAAAACCAAATTTGGAATATAAACCCAAGTTTGACAAATTTGACTTTAGACAAAGGACTTTCCAGCAATTGGTACTGTTCGATGCTCTGTTGATGCTTGTACAAACTATTAATATATAGTTTGTACAAGCATACTTGTACAAACTATACAACACAACAATACACACAACAACATACACAACACAACAAACAATACAACACAACAACATACACAACACAACAATAAATCTACACAGCTGCTAATCCTGTAAAATTGAGAAAGTTAACAAGACAATTAAAAAAACTATTACTCTGTAACTGTTGTGAAAATGGACTGCAAAGGCAGGATCATTCCAGCATTGACTATTTTGTGGAGATACTCCTTTACCTTGCAGATGAGAAAACAAGATCTAATAGATAAGACTGGCACAAGAAACTGTGAAATTGATTTATCGACTTTGGATCATGCATATATCCAAGTACATTCAAAACTCTTCAAGTTGTGTATTTGACCTCTGACAAACTCGGGAACCTCTGGAAAATGTGCATATACAGAAATCACTGCGGTCTGAAGAAGGAAAAATCTGTCATTTAAGAACAACTCAGAGCCCAATATCTCCTGGAAAATCAATGCCTCAGCATGACAAGGACAGGGGGATCCGCCTGTGGTGAGCCAAGAGGCGGCAGCGCAGGGAGAGGAGAGGGAAGGAGCGGATTCCGGCCAAGCCCTTGCGGGAGCCCTGGAAGGCGCGTGCAGAGGGAAGCCAGGCACGTGCCTGGCAGCCGCCCAGGACAAGCGTGAGCCAGTCAGCGATGCCAGGGAGCTCTGAATGGGGACCACAGAAAAAGCCAATAAATCAGCACGGCCGTGATCAAGCTCATCAGAGTGTCAAGTCTGCCTCCTGCCAGTGCAAAGTGTGGCCACAGAGTTCATTCAGCACAGAGTATGGTCTTGTTAGCATGAACAATCAGGAACTGCATCACCTTGCTGTGATTGCCAATTTTCACCTCCCCTTTGAAAATCCAGGGCGATTTCTTCTCAATTAAAAAGACAGATCTTAAAGGATGATATTTCCTGCAAAGTTCATTGGATTTGCCAGCAGAGAGAAGAGAGACCCCAGTGAGGAAGGACGGGCAGGACAAGGAGTGGGCAAGGCCCAGCATGAGGTCGCAGGCACAGCTTGCCAGGAACCAGGGCTCTGCTCATCCACCTTCAGGATCAGCAGCTTATGGGAGGGGGCAAGGCAAAATGGGGATCACTGCAATGAAAGAGGATGAAGGGAAAAACCAGGCACAACTATAGGGTTTGTTACTTCTAAAGCAGCTTTCATTTTGGAAACAAATTATAATAAACACTACTTCTTTTGCAGGCAGGAGTGATTTTTTCCTTTTTAACTTTCTTAATTCTTCTTGCATTTTTATGCCTCATGAGCACCTTGCAGACACATCTCTTTATATTCCAAATAAATTAATCTCTCATACTTCTTTGGCATTTACAAGGTAAGATTTGTAGGCGCCTCTTATCAGAACAAAAACTAACATTGGTAAAAGCAGACACACTGAGGCACACAACCCCTTGTTCAGGGCCATGAATCAGAGGTGAAATTACAAAAGAATACCTCTCTCAGGTGGTTTAAGTAGTGTGTACATTGCTGAACTCAAAGCAGCAGCCCATAATGGTTGTTTAATACTCAGGACTATTACAGTTACACATGTAATGAACATGTGTCTGAAAATTCACCTTGTTTTTCCAAACAAATTTTAAAAAATAATTCTGTAATAAACCTTGCCTTGTTTACAAGCTCACATCATTGCAGATACAAATACAATAATTCAGGTGCTGAAGAACATTATAACAGCTAACTTTACCTCATCAGATATCATGCTGTCTAAAACTCAAAAAACCAAATCATTAAATTCAGCTGGAAAATATTCTTAACTGCTTCATAGTAGTTGGGTTACACAAGTTAGCTGGGTTTTGCAGGTCTTTATAACTTAAAAAAGTCATGAGCAAATTATCCCACAATTTATGAATAGAACAAGGTGTTAAATATCTGGCCAAGTGTAATTCAAAATAAATACATGCAGAAACCAGATTGCATTCTAAGTCTATAATAAAGAGAATAAAAAATCCTTGGCATTTTATCCTGTTTTATCACTTAGGTTTACCACTTCTATTATCTTCCTCTATGTACCACATTAAAGTTTCGTAAAGGTATATTTTAATATTTTAATTAATATGGTAATTTCTTGGACTTAAAATTCACTTTAAAGGTAATCATTCAGGAAATAATTTTACACTGGCATATCTTTATAGGCATCTTTTATGTTCAGAGTACAAAACACTCTAAAAATAGTAGTATCATGTAATAAATTAGATATTAAAAAGACTTGCAGGATGAAGATTGAAAGAAAAAGCCTGCAAGAGTGATTTTTAAATACCTACATGTCTTTCTTTTTAAATTCCAAACTCACTATCAAGAATTAAACAGAAGGAAAGGAAATACATATGGGGAAAAAAAGTCCAAATGAAACACACTGAGAGGAAGATTAAGATTTTATCAAATAAGAATGGTATATCTTTTCTTTCTTATTATAAATCTTGTAGGACAAAAATTTCCACTAAAATTCAGTCCCAGTGGCATTTTTCACAGTGCTAAATTTAGATTATATTTTATGTAGCTTTGAAGTTTTTGTGGGGGAGGACTTTTATCATATATGCCAATTGTTCTTTTTCTAATAGTATCATCACATCTTTGGGGAAGTACTTCCTAACCCATTAGCTGAGTGTAATCTACGTTCTGAAAATTTAAACAGCATGGGGGTTTTTATTATTATTATTATTATTTGAAAGAGAATGAACAAACATGTATGTTCAATATTTATCAAAGAGTTTTCCCTGCTTAGGAAGGGACAAGCCTTAAACCACAAGGAAAAATATTTAAATGTATGTTGTGGTAATGATATAACACACTGGAACATGATACTTAAAAATATTATGGAATCCTCTCTGAAGACTTTTAAAATAAGGTTAGACTTATTTAGACTTAAAGTATGCGATCTTCTTGTAGAATAAAGATACACTTCTCAAGGCCCCTGTCTTACCTTTTGTTTGTTTATTAATTATTTAATTATCTCTCATTATTGCTTTCTACAGATAGCTTTAGCAGCAACTTTACACAGACTCCATTGTGTTAAATGTGCATAACTGCTGACATAGAGTTATGCAAAAATCAGGAACTTGTAGTATAAAACAAGAAAATAAATAGCAACACTTCAAAAATATTGAAAACTGAATTGAGGTAAATAAATGCAATATAACAAACTGCATCACTATATGTTAGTTAATGTTTTTGTCTATTAATTGTCCCAAATATGTATGTGTGTACATAAACTACATCATAACTAATAACAGCTTATAAAGAACAAATTAGTATGTTAATATGAAAGTTAAAGGAAAATGCATAACTAGAATTAGGTAAACAGATTTAAATAATTCCATTAGTATTTAGGGATCCCACTAGTTGAATAATGAAAAGAACACTTTTTGTCTCTGATACATACAACTCATAAGCTGAGATCTCAAAAATATGACAGATATTTGGAAGAAAAGCAATGTATCCACATCTGGAAATGGATTCTTATTTAGAGCTAGATCTTGGGATCTGAACTCATGGCCTCCCAAGCAGGGTATTTGTGACATTTCAGGTGAGATTCAGTTGGCACACCGAGGCACAGAGCAATTGTCTGAGCCCAAGCACACAGAGGCAGCTCTCCTTGCCTTTCGGGTGTTCTGTCTGCCTTCCGGCTGCTGCTCTGAAAAAATCTAAGTCTCCTGCAGCTTTCTGCTGCCTTTGCCAGATCCAAACATATGTCTTGCAGATTTAACAGTGTCTAAACTGGTACTAAGCGGCTTCTTTTCATCAGCTGACTCTCTCCCTTCATGCCCAGCCACAGGTGAAAAGTTAGGTGATGAAATATGTATGGCTCAGTGTGTTCAAGCACCTAAAACTGCCATTTTTTCTTCAGAATTTACCCTAGCATAAACAGGTTTCAAGACTGATTCACAGATCTTATTCCCTTGGCAGAAATTTCCAAAGGAAAAGCTATTTTAACTACATCAGCAGCTAAGAATTCTGCCGCAGAGGTTTAAGGAGGAACCTGCCAGCTGCAGTAAATACTTGGGGGGTTTTGTCCCTTATATGTGCAACAGGCCTCTTAAATCTGACTACATTTAGTTTCTGTTAACAACAACAACAACTATCAGAAATGTGTATGCTTTGTTGTTCAGGGATTTTTTAAAAAGCAGCTATCAGTTGAATTGTGCTCCACTGGAGCAGAAGAAATTACTATGAAACAAGTCTTTCCCTGAAATGTGGTCCACAGAGTCTACTTCTGAGAACTCTGCTGAGCTCTGAGAAGAGCATTTGGCTGAGTTAACACAACCAGTAGCAAAATTTGATAACTTGAGGCCACAGAGACCTCAAATGCAGAAACATCAATTTAGTACTGTCAGTACAGTTCAAAACTGAAATTAGGACACTTGGGAACTTGTCAGCAGTTTTTCTCCAAAGATAATGTGATAAAACAGCCCCTGTAGAGTCAGAACGTATTTTTATGCTAAAGATGCATAAATGCCAAATATCTCATAAACTAAACATCTCAAAGAGGACTCTCCATTAAATTTATTTCTGTGCCTGCCACTGGTTTCATGTGCTCCCATTTTCCCTTCTGGCAAGCTCTCTGTTTAGGAGAGAAGAACTCTAAAAAGCAGTGAGCTCTGCTGCAGGCAGTGGGGAAATACCTGCCCCTCCTCCCCTGGCAGCTGCAGGTGTTGCCATAACACATGGGCAGGCAGTGACTGCCAGGTTCCATTTCCACACTCCCTGCTAGAGATGAGACTCAAAGCCTTGAGTCTGAATCTCAGTTTCATACATGTTGATGTCTCAAAAGTCTGAACAAAAGCTGAAAGAGTGTGATATCACCATAGGCAGAGAGGCTTAACTGCCACATAGTGAAAAAGTGCATTCAGAAGGCATTAATATTTCAAAATTATTTATGTTTTTCAGTCATAACAGAGAACAACAGGAAAAAAGAGCAAAAGAAAAAAAGGAAAAATGTCGCCACTTGCAGCATACGAGGCTTGTGGCATGGGGAAGAATATTATTTAGAAAACATTAGTAATTCAATAAATGGGATTCAGTACTCCAAATTCTACGCAGAAATTAAGTATTGCTATTAGCATGCAAGTAGGCCCTACCAGTTGCTGTCAACATGGTGCAGTAATAATTTCTAGAGTAAAATGAGGAGAAAGAGAAAGGCATTAAGGGAAAAAAATTACATATTTATATACTTTTTTTAATTAACACTTCTGCTATATACAGAAGCTCTTTCTTCAAAAGGCATCCATTGCACTCTATAAGGAGCATGTATGACTTTGTACCCATATCAAGTGTCATTTTATTTCATATATACTCTGTGTCTACAAATATCCATTAGAGGTTTACAGTAACAAGGAAACTGGTATACATAGAAAACTTGTAATACAGTGGTATCTTTCAGGAGTTTAAAAATTTTCATTCAGCCCCCAATTTACACACTACAAAACTCATTGGTTTACTACTGTTATTTTGTAGTCAAACTGTGAAACAACCACACATTTACAGCTTTTTCCTTTTTCTAAACATTACCACACAGAATGTAGAGCAATGCTTTCTGATCACAGAATCACAGAATTGTTAAGGCTAGAAAAGACATTTAGGATTTTCAAGTCCAACCATCAGCGTTGCACCACAATCATATTCATCACTAAACCATGACCTCCAAGTGCCGTATCCAGACCTTTCTTGAAGCTTCCAGGAAGAGTGACTCCACTGCTCCCTTGGGCATCCTGTTACAATGTTTTACCACCCTTTCCATGAAGAAATTGTCCCTAATATCAAATCTAAACTTCCCCTGGTGCAACTTGAGGCCAATTTCTCTTGTCCTGTCACTCATTACCAGGGAGAAGAGACCAACTCCCCAACTTACTACACTCTCCTTTCAGGAAGTGGTAAAGAGAAATAAGGTCTCTACTGAGCCTCCGTTTCTCCAGTCTAAACAACCCCAGCTCCCTCAGCTGCTCCTCACAGGATTTGTGCTCCAGCCCCTTTACTAGCTTCCCTGCCCTTCTCTGGACTCCAGCACTTCAATGTCTCTTCTATAGCGACATAAAACAAAATAGAGTTGAACTTAATGGAATCAATACAACTGGGTTTTGTCAAGCTTAAGACTGCATTCTTTGCTCTTTTTCAGTAGAAATTATTCTTCAATATACAGGAGAAAAAGTATGATTTTAATCTATCTTTCTGGAGGACATTACTGAAACATCTACATAGAAATGATGAACTTCCTTACTTATTAGTATTTGTATATGGCAACGATTAAGATATATAAATAATAGCAATATTTTTATTTAAAAATCTATTCTTGTATAACAAAACTGTGTTGAACTTGCAGAGGCTAATTCAGCTTTAGTTATGCTGCATAAAACACAGTAACAGCTGCAGTCAAAGGAATAGATATAACAAACTTACAGAAATAAAAGCAGAATCTACCTCTAAGCAATACATATTTGTTTTCAACATATTCCACAATAACTCTCCTTTGTCAAAGCTATGTAACAATGTATAGGGACATCAGGAATGCAAATCACAAATAAAAGACAAACATAGAAATGAGGAATTTGACACAGAAATCAATTGTGTTTTTTTCACATGCAAATGATTGTGGGGCTCTCTGCCCAACCCAGGGAGTGCAGACATGCAGAGCATGCAGGTGGGATGTATGGATCAAGGCGTGCACTTTTCCTCTGCAGGGGACCCATGGAGATGACAGCAGAGAAGAGAAAAGGCACTTACAGTTGTTCTAGAGAGGCAAGTCCTTTAAATGCTTGCCTGTCAATTGACTGGATTTCATTCTTGTACAAATAGCTGAAACAAGAAACAATCAGTAATATTAGTACACAAACAAGAGCTACATGAAGGTGGAAAAGAAGAATTAAGTTGACACGTGAAGACAGTTTTTCAACTACATATTAGAAAAAAATACAAATCAAAAACTAAAAACATAAAAATATTCTGTCCTTGAGATTTCATCTAGGAAATTCATACTAGGAAAAACAAAAGTCAGGTGCCTTGAAGGCTCTGAGGCTGATAGCTGGATGGTCTTGGGCTTCCCAGTGCTCATGGTATTACTGGATTTTTGTCCCTTGTTTTCTTGATTGATTTGCCGAAAGTCAAAATAAATTCAACTTAATGGGACAGAATTGCATTAGAAGTGCCTTTACCAGAACACACCAGGGATGCCACTGGCCTCTTGTTTTCTTTAAAATATCACATCTGAATACTGGTATAAATATTCAAATTAGGATAGCGTGAGTCTTTTACCGGACTTGGAGAAAAAACAGTGAGAAATTTCTGTAACTCTGCATGTGTCACCTTGGGAATATTCACAAAAAATACAAGTTAGAATATTGGTATCGCATCCATAAAGCAGCTTTATATTTGTTTTATCACTGTGTAGAAGATGGACGTTAGGTCCCCATTGATACTCTAGAATATAAACAGAATAAACATGCAGAGTATCAGTAGGATCACACATGTTGTCTACACCTTTTTATGGAATTAAAATAAAACTGGAAGGATGAGTGTATGTGCTCATGTTCATCATGCTCTTAGCAGCAAAGATGGTTTAGTGAGGGGGTACTAGAGAAAAATCACACAGTTTAGCTGATGACCACAGTTTCTTCATGGAGGCAGCAAATGAAAATACTTTGGGGGTTTGGTGTCAGATACTTTTTGTGTTAGGAAAGGCCCAGGTTTGTGGTTAAGAACTTTTTCACAATTATTTGACAAATTACTTGAAACTCAGTTAATCAGGCATGGGTTTCTATGAAAAGCGGATGAAGAGACTTTGTACCACAAATGACTTTATTAGCAGGCATCTTATTAGTAGTGGTTTTGGGTTTTCTATTATTACAGTTTTCAGTAACTTACTCGAAATACTGTAAAATCCTTTTGATGCAACAGAAAAAAATACTGGCTCTGCTGGAGGTGGTGGCAGTTTTTACACTGATGTGACAATGGGCAATGTTTCAAAATAAACCCAACGAGGAAAGAAGTTGTAGGCATTTGTTATTCAATAAATGACAACTTGGGGGAACAATAAGGAGTAGTATCCTTCTTTTGAGTCTAAATTAACTCCTCCAATGCACTGCTTGCTGAGAATCCAACATATTAATATACAGGGATTCCTGTGTGCTTCATTAATGTAGATATCCATCTGAATAAAAAGCAGAGTGCTTCCAAGAACAGGGTAACATGGAAGTAAAAATTTCTGAGCTTTATAAAATACACAAAACACAAAAAAAATTACCATCATATGAAATTACTGTAAAAACTTTAAACATAATTTGAAAAGAGTGGTTTTATATGTGGAACTGGTTTTTATTCCATTTGAAAAACCATATCTCATGAGTATTAAAATATTTGTTTTGACTCAGGTTTACCAATTCATTTGAGGATCACAGTCATTACAGTTTTATCTCTCCTCAATTTTTCTCTCTGTTTGATATTCAAATAGTATCTTATTTTCCTGTGAGAATTTTAAACACACCTTTTCACTCCTTAGAAAATTTCAAGGACTGAGCAGCTGTAGAGTTATTTATCCTTCTTAATACACTTAATTCCACTTGGCAGTGTGGAAATCCCTCTTACTACTGAGTACTCAGCTTCTGGTCAGACCAGAGAAGCAAAGTGGGCTTAGACAGTTTTGATAAACACCCTCAGTTAATTATCTTTTGTGACCATTTCAATAATTTTATTTTAAAAATCTGAATTAATCAGATTTTAACAAAAGTTTTACCACAATCATTCATATAACTTTTATTTAGTCTCTGCAGACAAGAGAAGGCAGAGAGTGAAAATTAGAGGTGAGTTAGACTGGGATAATGACTGTAGTATTGCAGGCTTTTACCACCATACTGTGGGGAAGGGAGCAGCCTTTAGGAGCTCTTATCAAGCCTCAGGAGTGAACCTTTATTTGGGATTCAGCTTTAAACCAGAGCTTTTTCCATTCTGCCCAGAAACCCCTCAGCTGCAGGAAACTCAACCAATATCAGTCCACCATACCCTCCCTTCACAGAGAAACCCCAGCAACCTCAGGGCTACATGTCCTATGACAAATGTATTAACCAGACTGCCATTTAATTTTGTAGCTGTTTCACTGAGAATATTGACAGAATGAAAAATATATAAATATTTGCCTAATGGAGAGAGACATGATCTAACTATAAGTAAAATAAGCATCACTCACAAAAAATATTTGTCCCTCTAAAATGTTACTGTGCACATACTGTGTTATACAAGTAAAACCTTGTAAACACTGCTAAATTTTAACATAAACATTCTCAAAATTTATCTCAGTTACATTATCAGAAAACAAATTTGGTACAATTAGGGAAAAAATTATTTCTTATTTAATTTACCTAAAAGCTCTCCTACAAAACTGAATATTAGAATTTAACAGAAGATGAATAAATAGTGGATTAAGATGAAGAAGGGATCTATTCTATTAAGAGATTAAATTATTTTTGGACTATTACTAATACCAATTTTTAGAAGTTTGGTTTTGGTTTTTTTGAAAGAATATTTTATCCAGGAATGCAAGCACAGCTGCTAGAGACCAGAGGTACTGGTCATATACTTAGGAAACTAACAAATAGGTTACCAGAATATTAGGGGTAAAAAGTAGCTTTAATTAAAAAGCCTGCTAGACTCCCTATGAGGATATTATTGGGGGGGGTTGGTTGTTTTTTTTTTTCATGGACCATATTCAAAATCATGTGATTCAAGGAAAGTAAGATCCAGATATATTTGTTTGGAACTGGAGGGGAAAAATGGCAAAAGGTAACAGCAGTATCAGGTATTGTAGACTTAAATCTCACAAGTCAATAAACACCCAAGGACAGGTTTACACAGGAACATGAAGGAGACAGGGGAACCAGTAACACAAATTGTAAAGAAAAGAGATCTGGAATCACTGGAAGTGCCCAGAGGACAAAGTAATGACCAACACAGCAAGAGCAGCAGAAGGCACGGAAGGAAATGAGACCTAATCTCAATCTGAAGGGTGAGGTCAGAAACTCCACATTTTAGCCAGCCTACAAAACATCATCTACCACTATTATTTCATTCACCAGGCACAAAACAAAACTTGCATTCTCCCTCTTAGCATTTCTGGAACATTTCTGGAACTGATACAATTCATACAGTCTTAATTGCCATTTACCATATGCTTGTGGTAATACATTCATGTCTGTTTCCTCATCTATGCATTTCATACCAAGCGAATATACAATGTTCTAGACAAAGTTAATTTCATTCCCCAGTTTTATTTCTTTCACTTCCTTCATGTTATCTTCTAGCTCACTGCTCTGTAAATGTCTAATACATTTTCTCTTTATCTGGAAAGGTTTTTTTAATAGCTAACCTATATTATATATTTTTCCATATCTCCTCCTGAATTCATTCTTTTTTAACTTACATCCATTTTTTCAACTTCTGATTCCAAATCTCCCAGCATTCTATATGTTGAATTGGTAACAATGTGTCTACCTTTAATTCCCAATTATCTTCTCTCTTTGAGAATAAACTGTTGACTTTTAGGCTTAGGAATGATTATCCTACCAAGTTTCCCCAAATTTACCCACAACCCACATCTATATTATAAGGATGGGAAGCTTACTAAAGAGCTTTATTGCCAAGACTAAGGTAAATGAAATAAAGATGGACAGAAAGGTAGAGAAGCAAAAAAAAAAAAAAAAAAAAAAAAAAAAGAAAAGAAAAACAAGTACCCTCTTAATTTCACAACAAAACAATAATTACATTTCTTTCTTTCCAACCCTTAGTATGTTAACACAAAACCAAATTATTGCCGCAAAGAGCACAGCAAAATCACACAAAACTTCTTTTATAATTGCCAAAATTTAAACTTCATAAAGAACAATAAAAAATCCTAAAAAATGGTTAAAAATTATATGTACACAATTTTCTTTTTATGATGTAAAGACAAACTTTTAAAGTGGTTAATATTTTTAATGCACAAAAAATAGAGAAAACACCATTACCTTTTGTCAAAATGTATTCTTCAGACAGATAATTATGATAACACACAGTCCTCATAAAACTCTAAGCTCAACTTCAGAAAGGAATAGGACAAAGAAGAATTTGAAAATCCTCATTTAGACCCTGCTAAAAACAATTTTGTTTGAAAGCAAAAAGGCTGATCTTCAGGAGTCATCCAGGAATGGATCTTACCATATATCTCTGAGACTGACTTTTTAAAACAAAATAAATATGCTGATGCAATATTTTCTGTATTTTATATATAAATATATAATTGCAAATATTTTTACTTAGTTTTATATATGCATGTTTAATAATTGTTATAGATTAAATATTTATATATACTCACATTTTGCTAAATCAGGGCCACTGAGAAATGACAAGTTCTTACAAATTAGTCAGCAAATTACACATTTTCAGAACCATGTGAAATCCAGTACAAGCTCTCATAAGAACAGAAGTAACACCATGGAACAATGGTTTAGTTTTGTGAAACATGACAGTACAAGTAAGGTTTGCAAATATTCAGATGATACTAAACCTCAATTTTTTCTGACGACTTGACTTTATATTAGTACATTCTGAGCAGTATTTCTAACTTTTGTACAATTTCTGATTTCTACATCAGTGGATCCTATCAGAAAGAAACATTCTATTTTGATCCCTTCATTTCACAGAATACAGTTAGCATTCAGTTACTCAGCTAGAACTTTCACTGCTGAAAGGTATTGATTTGTTACATTTAAGCCTTCTGTATTGATAAGCTGACTAGTTCCAGAAATTTAGTAACTTTAAGGCTGCACAATTTAAACATTTCTATCACAGCCATTGAAACAGGCAAAAAATCCCTTAAAGTTTATTTTTGCAAAACAAAGGATAGCTTTAAAGAGCTCTCTGCAGTTGAATAAATTACCACACTGAACTTTATATTTAAATTTCCCAGGGAACAACAGAAAAATAGAAAGATCTTCTTCTTGATAATATAGATACTGACAGCCATGACTACATGTATATGAAAATAAATCAGAGTTCAGTTATCTCTTTTCACTCCTTCACTGAACTGAACACACTGCATAATTGATCTTTATTTCAGGCTTACTACAGCTGGGCAAAGGCAAGCATGTGAATATAACGAGCTAGTAAGAATCAAGAAAAATTTTTGTACAGTTGCTAACTATGGAAAGAAGTTCAGCAAACCTCACTTAGTAAAACCTTATGTACTATACTATCAGAATGATCATGTAAACATATCTTGTCACAAATACAATCATCATAGACTTTAATAATTCACTGGCAACAGTCTGTTCAATATTCTTTTCCCTCCTATTGGGTATAGGTTAAACAATTTCATTACTGAAAGACAATACACATAATAATGAGAGCAGGAAACGTAATCAAGTACAACTTGGAAGAACAGGTCACGTGTCTACACAAATTTATGCAATTTTCTCCCTTCTCTCACCTTCTTAGAGCTCTTCTAGGTCTTGAAAACTGCACAGAAAAGTCAGCTTCTGAATTGTTTCCAAAGCAATGAAATCTCAATGTGACCTTTTTTCTCCACGTCATTCAAGTAACCATCAATCAATACTCCAACACAATGGAGTGAAACTTTTCTAAATGCCACTCCAGAAACTAGAGCTGAGAATCCATGACAACTTACTATGCAGCTTTAGTCTATTATGCAGACAAAAACAACATTTTTTGATGCCTTTTATTTATTCATACAATTAATACCCTTGATATGATTGTTAAAAACAAGATAAGTTAGGCTTAAAATATACAGGGTGACTAAAGACTTAGAACTAACAGCAAATCACATACATACTCTGGTATTTTGGGTTTGACTGAAATTTTCGCTTATGGATTCCGTGTAAAATTTAGGGATACTTAACAAGCTCATGTAAGTCAGAAGCTTCTGCAGACACAACCTTTGCACTAGCTACTTTTAACCCATTTTTCAAACAACAAAAAGCACCTGTGTGAAGATTTTAGTGAACCACTGAAGAGTCTATTCTTAGCAACTACTTAGAGAAACACAGTTGCCCTCATTCTATAAATTAATTTCACAGATTTTCAGTGCAGTTTATTTTCTGATATAGTGATAGAAATCATCATCTCAGGTTAGAACGATTTCCCACTGAAGAAGCTGTTGCACAGTGACGAAGAAAGTGACATTCATTTAACTTACAGATATTTCAGATTTTCAAGATCTTCAAATGCCCCACTAGGAATTCTTTTGATTTGATTGTTGTTTAAAAGCCTACAAAAAGAAATAAATAACCATTTATTTTAACATAAAGAAATACTAGGGGGAAAAAAAGTTTAAAAACAGGTGCAATATTGTATTAAATAGATAATGCTTTTCCCCCTAGGATTAACTGTTAGGGAAAAAAAAATTATTTGCTTACAGCTGCTCAACCACTATCTCGCAGGTGAAAACATGAAAAAAATAGACAGAATTTAAAATAAATATAGAAATTTTAAAAAACCCCAAACATAAAAACAGTAACAAAGATAAGCAAACAAAAAAAACCCCGAACCCAACAAAAACAAAAATACCCCCAAAAAACAGAAAAACAACAACAAAAAAACCCTAATAAAACCCCATATAGAAGTGGAATAATATAGTTTCTTGCAGGTATCTGAGATGTAGATGAAGGGAGAAAAAAGCCTTCTGCATCAAGTCTACACATCAGTTTCAACCTCATAGAGACAACATCGACAAAGATTTGTTACTAGCAGGTACATTAAAGTGACTTTTCCTAGATGTTTCTCAGCAATATCTTGTGCACTGGGTCCTTTACATCATACAGGAACTGTATGCTGTCTGTATGCACAGGTTTGCACTCATCCATCACACACGGGTTTTACAAAGAGAAGGGAATTCAAACAATGTTCAAACTGTCTTTATTTGGGACTTGTGGATACCAGATTAGTAATTTGGACAGTTGAAACTTGAGCTGGATATCTGGCAGAAATTGTAATTCAAAACTGGGGATCAACTGCAAATAGAGGTAGGATCAAAGGAGACTGGAAATAGGGACAGTGATAATATGGCAGGACAGATTTGGGCAATATCCTTTTGGGGGAGTCCATTAATTTCTTCTGGTGTGACTATAGAGTACAAGATGAGTCAGAATATTTGTCGTGATGTGCCTGCAGATAAATAGTGATCGAAAGCCCACCGATATCCCTACTGTATTTCAGTTCATACACTGCATGTGTTCTGGGAAACAGCTACATTTGCAATCATATGTTATGGACATTTAAAAGTAAAAATAACTATCTTAGTTCCTCCTCATGCCTGCTAATATATTAAAGAAGGGAAACATGCATGTATTTGTTTTAAAAGTGATGCCTGAAGGAATTATAGAGGAGATGCAAAGTTAAAATTATAATACTACTAATAATTGTATTATTGGTTGTAAAAGGTCTTTTAGAAAGGATTTTCTTCACAATCGTATATGATAACAAAGACCTCCATGAAAGGCAGCTTAGTAGGAACAAAACCATTTGACTTCTGCCAGGCCAGGCAAGCACATTAGAATAGGAAAGTTCAGAATATTAGAGTTTGTCAAATATTTTGTAACTGTAACACATTTGCACATCTGAGCCTTTGAACAGCTTTCTTGTAACTCCATGGTTTATTATGTGATATTCCACCAAAGCAATTTAGCACAGTGTAAAAAAAAATCATACAGTAATGGTCTGCATTTTTCATGAAATTCAAGTATATTAATAGAAGTATATTAGTATACTAATAAAGTACATTAATAAAATACTAGTATGCAAATAATTTCCCTTTTATTTTGATACACATACACCTAGTTTTGCCTTCAAATATGTTGGTCCTAATCCCTACTTCTCTCGCCTGTGTAAATGCTACAGGTCAAATTTATGAGATTACTTACCTGTGAAAAGTGAGCAAATGTGACACATTATCAAATTGATCATATTAAGTCGAAAGGGAAAGGGTCTTAGGGTTGAAAAAGAACTTACAGTGTGTTCAGGTTTTTAAGTCGTCGAAACTCTCCAGGCTGGATTTCTTTAATCCTATTAAATCTTAGGTCTCTGTAGAATAAAAAAAAAATCAAATTATTTAAAAAGCCATGTATTTTTCATATGAAAAACAAAACAAAGCACTAATGTGATGATTGACCAGCCTCTATCTATAAACCACAGCTTTTGACCAAAGCAAAACAAATCCAAACGCTGCTTTGACAAGTTTAGGCAGAGGATTCACCAAATCCAGCCTCAGTGGTCAGCTGAAGCTGTATCTAAGTTAAAACTGTGGTCATGAAATGTATTCTCTTCCACAGTGAAGCAACTTGTAATGGGTTGTTCAGTATTTCACTAAATTGAATTGTCTCTGTACTTTAAAAGCTGTTAGTAAATAATACTGTAGGACAAAAATGCTTATTTATAAATAAACAGATACAGAAACATTTGCATCAGAAAAAACTCAGGAAAAAGAAGGGACAGGTTAAAACTTTTAAGCTATTCACTTCTTTAGTTCTGAGTAAGGAGGCCTATGTTGTGCCCAATGTTGTCTTGCTTTTAAAACGTAAACACAGCTGCCTGAAACTAGACATTTTCTTATTTATTTTACCTTCTCTTAATTTTTTATGTTTCTACCATTTTTAGTTTCCTGTTAGTTCTACAGCTTAATGAGAACTTGTGCAAGAAGAAGGAAACCGACTTTTCAAGCCAAGTTCTGCAGAGGGAGCAGGGACAGGGTGCAAGGTGGCAGTGGAGCAGGGACACAGGGACACACCTTGCCCGTGTCAGTCTCACCCCTCCGTTCTGCTGAGAGCAGGCAGCAGGGCTTCCCACCTCTGCCACCTCCTGTTCTCTCTGACTCTCTGTTTGACTACTGTATTCCAGCAGCTCAAAATTGGTTTAAACAACTGGTCAGAACCAGCAATAAACCCATGCAAAAGAACTCAAAACAACCAGGAAATAGCTTTCTGCCTGATAAGCAAAATGGACAAAAGCTCTCCTGGGAGAGCACTTAGGTGAGAGGAGGACTGCAGGACCAAGGGAAAGGAAGCAGGGCAATAGGTCTGTCCTCTTTCCTAGCAGGAGACTAAGACAGGAAATTATAGTGGCTGGTAAACAAACAGAAGGGAAGTAAATGGAAAGTGAGTAAAATCTGAAATACTGTTATCACACATCTTACGACACACGCTTAGCAATTGCTTTCAAAAAGTAGGACATAAACATGCCACAACTGCAATATTTGCACCAAACCTGGTCTCAATTAAAACATAAATATGCTCTGCATTTTAACAGGTAGTATGTTAACAAAAATCTCTCTGCAATTCAGTATTTGGTCAAAGGAAATAGAGAAAAGCAGACAAAATGTTAGCTGCATCCTAATCCCAGACAGCCCCACTGGCTGAGGCTGTTTTAATGGGAGTATAGTTGTCTGAAGCCTTTTGTAAAGAGCATACAAGATTCACCATTCCTCATGAATCCACCCATCAGGGCTTATTCAGCTCTGGAATAATGGCTTCAGAAGGGCCTTTTCTACATAAGTGGTTTAGGATGTGGCCTACAGTTCACTGCAAGGAAAGGATTAGATGTGGTTCTGTTTGCATTACACTCCATCAAAATACTTGATCAGTGACTGGAATAAATGAGGGATGCAACCTGCTATCTCTTATTTAGTAGATGTGCTGGACAGTCCCCTTGCACAACACTCAGGGAATTGAGGATTTCCAGATTCAGAAACACAAATTTTCCTAGCTCTAACTCATTCTTCACAAAAGCACCTTCTTTAGTTCTACCTTAACTGCATTATGTTTTGCTCATCACTCAGATGTTTTATGTGTCCCTGATGAGAAGGAGATGCTGCCTCTGAGTCACTAAAACCTCAAGTGCCAAGAAATCCTAAACAACCATGGAATGTCATATCCTGAACTGAAAGAAGATACAGCAGATCCCTCTGTAAGAATCATTGGACATGACACACCACTTTATTTTTCTAGCTTTTCCTAGATTATCTGAAAGTTTGTTATGTTCCAAAGCAGCATTTTAATTTTGATTCAAATAGTCAAAAGTGCAAAAAATACAATATTCATTAATGGAATATTGGAAACTGAGTATTTTTCAAAAGCCTCAAACTACCATTACAACTAGCAATATTTAGCTCCTAAAAAAACTCTATTTTAGGTATAAAATAATACACATTCATCCATATGAAAAGCAAGCCTATTCCCTACAGTGACACAAAGACAATAAATTAAAATTTAACTTTCATGAATGCAAGGAAGGACTCAGCCCGCTGAGTCAACAACAAAATGAACCCCCCTTTGATGTGTCCAATCTACTTTGCAGTAACTCACGAGGATAACTGGAGATTAGGAACACCAAACAAAGTAATGGATATAATTTTACTATTGCTGCACGTAATACCATATATAGTGGTATTTATCTCACCTCCCAACACTATTGCCCCTCTCATATGAAGTTGTTAAAGTTGTTAAAGAGCACATCAAGTTTGAAATGCTACACAATCATTTTCATTCTACAAAAAGGTATGAGAAAAAGCAGCTGCAATTAAACACAGCACACAAATTTTCTCTAGAGCAGAGTACATTTTGTATCTGTAAGCAAAATTATAAAATATATATATGTTTTGTTCAAAGTCAGTGCTACAATTACATTAAAATTGGAGAAAATAAACAATGGTAATCTTAGTAAAATGTGGGATTCTAATTTTGGTCCATTCCTGCAAATTTCCATCTTCAAAGGAAGTAACATTTCTCAGCATCCACTCAAAGTATTTTCATTAATTTTCAGCAAAAATCCCCCAAAATAAAGAATGAAGCAGCTCAAAAATAAAGAAGATAAAAGTTAAATCATAAGCACTGTAGATTTTTAAAGAAGAAATCTGTTAAAGTGCCATAATTTCCCTATACAAGATAATAAACAAGTGGATAAAGGAAATCGAATTTACATTGCATTCATTAGTTTAAAAGGTATATACCATACACATAAAAATAGAGGAAATCTCAGGAAACCAAGTGTTCTACTGCTAGCAGAAAAGATAGTCAAGACTAGTTATTGAAGTGAAAGATTGCATCAAACAGAATTGGCAGAAATCAGATTCAGAAGAAGAAAAAAAAAATGCAAAAAACTTTAGTCACCACTGTCATACCATCATAGAAAAAAAAATCCATACTAAACAGAAATGCCATTTGTCAGGCTTGAAATGTCGTGCCCCCATAGCACAGACTCCATACGCAGCTTATGATAACAGAATGATTTCAGGGAACAGAAGAGCTCCGAGCAAAAGCCCAACAGCAATCGGAAACAAACCCTTGGAGAGTGAATGGCAGAAATTAGGACTGTGTTAAGACTGAAAAAAGATTATGGGTAGCACAAGCAGGCCATTATGGAGCAGATCTTCAAAGGCATTTTGTGTTGCTGAAATAATGAGTGGTCAACCAGCATGATGAGGTTTCTTGACTCTTTTTTTCTGCCTAGTTCCAGCCGAACCGAGCCACATGACTCTCACTCACAAAAGCCTGTTCCCTGCCCATTCAATCTCTTTCACCTTTCTTGTTGCTCCCCATTTCACTCTTACAACCTGACTTATCCTGGCTGGCTGCTGTGCTTTGGGGCAGAGAGAGCCTGACTCCCACTGCCCAACCAGAGTGCACCAGGAGGTTAAAACAGCAGACTGAGAGAAGCCACTCAGTTGTTGACTGTCACTTCCCCCTCACCTAATCTCTAAGCAGTAAATTAAATAACCAGTCAAAGAAATGCAAACACTTGTGATGATGGAACTGAATTTTAGGGAATATAACAACTATTGCATAATGATCCTAAGCTAAATGTCATGCATTTGGTTCTTAAAATAAGAATCTAATACACTTAATTCAGATTGTCTCTTATTATGTATTTCAAAGCTGAAATATTTACTTCTTAAAATTGTAGCTAGACAACATAATTCAAGTTGAAAAATCCACTTCAGCCACACAGGCTTCCAGAGAAGCTAAGCCCATCTTTTTGAAGCATGTCTTGCCTGAATAACACAAACAAAACATGTCCATGATAGCCAGTAAAGCGAATACTCTCAGGGTTATTTTCCTGGCTCCACTCAGGAGCTCTGCTCTGTGCTAATCCGTGGAGCACGACCAGGAAATGTTCGGCAGAGCGCGAGGCTGCCTGGGCCAAGAACGTGCCAGGGAGCAGGCAGTCAATTTAGCAATTGGATGCCCTTGAGATTCACATTCCAGCGCCTCGGCGTGGCTGTGGTCCCACAGCCCTGCACACAGTGGGTCAGGACCTGTGCCAGGCAGGGTGTGCACTCACACTTGCTTTGCAGGCTCCTGGGGTGCCCTTACCCCAACAGGGTTGGAGCAAGATCTGTAGGTCCCAGATGGGTGGCATATAAGTAAATAGAGTATTTGCATATGTTTCCTTTTCTGTCACAAAGCAAATGAGAAATTTGCTGCAGACACTTTTTGTCTGGATGGAAATGAATCCTACTCTTAATAAATTCTTTATTTGAACTAAGTGCATCCATTTGTCTCCTCTCCTTAGACTGCCCATTTTTAACTATTTCAAATTTAGCACTGAAAATTAACTTTTAAAAATATTTTTATCTAACTAAACACAGTGAAAATTTCTAATATTTAAAAATTTAAAAACATTACTGTCTCATAAGATCCAATGCTTCTGTGGCGTGTCCTGGCATTGCAGGACACTTTTTAAAGCTTGCACTGACAACATGCGGTAATAAAAGATAGGGTTTCCCTGTTAACATATCCTGATGGGGTATGGCAACATTGGGGCATATGAATTAATTGCAAGTTTATAAAATAACACTTTATAAAAACTAAAGACCTTAATAAATATTTGAAATATGACAGTCACACAGGGTACACAGCAAACAGTACAACACTGTCCTTAAACGTCAAGCAACTTACAAGAAAAACTAATTAAAGAAGTTTCATACCCCTCCGTTTAAAATAAAGGAATCTCTTTTGAGAGAAGGGATTGCTTTTAGTTAGATCAAACCATGCACTGAATGTAAAATTGTAACTTTTTCTATAAAATGTTTAAAGTGCAAATTTCCTTTGCTATTTTTTTTCCTAGTTATTGCAAAGCAACATACAGGGTGGAAAGGTAAGGATTTTAATTTCATTACTTTTACAAAAGATTAGACTTCATGTATTTTAATAACATAATTTCAGATCAGTTTTTACCTATGCTTGACTTTTGAAGATTCTGTTGCTTCATCAAATTCAGAAAAAATTATTAACTGTTCTAAATCAAATGGATTTAAAGTATGGTTGTGAAGAATATATTGTGTTCTCTCATCATCCACTTCAAAAGATCCACCTCAGCCATGTTCTTCTCATCTCCACCGGAGGACTGGGCATCCTGTGACTTATTAGGGCTTGGAGGATGTTCCCAAGATCCCTCCATTGCTAGAGAGAGTATATTAAAAATGGCTTTCATTTTTTCAATTTTAATCTGTGTCAGAAAAAAGAACGGTCGTGATATAACATTAAGATCTTTATTAAAAAATTAAACCCAAAACTTAACATGTTATGCTACTGTTTCTTCCATAATGCAAGTTACTTTAAAATTATGGATTTATCATTGTCATAACTTTCTGATATTGAGAGATATAAACTGACTGCTTATGTGAAATGCAGTGCACTCATTCATCTGTAAGGCTAGTTATGAAATGCTGATTGGCAACAAGAGTGACAAAAAGGAAAAATACCAATTCCTTCAGCTGTGATATACATACTGAATCTGGAAAAAAAGGTGCAAACTAGGTAATCTTATTTTCCTTTAAAAAAAAAAAAGAAGGCAGCATCTCATTTGTAGATTTCATTTGTAGGTTTAATAGGTTAAATCAGTAACTTAAGTTAAAAATTGCCATCATGTATTTAGCATTTTCCAATGTGTTTGTAAGGCAGGAATTCTCCTAACTGGATGACGTTACCATTGCTAAATCTGAAAGAACATAATAAGACAATTTTTTTTCCTAATGATTGCAGATTAGCTACGACCCAGCAGAAATAACCTATACCTTGAACACCAAACTACTGTTTCTCAATACAGAACAAAAGATCTGCAAATGCCAGCAAGGCTACATTGCTTATGTCTACTTTATTCTTATTCTTTTTTTATTCAAGGTCATCCCAGCAGGAAATGAAAAACAGCCATCAGCATAGTAAAAACATTCAAACAGAGCAGAGCATGAAAATTGCACAAAAGAGGTTATATAATCAAGTCAGTGGAGTAACTGGATGATGTCAATGGCACTTTAATGCTGCTTTAACTACTGCCCTGTAAAAAAATGTGTCACTTTGTTGAACAAACAAAGACACAGCCACCACTTAAAAAAATAAAACCAAATCCTACTTGCAGCTATAGTACTACTTACAGTAATCCTCTCTGTTAGCCATGTAACATTTCCTAGAATACAAGAGGAACGAAGATTTTTTTTTTGCCTCCTTTTCAGATTCAGCCCTAGAGTTTCTTTTACAAAAAAAATTACACCATTCTTCTTTTTCTTGGCAATTCATTTTCTGGATTAATTATTCCCCAGTCTGATTATTACATACAATATACAAACTTCTCTAATTTACACTGAGGTATTTTTATTATCTGTACATAAGCATGCAGCACATAAAAAAGCCACTGTGTTTTGAGATGGGAAATTAAAACATTATTCTTACATGATAAGGGGGTATTATAGTCAATAATACATAGTATGCTGTAATTTCAGTAACAAAATTAAATGTAGGATCCCAAAAATACTGAAATCCATAGAACAGAATGCAGAACATTTGGTGGTACTTGCCTTGATCATAAAACCATGCTTCAGAAAACATGAATAATAAAGTCAAGATGATCTATCAATTATCTAATTAAAATTTGCACAATCATGTTGACAGGAACTTTGAGTTCACATGACTCAAAAACTCTATTTTATCAGCTATAGCTCTGGTGAATGGAGAGCTTACAATATATCCTTCTCCAAGAGCTAAGGATTTGTTTTAACTAACAATTATTTTGCCATTACAGTTGAAAGGAAAACATTTAAATGTTAACTCAATGAAATGCAATACAGTATTGTCTTACTAAGTCTTTAGATCCCTTTGCTGCCCTTGTTGCCAATTTTTCCAACCAGCTATTAAAGGGACTCAAGTGGGATTTGCTGGTCCAAAGTTTTAGGTCTGTAGGCTTAATTGTCAAAAATTATACATGGAAATTTTACCCTGGTGTGATTGTGGCTCTTTGTCTATTCACTTTCAGAGTCTTATAAAATCCATCCACTACAGAAATTCTTTTGAAATTAGAAATTTTATTTTGCAATGGTTTCCAATTCTCATGCTATCTTAAAAAAAAGCCAAAAACCAACCAACCAACCAACCAAACAAACAAACAAACAAAAAAAACAACCCCAAAGCACCAAAACAAAGCTAAACACACGGAACCAAATTCTCTCCTTTTAACAACATGGACAGAATTCAAAGAAACAAAATTGCTGTTTCTGCAGTCTGAGAAATTACAAGAAAAGGCAAAATCTGTCTTTATTCCTCTCAGGGGGATCTATTGCTAAAACCAAATAATGAAAAAGCTGTTGACAGCACAGCCATATGTTTCACTACTGATTATTTTCCACAGAAATAAGCTTGGGAGAGGGCTGATTTTTTGTCCTGTGTTTGTGCTATAATCAACAGTTGTGTCGGAATGCTGCCCTAACACAAATCTGAGATAGTAAAAGGTCTTGGATCAATCTAATGGTTGACATACTCTATGTAAAGAGCTATGACACACTGAAATATTTTAGAGGATTAGTGATAGTTTGATATGCAACCTTTTCTTGGTTTCCTTTAATATTTAAGAATATCCCGTTTCAACTGGACTTTTAAATTTAAAAAAATTAAGTTTCTCCTCTAAAGTAGCTAAAGAAGACACCAAAATAGGAAGCTGACTGGTTTACAGCTTAGCCTCTGAAACAAATGCACTAGTTTTGTTTGCTTTTAATGTTAGCAGTCTTGTGAATTACTACTGTGAAAAGCCACAGAAATTCTGCTTTTATGGTACAGTCATAAATTAGGGTTTTTTTCCTCCCATGTACCATTGTGTAAAATAAACTCTGTTTCTGCACTTCTCTGTCTCACAGAGATGCTTAGTTCTAAATTTTTTATTCATGAAATACTGCTATTCTCAGAGGAAAGAACTGAAAGCCAGAAAGTAACACTATCATCCCTGACCTCTCACACAAGACAAGTCACACAACAATAGAGAAATTCCTGTCTTAAGGCAATTATTGCTGTCAGAATTCAGCCATCCCTTTGAGAAACAGATAAAACTGTGATCCAAGACCATTAATCAAGCAAAATCTAATGATTCTGGTAGTTAAGTATATTCACTGTTAAAAATGGGATAGTCTCATCCTGCTTCCAACTTTCAGCTTGAGCATGTTTGTTTTCAGTTTCTGCTCAGCAGAAACAAACACCTTTAAGTGAGGAATAGCACTGACCATTTTTCTTAAAAAGTCCAAACACTGAAGTTGATGCATATTTTTTTTTCAGCAGCAGTTCTTGAAAGATTTAAAAATAAATAAATCATAACACTTCAAATAGGGATGGGTAGGAAAAAATACTCATAACTCTGATTTTGTTCTGTAGTAGATTAGTTCTTTCTCTCTTTAGTGTAAGGAAAATGGATGCAAATAGTGTGCATGTTCCTATTTGAAAGCCAACACAGAATGACCACCTGTGTTTTACCAGAGTGCCTTAAGCTTCCTTCTAACCCCGACAATTCAGCTCCTCTCCCACAGGACCTGCCAGCTGGGTACCCCTATTGCTGGGTGAGGAGCATTGTGGGGCTGAGCTCTCAGCAACAAAGACTCTACATCTGAAAAGAAGGGTGAGAGTGAGGGCTGTGAATGAAGGAACAAACCGGACAGATAAACTAATAAGCCACTATATAAGTGTGGTTTCCCCATCACTGAACTTTTAGGGACTTCTTTCCTTGGTACAAGCAGCCTCATTGATGCAGTGCATGTGAATTTGTATTGTATTTATTGTGCCAGTAAATAACATCCAGCATCTAAAATGTCAATAACCTTACTAAAGAATGCCCATTTTGTCTCCTTCAATTCAAAAAGGAGTTCTGCAATACAGGATCAACATCAAGCCAGAGGATGTGGAATATTGAAGAAATTACTGCATCTAAAAATAACATCTAAATTTGACTCAAAAGCCTTCATTCATTGTAAATCTATGCGTCACTCTTCCCCTACACCAGGCAGATTTTGTTGGAATGTATTTCCAACTGTTTTGTACTTCCCACTTGTTTCCAATACAGTGATAGACATATTAAATTCCAATAGACTTCAAGGTGTTAGAATTTATATGGATAGTTGTTCTTGTAGAACGCTGAGGACATCTTACTATTAAAATGGCTTGCATAAAGAATAGCAACAAAAATTCAGGTAGTCTATCACTTGGCTGCAGACTGGATTCCTGGCTTTACACAAAGCAACAGCTCTTCCTTCCACATCATGGAAAATCCCAGGTCACCTCAATGAAAAAGCTGCAGCTCTTGGAATGGAATTTTCTGCTTCCTGAGATTAACAACAGGCTGCAAGAGCAGATAAATTAGCTACTTTCTGACTCTGCCTCCAGCTCCTCCTGCTCCTGGCAAAGCAAACTCAGAGGAACAGGGCTCTTAGGACTCCTCTGATATTTATCTCCCCATTCCTCATGAGTGCAGACAGCCTCAGGGCAGGCAAATGGGCGTTCCTGTCTCTTGGGAGAAGTTGTTTTCTCCCTATGAAGAGTAATGCAAGTGGCTACTAGAAGACATTCAACCTTAGAGTACTCAACGGAATGACATTCAGAGAAGGGAATGTCTGGGAACAGATTATTGCTTCCCGTTTCTTCTTATGTCATGTCCATTCTCACACAAATATCAAAAACTATAAACAAAAAGCAGTTTTGGACCTACTACTCATTAGGGAACAAGCTACCTTAGAGAATGCACAAATTACTTTATAGAATGTATCAAGATAATAATAAAAGATTAATAATAAACATTATGTTTTATCTATTTTTGTTATATTCCATAGCTTGACTTAATCAATACCCATCATCTCTTACCTCACATTGCAAAAGTAGAGCTGCACTAAGTAATACTAGCCTACAACTTCTTCCTCTGCACATTTCTTTTCTTCTTTCTCCACCTCAATTAAATCGATTTGCCATCTTAAAAAAACAGCTTGGGAAACTGGATTGCTGAAAATTATGGATGTATCTGAAATTTCCACATAAATGTTACTAATCTTGTGTGTTTGCCACAATTTTTAAGTTCCAGTGGACTCAGGAGATCACATCTATTTTGCATTGTCATGCATCCTCTTCCTAGCAGTTCTAATATTGGCAGCATTAAGCAAACAATCACTTAGAAAGCACTCTTTTTAATCTCTCTTTAATTATTCCATCCTATTGACACAATACTGAAGATACCAGAAAATAGTATGAATATGTTTTTACACATTTCCATGTTGTTCATAATGCAAAAAAGATAATTTCTGAATAAAATCAAAGATAATTCTATCCTTCTTCGGTCTTCACAGTGTAATGACATTTTTAAAGTTATAATTCAATCCGATTTTTCTATTTTGAACAGGTTTCAACTTACATTCTTGCTTTTATTACCCCATACAAACTAGCTACACCCAGGCCATATAAATGCCATTTGGGCCACATGGAGAGCAACTGTGCTGCCCAGTAACATAACAGCAAACGTGGATTCTCAAGTGATCTTTCCTCAGCTCAAACAAAAAGAACAATGTTTTCAACCTAGTGTGTATGTAAGAAAAAGTTCAAACATTTGATTACTCTTAGAAAAGTAAAGTGAAAATACCAGAATTATCTCTAAAATATTAAAATAAGTACATACAAGCCTTTAAGGAATATCAGATGGTTTAAAGTATCCACATAATAAATACCTAGGATAACGACTCAATAGAGGGGACATTAATTTGAGGAAGTTAAAATTGCAGACATTTCTGAGGTAGGACATTTGCTCTGGTGGGTGGGTGGAGTAGCCCAGGAATGCACAGAGCAGGGGATGGTGGCTCTCCCTGATGAGGAAGGAAAGTGGAAGGGGGCTTTATCTCAAGAAAGGGCACTTGCAGTTCTGTGTGTGCCCTAACCTGCCCCTTCAAGCTGTATCTCAGATTCAGCTTATTTTTATGATTTTCTCAGAGGGCAGGTCCTGTTTGGTGAGGCCCCAGGGCCAGGTTTGCTCAGGAGGCAGCTCCTCCTCCTGCCACCTGCCAGGCCACCCTCTCTCAGACATCACAGGCCAGCAAACCAGGGAAATGATTCAGAGTGAAATCAAATATTCTTCCCTTGCTTATTTTTGAGCTAACTCTGAGAACTGATGAAGACCACAGGCAGGAGTGAGCAACCACTGTTGGCACCCAGGAGCCAAAAGAAAGCCAAGAACCACTCATGGGCTGTTTCTGAGTTTGTTTTTTTTTTACTGCAACAGGGTGCTGTTTTTTTTTTTTTTTACTGCAACAATTTCTGTTTTGTAAATGAAAAAAGAAAATTGGAAGAAAACAAGTAGGTATATACTGCATTAATATACTAAATAGACCAGCTACATTAGACTTACTATTTTCTTTAAATATGCAATCTAAATAGTTTAAAAAAATTACTACAGCCAAAATTTTTAAAAATAATCTTAGTTTCAATAAGCAGATATATCTACCAATTAATTTTCATCTTTGACTAATAGATTATTACAATGTTTCTACTACTGAAAACCACATACCTACATGACTAGAAAATGTATAAATTAGAAGTATTCCACTTGACTAAGGCCACTGCCATATATGCCATATATTTGGCTTAAAAGCCTGTGAAAAAATTCTTTCCTAGAAATATTAATCACCAAATTTTAAAGCTCAAGTGCAAAAGAATCCTCTGGACCCAAAGCTAAACGATCAATGTTCTAAGAGTGGCCAGAAGTACAAATATACCCTCTGATCCAAAGGCATACAAATGCCAATTAATGGCTGGGATTTCCACAAATACTTAAGACACTTCAAAAACTGGAGAGGCTGAAGACTGCAAGCCACAAACCCAGCACTCAGCACTTAAGTGAAAAGCTTTCTACTGGTAAAGTTCCCTCAGGCTCAGATATTGTGCTACTTCAGTAGTGCTGTGGCTGAACTCTCTTCTGAGAGATTATACATTTGCTTTGGTCTCCCATGTCCAAACCATACAGTTAAAGATAAACCTGAACTCAATTAACATTTTGTTTCCTGCCCACTGAAGCTTTGTCACTATGCAGTTAAAACCAACAGATTTACATAATGAGACACCAATCAAGAAAAAAAAAAACAAAACAAACTCCAAATTTTAAATCCCCAAAGTCATTCAACAAGATTTACAAATCCTGACGCCATCGGAAATTTCTTATATGTGGGTCTAGATGTTAAAACCAATTCATTTTATGGGTCTACCATCATGTCTAACTATCTCCAAATTTCAAAGTTAAAAAAATGAAATTAATTAATTCCACTCTAATCATAACCTTCTTTTAAAAGCAATTTTTTGTTTACACTGTTCAGAAGATTGGTTCCTGAAAAATGAAATATCCTTTCAGAGAAATGTGGATATTTTTAAAGTGAAGTCAGCCTGCAAAAGCCAGTAAGTATATAAAAGTTATTTAATGAACCAACCACCAAACAGGATACAAATTCTGTCAATGTCTGACATGCAAGACAGGTACTTGCTCTATTCTACCATTATTACAAAACAATTTGTTATGGATATTCAGAGGAAAAAGTAAATTAAAGGTAATGAAAACCTCTCATCCAAGGAATCTGCGTTGCACAGATATTACTGTGTTCTATGTACAGTGGGAATTTAAAATTTTACCAATATTGAAAAGACAAAACTAGTTTGAATTCAACTTGATATTAAATGGTGAGTGCTAAAGCACAGCTAATTCTTATTTCTTGCTCTGATGAATAAGGGGTTATAACCACTGTTTTAAGTGTTGTTCACATTGCAACTTCATCAAAACCACAAAATTTCCCCTGCACTATCCGAGGCGTTTGACAATCCCACAAATTTCTTCAAAAGCCAAGTCTATCTTACACCTATCGATGGACATAGATCTTTTATACAGAGATGACCAGTATAAAGACTGACACTGAATGCTGGTTTTGTTGTTTTTTTAAAATGAACTTGCTTTCAGCCAATTAATTACTGTTCAGTTGGAAATCTCTAATGAATACTGGGTCCCAGACTCTTTTTACATATTTCTTCTCTTTCCAAATCTTTTATTCAATTATTCCCATGCAGGATGTATCCAAAATGTTTAAGTAAAATAGAGGATATCAAAAAGAAAACATCTACTCCAGAAAGTACACAAAGTTGACATAGTATAAAACATTCAAGAAAATACTCATATCATAATGGAGGCTTAGAGGATTTTCTGGCTAAGTTTTCAAAACTGCTGTTTACTGAATCAAGAAAAATTTTTCAACATGTATCAATATTTTTGAAATGTCAAGTGATTTAGATTATTGATAGAGCTTAGAAAACAAATAATATCCTGAGTTTTAAAAATTAGTTTAAATAAATTATAGATGTTACTATACTAAGAAAGGTATTTACAGACCTTTGATAATTGTCTGATAGTTATTATTTGCACACCTGAAAACTAAGTCTTCAGTCTAAAAATTAGCATGCTTTAGTTGTACATAAAAGTCTAGCTAGCAAACATTTTAATTGATTTTACCCCCTGCAAAGGTGCTATTGCGTTTACTTAAGCTTTTCCCAGGGCAATAAAATTAAATCAGGAAGTTAATGCCTCGAATCTGGCCAGAGCAAGCCAGCAACTCACAGAATTAAACGGTCTCACTGCTCTGTCACAGCTCTGCAGTTCTCTTTGCCTGATAAAAATCTCTCCTTTTACTGGCACTTTAAATCAAATACCTAGGCCCTTTTTACTGGAGACTGAGAACCTTACCAATTCAGAGATCTGAATTTTCTGATTCGGTTTATGTCTGTAAAAAATAAATACTCCCACTTCTCAAATTTCTTGGAGAGTTTATCAAAATGCCATCAAACTAAAACTTTTTTCTTGAATCCAAATTAGCTATTATCCCAAAGAGTGACAAACTATCCATTAAAAGGCAACCTGCTTTGATAGGCCATGTACTTTTTAATATGTCACACCATCATACTGCTGCTCTAGCTTTTTACTTTATGTTAGCACACAATATAATGCAGCATCTATTTGTATTTGAGTTTTGAATGGCCCACTACAGTTATCTGTGCACCAGAACACACACTGCCCCAACATTTTTCAAAATATTTTGGAAACATTAGGAAAAAAGTTCTCACTTCTCGCTATTAAAACATCACAAGACATTAATTTAAAGATTTGAATATTGGTGACTGATTTAATCTGATTACCATGATAATCTATCATTAAATAGAAGTCACCATAAGACACCAAATAGTGACATTTTATTTCAAAGTGGACAACCAAAATCTTGTAGAAGTGAAAATTTTGCTTCTGTAGAGCATGATGGACCTTGGACAGAGGCTATAAGCCTCTGAATTTATCTCCTTTGAGAAGTCTGTACTGAATTTCATGCTGCCCCAGTCACAATGCTCACACTGCCTAGAGATAAGTCAAGCACACAAGGACTCATTTATTCTATATTTTTTCTCCAACGAAGGAAACCAGCAGCAATATGACTAATAAAATGCTATTAAATCCAGTCTGGTTAACACAGTGCAAAGAACTCAGCAGTCATCATCCTGCTTACCAAAAACAGTCATTAGTTAAGGTAATGCTGTGTACCAAGTAATATTTTTCCCTTTTTAGACCAGCCAGGCAATGAGCAGTCTGTTGTAATAAGTGATTTAAGGGGAAAGAATGCTGAAAGAAAATGTTTCCGAAAGATACAGGGAGTGGCAATTGGAAAGAGTAAAAACTCTGAAAGTTAGAACAACAGATCACAACAAAAAAGGGAGAAATGTCACAGGCAGAAAACTAATTTGGAGTTAAATACATTTGCTCATTGTTTTTCTTAGCAAAACCTAAAAAAACAACTCAGAAAAATCTCTAAGAGTGAACACTACATTGCACAAAACTTCACACTTTTCATTCTACAGACTTTCACATGGTTTTAAGAAACACTGCCAGGCACTGTACAAACTCTTCAGTGTCCTAATCTTTGCTTATCTTTGTAAATACAGATTAAACAAAAAGATGTGAAGATGACATTAATCTCTCCTTCGTGTCTCTTTCTCAAGATTTTGAGACTCTGTTATTTGTAATAAAGATGCAATTTTCTGTTTAAAAGAATCACTTGACTCTCATTAGCAGCAGTAATAATGTCATACCAAAAAGAAATCAAATTTGGCAGCCTGATAAGCAAAGGAAGGAAAAGGAAATACTTGAGTCGTTCCGTTCCAGCTCAGTCAGCTCTTGTTGCACCATCTCTATGGATTGTCTTGAAACCCTGCCCATATTTGCAATAAGAAAGCCTTTAAAGTTATTTTTGTTTTGTTTGGGCTTTTTGTTATCAAATCCAAATGGTACAAATGATAAAAACAATTTAGCTCAGTTGTTTCCCTTTATATATATCTATATATATATACACATTATGTACGGCATGTGTATATATAAACATACAGACACACACATACACACAAGTATTTAAAATACTAACTTGTTTTTATACATAAGCTTCACCAGAAAGCCAAGCAACTCTAAATGTTTAGATTGTGTGATATAGATTTTAAATGTCACCTTTATAAATGCATCTTTTCTGTAATTGAAGCCTTATCCTGTAAGGATGAAAACACTTTGGCTTGCTGGAAAGAGACTCAGCGAATATCCATGTCCAGGAAAAATCGGAAGCCTGGGGATTACTCATGTATACAAAGCTATGCGTAAGTTCTGCAAGATGAGAGTGTACAAAATATTTGATCACAAAATACTGTAAACAAACTACAATAAGCTATGAAAGTCTCAGAAACTTGAATCCAAGAAGAAATAATTGAAAATATACTATATTAAAACATGAATCAAGATTGATGAAAATTTAGTTTGTTTTTCAGTTCTCAAAATAGGATTGGAGTCTCAAAACATTAATCTACCATTTTCATTTCACCCATTACACACAGTAAAATATTCCTGTAAAGGCCATTTTGTTAAAAAAAAAAAAAAAAAAAAGCAATTTTAAACATAATGCACTATTTCTCTTGCTCTTTTGTTATTTCCTGAATAGATGTCTGCTATTTTTTCATGTCATAATAGCCATATTGATTTCTTCCATTATAGTATGTCCATTTCTTTCCACAGTTTCCTTCTATCTTCATGCCAAGCTCTGTTCTTTACTGGCTGTATTTCCTAGTTCTCTTTTCTGCTAGACTTTCAGCCTTTCAGTTTAAACTTAGCTTACTTGCAAGGCAATCCATAAGTACATGCAACAAGCCTAACATTTATATAACACCTAAATAACAAAGTTTTCAGCAGGCTAATGACATCCCCAAGTCATCTCTTAATGAGCACTGACCTCATCTGGGAGAGAAATCAGTAGGGGCTACTCAGAAAAGGTTAGAATATTTATTAATCATATTTTTCTCTTAGGCTTGTGTTTACCATAGTTTTAGGTGAGGCACTTCTCTCCCTGAGTTTCAGAACCAGACCCTCCTGATGATGTAAGGATAGGCATCTCCTTGCTATTTTTCCAACAGCTGCCTTTGGGAATTAAGAGAGAAAGAATATATTTACTCATATCCAAGCATCTATTTCCTACTCTTTCCAATGAGTAATCCCATGTTTGTCTCTGCAACACAAAAATTTCTTTTTCAGTGTCCCCCGTGCCCTTAAATTCCCCAAAGTAATGCTGAAAATTGATTTAACTCGTCATTTTTTAATTATGTTGTTGTTTGGGAAAACTGAGTAACAGCAGAGGCACTGAAGCTCTCTGTTAAAAAGGATCAGAAAGACAGAAAAATGTTGAAAACTGAGATTTTGAACTGGGGATGTAGACAACAACACCAAGCAATCCACTGATCTGTATAATCCTTATAGCTTTCTAAAACATTTCAGTAGAGCAAACAAAAAATCTTTTGCTGACAACAGTCCAAACTCCCAAAGCTTTGGGAATTAGAAGACAATCTTTTGAAACAGTGTAAAGCAAATATTCCACACAGTCCAGATGAGCATATTAAGAGATGTTTGCAGTAAATGGAGAATTTTTGTAGTTGGGAAAGGTCACTAGTAGAGTTTCACATAGAGTTGAGCTGAGTTCTGCATTGTTCAGTTTATTCCTAAATGGAGGAGAGATGAATCACAGAAAGAAAGTTTTGCTTATGATATTCATCTATTTTAATAAAGTCTGCCTAGGAAGAACAGCAAAAATTCCTGTCAACCATCCAAGAATGGCTATTAAAATGCAGACCTAATGCATGTATTAATACAAAATAATGTATATGCAGAAAATCAAACTTTACAAATAAAATGGCAGGCCTAGAAGAGATCATTACTACTTAAGACAAGATCTTAAGCTACCCTTCATTGTCCATGAAACAAAAAACCAAAACAAAACAAAACAAAATGCTCCAAGAGAAGGAAAAATCATGTTAAGAATTATTAGGAAAGTTAGAGAAAATAAAAACAGACACCATCCTAATGCTGCTCCATAAATGCCTACTTAGGCCTCCTACCAGATTTGTCCATATAAATACTGGCCAAAGTTACAATTCCCTCACCTCAAAACACAGCAAAGTGGGGAAGCAACCGTCCAGGTGATGAGAGATTAATACCAATCTTTCACTGAGAAGACTCCAGCTTTAAAAAGAAAGGAGTGGAGAAGCTTAGGATGAAAGATTATAAAATCATGGCCTGCACTGGAATGACAGAGAGGGATCAAGTCCTCACTGTCTCTTTCAGTAGAAGAAATGGGGGACATTAAATGAAGCTATCAACTTTCAAGGCTTCAAACAGAAGAGAGCAATTTCTACCATGTAGTTTGTGTAATACTCGTTGTTACTGAAAGTTTTAAGTGTAACTTAACAGCTAAAATAGTTGAAAAAAAGAGGTTAAACAATTTGTGGAGGAGCGGTCCATCAAGATTTATATAAAATATGGAAATATCTTTAGCCTTGAAAATCCATATCTGCAAATTATTATAGGTATAAACTACTACATGCTGCTCTATATTGTCTACTTGTTCATAAGCTGCACATTCCATCACCCTCAAAGAACAGATACTAGTTCAAGAGGGCCTTTGGGTTTACTTATTAAAGGTGTCTTTCTGTAAATAAATACATATTTAACATTTTCACACTCAAATGTTAAGTGTTTACTGCTCAAAAATACATCTAGTTAAACAAGATAAAAACCGGAAATTGTATTTATTCACTGTAATATATGACAATGTATTCTTCTGATGACAGCGTGTTAGGTGTACAGTAAGTTACTTGCAGGAAATGATGGGTATGATTTTGTTCCATATGTTTTCCCATTCTTCAGCAAAGAATTTGATGAGGGCAAACATATTGCCGAGGTGACAAAAACATCTTCCCACCAGTGAATGCGGTGACTCGAAGTGAAGACTCGTCTGGACCTTCTGCTGCAGCCCTCAGCAGCTTTGCCTCCTGTCTCCCAGTAAATGTCAAACACTATCAGTGCTGTGCCCTTCTGCCCCCCTGCTAATGACCAAACACATTCTGCAAGCTCTGCAAATGTCTCCTCCACACACTCATGCCTTGGTCCTGGCTCACTCCATCAGCAGTACAACCAGGGAATGGCTTTAGCAGCCTGACATCCTGCACACCCTGCACAGCTGCTTTGCTGGGGAAGATGGATATATTTTGCAGTATCCACTTGATTTGTTGGGACTCAGGATACGGTATGATAGAGAGAAAATACTCTCCTTTTAGCAACAATTTATGTACTTTGAAAGTTAATTTTTTTAGATTGTTTATAACTCCTTTGCCTACTCTTCGCAAGTAGTTTCTGTTGAAAATTCTATGAAAACATTCTCATCTGAAAAACACTTCCAACTTTGGTTTAGACAAATAGGTATCAACATCTACATAAAAACATTTAATCTCTATTTATTGTCAACAGAAGACTAGTCAACACTTATGCTGGAGAAGACACAAATAAATTAATAAACTGCCCAAACAGTAGCTACTTCATTCAGTTGTCTGACCAGTGGTGCCTGCTGTTGATTAAGATATCCTAGGCTATCTAAAACATCTGTTGAGTGCAAGCAGCTATGGCACAGGCCCAATAGGGACCTAGTCTGAGGTTAGAAATAATTATTCTAAATAAAGGTGTCCCCTTTTGAGTGAGCTGAGTTCTGCTCCAAGCCCTCTGAACAGTACTGGCTGAGTTGCTACTTGTTAGAAGGGAAATTCACAAACCAAATATAGCTATAAAGTCCTGTGTATAGAGACCTAAATGAAGGTGTTTTAATTGAATTCTTTACCTGTTCATAAAATTTCTACAAAGGAAGAAGTGAGATAACTTTTATTGAAATAATCTTGTGCTTTAACCCCTGTTTTGCGTCATTCAAGCAAATCATCACTGGCACCTATTGCAATTTGCTGTCCAGCTAGGAGTGGCAATATCTGTGTCAGTATTAAGTTATTTTCAAACCCTTTCCGTAACTGTACTTCTTTTTTTTTTTAACATTAAGCATGTACAAATCTCTGCATCTTGAATAAAATCTTCTGGTGTGTTATCTCTTGACTAGCTCCTGCATGCAATTTGATGTTCATGAAGTGAACAAGTTTGCTCACAGTCCATATTTGAGACTGCAGTCCTTCGTCCTTCACAGAGTGTTTACTTTATTTTGTCTGAATTTTAATCTACTGGAATTTTTCTAAAGGGTTTCAAAGATCTAATTGAATGGAAGAACCTTGTATTTTTCAGATGAAAGTGGGATGATGTTTGCTGCCTAAAAATGCATCATTTCAAATAGCAGACATGCAAACAGCATGCAGGAAGATTTCTGCTATGATAGTCCAGGGACTCCTGCACTGACAGTCTGCAAACATATCACTTTCCATACATATCATTTCATTTTCCTAAATGCCTCTGCTAAGACATATAATGCTTGCACAAATCAACAATGAAATGCAAAATGCCATTACATTTCCATTACCCTTACCCGTTTAGTAGTTCACATATTCTCCAAATAGATGCATGATTGTGTGATTTAGTGTTGTGGTTTTTTAAAATTGTATTAAGAAAGATACTCTTGTGAAGCATCAACAATGGTTTTCACTGGCATTATGAATGTACATTAGATTCCACCAAAACTTCTTATGGAGAGATGAAAAAAATATAAGTACTTCTTACTCAGCTCTCTAGAAAGTCACCATAGAATTAAACATTTTCCCCCTTTCCCTTTGACATCTACACTACAATTAGAAATCAAAATACATTGATAAATGAGTAAATAAAAAAGTACACACCCTAAACTATCCAGTGTTGGGAATATGTTAGCATCATGTAACAAAAAGCAGTAACAAGCAACACAAACTGTTGCCTTCAATTTCATTTCAGAGCCTACCTTCAAAAGCTATTCAGCTGGAATGGCTGCAACATAAAAAGTCCTGTTAAGGTTTGATCACTTAAAATTATACTTGCACTTTGAAAATGTGTTTTATTCATAGCAGACATGTAGGTCATCCAAAGTAATAATCACACATAGCAAATACAGAATTATTTATTTCAAAATTAAATCTTCTTCTCAATAATTTGCATGTCATTCTCAGTGCAAATCAAGTCCACTTTCTTTTGTGACAACTACTTTTGTCAATTTTTACCTTGTCTGCTATTAAGAGAACATTAGTTTATTTTCTTGCTCAGTCTGTTAGACTCAAATGCAGTGAATACAATTTTGTTTGTATAGCTAGCAAGAAATAAGAGAGCAATGAGGTGCTGCCAAGAAAAACTGTGAACAAATTTCGGTATTGGTCTGAGTATGTGTAACTAGTCCTGTAGACAGGTTTGGATTTGGATTGTGTTTAGATACAAACAGGAACATTTTGCATCAATATTCAAAGATCTCCTGTCAGAATTACCAACACCACATACAAGAAATTGCTCTAGAACACAGAAAACCCCTAAAAAGTGTAAGACACAAAATAATTACGGGAGGAGGAGACAGCAAGAGGAGAAACCCAGAATTTTACATTACTCAACTGTTTAAATGATTTAATATAAATATTTTTCAGCAATTTCTGTGAATACAAGCACTCTATATTTAGTCAGCGATGAAATGAAATTTCCATGGTTGTATTAATGGCATTAAGTAGTTTTTCAAACCATTTTGTACATGGGTCTCCATTTTTAAGGGAAGTCAGCACAGACTGGGATGTTGGCCAGAGTCCAACAAAGAGCCCAGGTAACAATCTCATCTTGGGTGAAACCACGTGCTTTTGCAAGGCCCAATGAGCTCTTTCAAAGCTGGCAGAATCCACCCTGTAGAAGCAATCTAAACCATGGATCCCAGCCTGCAGCAGGGAAGGGGAAGTGCCAGGAAGTGGGAGAAGCAAAAGAGAGTGAGAAAATGTACAGCCAGAAGTAGCACTGGCAGGGTCAGCAACTAGTAATGTTATGAGAAGTTTTCAAAAGAGAGCCTGAGATTAGGAGTAGACATTTTTTATATGTGGGGGAAAACATTGGCTGCACCATTGGTCTGGGCCCCATGCTGTTTTAATCCATGTAACAAATTATATGTGAAGTAGAGCAAAGTCAACTCAGCTTCCAAAATGGGGCATTTTTCAGAACCAGTACTCAGCAAAATACTTATAAATGAGGAAAAACTTAGGGTGATGCTTTTTTACAAAATTACTTTGCACAGTCAATCTATGTTGTAAGTAAGAAATAAAACAGATGAGAGTGTGGAATTTATCAATGCCAGTAAAAATGGATTTAACCCATCAGCAGTACACTTGGCAGGATTTCCTAAATTTTTGTTTTAAAGGGGAAGGTGTTCAGCTGAAATTAATTTATTATTTTTAATTATCTAACTATCAACACCACTACTAAAGAAAATACATTTAATATACAGGCACCACTTGAAAGACAAACAGTGAGTGTCAAACAAGATTAAATAACTTACTTTCATGCTTAAAAAAGAATCTGTTCTTGAGTGTAGAAAGCCCTCTGTGGGTGATGGGCTACTTCTGTGAAGTGTAATACTGCAGTGCAGAACTGAAGTTCAACATCACAGGTAATTTTTAAAAAATGAGTGGTAATTCAGTGAGTACCTCAGACATGTAATAGTTATTCTGAAAATACATCTTGCAGCTAAAAGTAGGCAATTCATATACAACAGGTAAGCTATTTCTGTATGATTGGTACCTTCAAACTACTGATTACTAAATAAATTTACCATTGTTCTTTGTCCCAAAGACTCGTATTGTCTATCTTTTGACCCAGCTCCTTTCCATTCACTGCCATTCAGCAGAACTGTAGCAGAAGGAGTAACTGAGTATCTACAGATGAAACATGGCCTGTTTTATTTATAATAGTTCCCCAGTCAGTTGTCCAGAAAGGATAATACCCATTACTAGATGACAACTAAGGTCAGCACTAGGCAAATTTTGAAATCTACTATTCTTTATAAAGATGAAAACATGTTTTTTATTTCTTTTGCATTACTTCTGCAGCATGGTAACTTCCATTATACCAGAATGATAATTCAGATTTGGGATACTAGACAATTTGATATATTAGTGGGGTTAGACGAGTATAATGCTTGCATTGTTCACACATTCTCCTCTGACTCACTGCAAGATTATAAATACCCACCATAAGGGGAGCTCCACCCTGGCGAGGTTTAATCTAATACTTTCTGCTGTTGCAGACCCTTCTACCTTTAAGATAAAACTAAGCCATTACGACTTGACTCCAAACTCTGTGATTTTTTTTTTTACATTTAAGATGATTCACAAAACAAGCTTTACACAGTTTCCTGTAATCTCAAGGCAAAAGGTGTTCTGTAAATGTACTTTGTTTCAAATGTAAGAAACTTTAACCACCCACTTCCTGTACTGTTCCCTAAAAGGTTTACAAGTACTGCAGGACTAATCCCATTCTGCCAAAAGCCTGCACTTCTTGCCAAAGAGGGACTCAGTTTATGCTAAATGACTGTACTCTTCACATTAAATAATACTTGGAAGCTGAAACACAGAAAGGCTTTATAGACCCCTTTTGAAAATATCTGACAAAGTCACAAGTTAATTTATGACAGGAGGCCCCGCAGAAAACTCCCAGGGCCAAGCTCTGCTTAGCTTCCACGGCTGCATGTGTGCAAGGAAAGGGCAGGGCTGGTGCCAAGAGCTTTCTGAGCCCAAGTAACATATAAGCAGGTCAGTGGAACAAATCCGTTCCTCTTAGTAAGCCACGAAACAAAATAGTGTGTGATATTCACTTGGAACTTTGCCTTTATCGCAGGGAAACACGCCTGGAAAGGTAACTGTTTCAGTCAAATCAATGTGAACTAAATGTCAATCACTGCCAATACTGATCTTTATACCAATGCAATCCCACCCAAACAGTGACCAGAGGAACGGCCGGGCACTTCAACTGACACATCTGTGCCTGAACTAAAAAAAAAAATGGTTATTAACTAATGTTCGCAAGTCTCTGCAGGAATTTGAGCCGGGCTAGCTTTCAGCAAGCCCCGGGTTTGGTTCCCGGTGCGCAAGTACATCCCCAACATGTCTAAGAATTGAGCAGAAAGTGCCATCTATATCCCTGTCGATCTCTCTGCCGCCTGGATATGCATTTAAGCAGGATACTAAAGAAGCAGTGAAATCCTTCTAGGGACGACTGAGCTGGGACACAACGCCCGCACGCTAACCAGAATATCCACCGCTAAGAGCCCCGCGGACCCGGGGCAGCGTTCCGATCCCCCCGCCAGAGCCGGGCAGGGGCGCGCCGG